>OV651814.1:30395501-30944466 GCA_927349885.1 Psylliodes chrysocephalus | reverse complement strand
ATTCTGACTGGTGATTGCCAAGTACGAAAGCATCTCCATATCATGGATCTGTCAGAATCCTCACTCTGTATAGGGTGCAAACAAGAAGATGAGACTAACGAGCATATCCTTTACGATTGCTCGACGCTCTCATTTATTAGATTTGTGTTTGGCGAGTATCGGCTAACACGGACCGATTTAAAAGAATCACCTCTTGGCGACGTTGTCAACTACATTAAATCTGTAGGCTGGCTCACGAGCTAGGAGGTGACTATCTTCTCAGGAGGATGCACAATGAGCCTAATGAGGCCTAACTGCCGTGGGGTAACCCACCCTCCACACATTACATATACAGATAGGGGTTGGACACTATTCCAAAATTAAGCAAAAATATATTTTTCCGTACTGTATTTAAATTAAAATAAAAATTAAAACTGCATTCTGCTAATTTTATTAGCTCGATTACAAGGTATACTATTAAAAAAAATATCCTTGCGTTATTTTGAAGTAATAGTGCGCCTGATATAACTTGAATAATTTTATAAAAATTTTAACCAAAACGGTTTTTTAAATATATAAGGATTCAAAAAATAAGTTATCTGACCCAAAAAAAGCGCTCGTATTTCTACATCTTAACTACCTTGGAAGAGAACGCGCATGGTCGACGATTTGAAATTCACGCTCGTCCTTTTTACATTTACACCACTCGTCCCTCCCACGTCCTAACGACACAAATTTCGAAACGTCGACCAAGCGCTCCATTTTCCCACCTGCATCATAAGAGCAAGTTACGCTCGTCCCACTCACATTCTAACTACTACAGAAGACAGCGAGTGAAGACAATGATGTGTGAAAATACCGTTGCTGGAACGAGCGTAGTTCTTATGACGTAGGTGTAAAAAGGTCGTGCCCGGCCGACGTTTCGAAATTCGCGCGCGGGAATTTCGAAACATCGGCTAAGCGCGCTCGCTTCTTCCTCTAGTAGTAAGACTTGGAAATATTTATTTTATTCACAAACAATTTTAAATAGTTTTCGTTATAGTTTCGGTTATTTAATCGTGTATAAAAACTCTTTTACCAGTTTACAGCATCCGGAATTTCTCTGCTGCATTAATGACAATTAAACCCTGTTATTATTGCCTTCTAGAATTTGAGTAAATAAAATTGTGATTCTGGTATATTTAGTATCTTCAGCTGGTGCTACTCTTTTTAATATAGTGTTGGAAGGTTGTGGAGTAAACCTCATTAACAAAACTGGCGCCCAAAAGTGTTTCCGAGTTTAGAGCGCCATAAGTAACTAGAGCTGTAAAAGTAACGAGAAAATCAATACCCGTATGTATTCGTTACTTCGGATCTGACTACCCGTATAAAAATATTCGTTACTCGTTACTTTCGTTACTGTGATACGAATCTACAGAACACGCATCGTGTGGACCTCATACACGTCTATGCGGATGCGGAATTGGTGTCGGTAACTAATCGCACGTACGCATTGCTTCGGTTGTTAGGTTTTGGTATTGTCTAACTCGTTACTTCGGATCTGACTACCCGTATAAAAATATTCGTTACTCGTTACTTTCGTGTAGTTCACTGAGCATGAGCAATGAGAACTGATGTGAAGTTTTGCAAAATAAAATATCGTCAGACAGGTTGAACAGAAACATATATTTTTCTAACACACTAGTAGAAACAATAATAATATTCTATAAAATCATAACTTTAATAAACAAAAACATATTATATTCTTGCAACACGCAACAGAAAAACAACTATTATACTATTCTTTAAAACTGAAATAAATACATAAATATAAACAAAAGTACGTTGCGAACTCTCCGAGTCCCAGTTGACGTGCGGTTCGATAGTCGATTCGCATCAAGGCCACACTCGCATTTCGCATCGCCCATCGGGCCATCTCGCATCTTGCACACCGAACCGGTGGCGGTATGTATTCTCAAGTATTATTATTGTGCGTTATGGGACGATGCGGATGCGAGTAACGAAATTTAAAATGCAGTAACGAATTCGTATTTCGTATCTGACCGACTACCCGTTACTGAGTAACGAATACATACGGTTTGCCACAGCTCTATAAGTAACTAATCGTTTTCTCCGTGGCGAGAAAACGTCTTACAATAAATTGGATTAAAAATTCCAATGCATTTTTATAGTCCATTTTAAGTAAATAAATAAACATAAATCCAACCGGTAGTACACAGTAAACAATGCACCTATAAAAGTTCATGTTTGATTAAAAAGTAACCGATGCATTTAAATTTTCATTGCAAACGAATTTTGTTAGATATAGTTTATGTAGTTCAATATAAACACCATAGCCAAAGACGGATCGCATCCGCTAGACGTGATTGAAAGCAGAGATAACGATTATAAAAGCAGGTATTCAATAACTCGACGTAGATCTGCAAGCTTGCTATCTGGAGAAACATTCCGTACGTTTCATCAATTTTCTCGAATCAAAATTGGCTTAAACGCCAGAACGGTGCCTCTGGTGTCGCTACACTTTCGAAACTATCTCGGCAGTAAAGTTGCTAGCGAACTCTCGGTATAGTCGCAGATAAGCGTTCCGAGTCGTAAAGTGTCTGACGAAAAACCGTTTCTCCGACGAAGAAAATGGCGGCGCTGCATAAAAATGCAGTTGCCAGAAATTGCGCGCCAGTAAGAGTAACACCGCCAGAGAAGAATTCAGACACCGAATTGGATATTTTTATTGTTTTCAATAGTTCCATCACCTTTTTGCTCCGCATTTGCCGTCGTCTCTTTACACGTTTTTCGCGTCCTAATGCCGAGCTTTAAGTCGACGTAAATAATGTCGACAAATTTGGAATTCAAATCCGTGCTCTGATGCAACCGAAGTCGAATCAGGGAAATGTTCCGACGAATTACATACTCCATAAATAACATCTAATGAGATTTTAAATATTACGTTCAACTTTCGGGTTGGATATAAAATTAAATGTATTTTCCATGAAATAAAATGAAAACTTCTCACCAGCTTTAATACAGTTCTCTCCTTCTGACGTCCTAGCTTATTTATTTCGTGTTGTACATGGGGATGGAAATTTACATAAGTACTGTAGTAGATTGTAGCTGCCTTGCTCTGATTTCGGATACGAGTGACCATGTAGCAAATATTAACAGCTTAATAACTGTCAAATTTATTGTATATGAAATAATAGAAAAAATGTATCTGTAAAGAAATGTAAGCAATAAAGTATTATTTAAAATTCATCTATACCAGATGTAAACAATTCCCAGGTAACACAAAAAGATTCCATCGACGCACATACAGGTATTTGCACGATCTACGCGGCCAAAATTATTTTTTGCTTATTTGGTATCTAAACAACGTAAATAAATAAAATAAGTTATTTTTACAACAAATCTATATATTTTCTAAAAATAATTATATATTTACAAAAAAAATACAAAATTTTAGGTCGGCAAAAAATTTTTGTTAAGTTTCTTGACTTTCTTCGTCGCTCTATAATGAACTTCCTGTTTCAATATGGGATTCTGCAGATAGGAACATGGCCAAGGTTTCAGGCAAAAATGTTTTTGCTTTCCTTTTTTTTACATTTCGCATGCTACTTAGCATAGGATCTGAACTAAGCAGAAGGCGATTAAAAATCTCCTGATTACAACTTTCCCTGGAAAATTTCCTCGCAAAATCTTGTCGGTAACTTCTGAAATGTTTATTGCGAGCCTCAGCTGCTTCCTCGGAAAGCTGTCCGATTGGTAACAATGCCTTTTCAATAATGACTGCACCATGCACTAAAATCTTGTGCATTGTTGGCGTCATAGGATGCCAATCATACAACTTAACATAAAGTCGAGCAGTTTCTGAAGCATATCTTTCATAATTTACCGGATCAATTTCAAATCCGCTTGAAATTGCTTCCAATATGATTTTTAGTCTATATATCAGTTCATAGCTAATGCCAGTTATTTCTGCAGCTAATGTGGGATTCTCAAAGAACCTTCTGCTAGTATTTCCATCATTTGTATTCCCGAAATTGGATTTAGGCATATCTATTAGTAAACCTGTTTCAGTGCGGAACCTTGTTTGTATCTCTTTTGGTTTGGTCTTCTAGATCTTTCTCCTCTTTCAATTTTTTTCCCCTATATTTTTTCACTTTTAGCTTATATGCTAAGTATAGGATGCATTCAAATAATCGAATTCTAGCGTGTAACAGAGATATGCCGAATTCAAGGGCTGTAAAATTCACTTCTCCTTTGTAATCCAATTTATTAAAATCTTTCGAGGTTGCCCCACATATGTAGCACCTACTCGTAGACTTTAGCTGCATTGAAGACCTTTCCATCTACCATGGTCATGATAAATTTGTGCTTAACAACTTTTTCCCTCCTAGGTCGACTTCTGTTGGGACTAAAGTGGTAATAGCGCTTTTGACGTGTGTTATTTCCTCTTCAGTTACATCATTAGTTTCCTTGATAAAACGGAATCTTATTGGTCGCGGCGAAAAGGGGGTTGGATTATTCCATAAAACTTTTTCATTTTTATCTCCAGAAACTAATTGAAGAGGCACAAAATACCTTTGGAATATGCTTAAATCCGAATCAATGTCACTTTCTAGTTTTTGTTTGAACTGTGATTGTTGAGATCCAACGCAGCCCCATTTATTAATTATAGTTAGGCAATCACGCTCTTTCTCCTTTAAAATTATTAATACCTCTTCTAGGTACTCCGGTAAACGCCTAACGGTAAAATCCATTAGAGGCTGTAACTGGTACTCGTTACCATTAACGATTCTTGATATAGGTAACATTTCTTTTTGGCTTTTTGTAATGCACTATAGCACGAAAAAAACTTATTGCTTTTTATTATGATTTCGTACTGTCCTTGCGTCAAATCGGCATCTATAAAAATTTGCAAAGCTTGCATTGGTGTCAAGGAGTGCTCTTTACTTGATTTCGTAAGATAAGCCTTTTTATTTTCCTATCTGTATACAGATATAAGGAAAGTATAGGAATCATGATTTTTTTCGACCTCGAGTTTTCGACGGATTTTTACGTTTTGAGGTCCCCTGAATCCGTTTTGACTATTTTCGCGATGATGTCTGTGTCTCTCTCTGTGTGTGTGTGTGTGTGTGTGTGTGTGTGTGTGTGTGTGTGTGTGTGTGTGTGTGTGTGTGTGTGTGTGTGTGTGTGTGTGTGTGTGTGTGTGTGTGTGTGTGTGTGTGTGTGTGTGTGTGTGTGTGTGTGTGTGTGTGTGTGTGTGTGTGTGTGTGTGTGTGTGTGTGTGTGTGTGTGTGTGTGTGTGTGTGTGTGTGTGTGTGTGTGTGTGTGTGTGTGTGTGTGTGTGTGTGTGTGTGTGTGTGTGTGTGTGTGTGTGTGTGTGTGTGTGTGTGTGTGTGTGTGTGTGTGTGTGTGTGTGTGTGTGTGTGTGTGTGTGTGTGTGTGTGTGTGTGTGTGTGTGTGTGTGTGTGTGTGTGTGTGTGTGTGTGTGTGTGTGTGTGTGTGTGTGTGTGTGTGTGTGTGTGTGTGTGTGTGTGTGTGTGTGTGTGTGTGTGTGTGTGTGTGTGTGTGTGTGTGTCTGTGTGTCGCATAACTCATGAACCGATACACAGAAAAACACCAAATTTCAAACTTAAGCTTTGTACCAGCGTCCAATGTGCTGATTAGATTTTGGGCAGTGTCAGAACATTTGGGGGGGTACTTTATAGGTGGTCATTTTTATATTTTATGGAATATATCTGTTATTCACGTTTGGGGAAGAAAATTCTTCAAATAAAAGTTCTTTTTTATTTTATACAAAATTTTCCTAAAATGGTCCGTATTCGAGAAATTTGACAAAATGTAAAAAAATATTTTTTTATAAAAATTGTTCAAACAAAAGTTGTTTGTAATATAATTCTCTATAATTTTTATTCATATACATAATTTCTCTAAAATGGACCGTATTCGAGATATTTGAGAAAATGTGTATATTTTGAAATTTGAAGAAAACTCAAAAACGGATAAAGAAAAAAACATTAAATTTTAAACTTAAGTTTTATTTCGGCCTGACGTGAAATGATTAGATTTTGGACAAAGTCAGAACATCTGGGGGGGGGGGGTACTTTATAGGGGGCCGTTTTTATATTTTATGGAATATATCTGTTATTTATGTTTGGAGAAAAAAAAATGTTCAAATAAAAGTTATTTCTAATATTATCTATAATTTTTGCCTTATGTCAAAATTTCCTGAAATGGTCCGTATTCGAGAAATTTGACAAAATGTGCAAAATTCTGATTTTTATGATCTCTATAATTTTTGTTTATACATGATTTTTCTAAAATGGACCGTAATGGAAAAATTGTAGGAAAAGTGCTAAATTTAAATTTTTCAGTATTTTCATTTTCAATGAATATCTATAGAAAAATATTTCGAGGTAGATGTATGTGGAAAATGTATATATTTATTCTATCATCTAAACATTTATGGAGGTGCTGCAATAGGTTGTACAAAATAACCGGAAAAAGCCTGTAATAACTAGATAGGAAAGTCATGTGTTGGACACATCAGATTTTTATATTTAGTTGCTCGTGTCGGAGAACTGGTGATATCTTTCGTCTTTTGCTTCTCTCACTTGCTTCTTCAATCGATTTGGATGATCGACCTGGCCGTTTTTGTGAAGCCCCAACGACAAGTATTTTAAAAGTACCTTCCAGCCAAGTTCGGTTGTATTTTATAAAATTATCTTCTTTATAATGAGCTTTGATCCACCTTTGTTTAATTTTTGATTTGAAATGGGCGAAACCACGTTTCAAATTAATAATTTGATCTTCATTATAACCTTCACATGACAAAAGTTGATCTTTTAGATACTTTAATTTGGCATTTAAATTATGCAAATTTTCTGTCTTCATGCGGTCGTGCAAGTATTTTCGAGTCACAACCCTTACTTCTGATGCACCCTCGAAACCTAAAACAAACATACACTATGTTAAAAGCAGCTACAGTTCATCAAATTTCTAGAGGTGTTCGACGCCCAGACAGAGAACGCGCTACGTGTGACTAAGATAGCTATTGTACAGTCTGCTAAACAAGTTATTTTAAATAGTTTTTAATATTTTTAGGTAATTAAATTTTAAAAGTGTGGAATAGTTTAGGGATTAAATTGGTCTGATTGGACTTTCTTAGAACGTTTTTAAAAGCAGCTAAAGATAGTATGTAGAATTGAAAATAATTATTATGCCATAAAAGGTGTTTTGGAATTCCTTCAACCTTTTGAAATTGAGTCAGAAAATATAAATTTTATAGGATAGCGGAAAATACCTATAATTTTTTTGTAGGCCTTTGTAAATCGTGGATATAGTTTATATTTTATTTCTACCTTATTAAGGAAAATGGTACCTATTATTAATAACGGTTGTTTCTGAAACATTACTAAAATTTTCAAAATTTTGTTTTTCTACAAAATAATAAACTATACTATTTAGAAAAAAATTTATTTCTCTTATAATTTTATAAAAAATAACGGGAATATTTACATTTCTTGATCTATTAAACAAAACGATAAATTATCTCGACGAATGACACCATGTTCTAGTACGGAAGCTAGCTTTACATTTTTGTTGGTGGTTTCATGGGTTTCATATCAATTTTTTGTAATTGTAGTTTACACGTACATATACCTCTTAACACTGGTTTGCTTTATTAATAAAGTGTGTTGTTGTGATTCACGTCGAAATAAGTCAAAAACAACTTGAAACTCCATATAAAATCAAAAAGGAGAAACGGAAAAAAATTGAGCCTGTAAATGAACACAACTCAGAAACAAAAATAGCTATCTAATAATAAAAAAATAAAATTTGATTCTTGTGTAGCTTCATCTATATCATTAACTGTTTTTGGTTTTTTAATGGTTTTTCTTGGTGATGAAAATTCCGATATCTCACGGTTATCGATTCTTTTTCTCTCTCCAGAAATGCGGACGACAGTGTTTTTAGATACTCCTGTGGCTGCAGCAACACGATCATTTACATTTTTAAATGGTATTGAAGGTGAATTAAAGTTTCCTTCTCTTCTCATAAACTCTATAACATTGGCTATTATTTCGCGAGATTGACTGTTAATCACGCGGCCTCTTAATTTGCTATTAAACTCCATACTTAGGTTCTATTAAACTGTAATGAGCAAAAAACACAAACGAAAATAAAAGAAATGTTTTAGCGAAATTTACATCTGACATTTACGTCTGAATGAAATAGTGAAATACTTGATGCGCAGAGTGTACTTTCATTGCGTAAATCCGTCGGGATGCCTGTCAGTAGTGCTTTCTCTGTCTAGCCGTCGAAAGCCTCTAGAAATTTGATGAACTGTAATAAACATTTCCAATTTTATAAGAAATTTTGCTAAATATCTTTAATTAATGCCTCAAAGCTGTATTTATCCGGACGTTTCTGGAGATGTTTTTGTTAGCATTTATAAGGAAAAGGATCATATAATAATCCATAATGATAACTAAAGCTCAATCTACCCCGATACATAAACAAAAGCACTAGAATAAAAAAATATTTAAGGAAATCACTGCATGACAATGAGTTTTTTTGCTATAAAAAATTATATTGTATAATGGATAATCGTGACTTTATTAATGTAGTTTGAAAGTTTCTTGCCTTGTCCATCAGACTCCATCGCTTGCAATTCTTAAGTAGAACTTAATAACATAAAAATTCACTTTAGAAGTTTAACGTTTAGAAAAGCACCGAGAACAGGGGTGCTATTTTCAAAGTCGAGAGAATTCATTTCTCTCGAGAGAAATGTCATACGTCAACGTAAAACAGTATTTTTAGGGTAAGGGCCAGTGTAAACTCACTGATTGTTTCTCACGGTTTATTTAGAGATAATTAATATCCTCCTAAGAATTTTAATCCTCGAGGCCTTTAAAAACAGCGTTTCCACATTGACGTATGACATTTCTGATGAGAATCTTGAGAGAAATGAGTACTCACACGGTTTGAAAATAGGTCCCCTCATACGTACAATAGGTAAAACGGTCAAATTCAGAATGACGCTAGGGTAGGGGGGTGCGAGATAGCAGGTAGATGGGCATGGGTATTGTTCCCGGATTCGTCCTCTGTTCGTGGAACTCGTTATTGTGAATGTTATTGTTATTTTGTTATTGGAACTTTTGGCCGCGTAGATCGTGCAAATACCTGTATGTGCAACGTTAATAAGCTGCAATTTTAGGCTCTTTAACCTGACATGCAATGTAATTTTAATGTAACCCTAATATCCATGCAACCGCCGAATGTCCGCAACGGCAAGACTTTTATAGCACATTTCATAAAGGTTACAAAGTGATGTTCGAAAAACATCACACTAGCACTTTTACGGTACTTTCCCCGAAAGTTGCTCTGAAACATTTTATAGATGGTATAATGTGAATTAGTTCTACAGCATTATACAGTGTGTCCACGGATGGACTTTTGCTTGTTAAATAAATACGATTCACATTAAAAAATTATGAAAAATAACTTTTTTTAATTTAAAATAAATATTTTTACATAGTTAAGTCCATCCGTGGACTCACTATATTGTTCTTTATGTAATGTAATACAGAGAGGCTGAAATTGAGGTTGTAGTTAAATCTTAATCGAGACATAAACATTTAAAATGAAACAAAATATTTTTTAATAAAATCTTCTTAAAATCAAGTAACAATATTACAAAAGTAGAGGTGATTATGTGATAGTTAGGGTTGCCAGACGTCATGCTTTAGGCGTATTTGTCTCACTTTTTGACTTGCTTGCACGCGCAACACTACAGTACGAAACTATCCCGCTTTTGACAAAAATGCCACTCTCTCTTTTTATGCAAAAGCCACGCTTTTTAATCTTCAAAGCCGTAAATAAAATATGGGAACCGAATTTATACAAAAATATAAGGTGAGGTCCTTTTTTCTCGGCTAAAGGACCATCGTTTATGAAAAATACAAGCTAGAAATTTTCCAAAGAATGGACCTGATTTTATTAAAATGTTTGGTATTTGAACCTAATATTCTCTCGTCATGGTTGTCACGCTTTTCACTTTCGTAAATCTGGTAACCCTAGTGATAGTAGAAGCCGCTTGACACACTGCCCTACCGGATTGATGCCTTAAGGTGAGTACAGCACCCCCTTATAATTTTCGGACAAGTATATCTCAAAAAGTAATTTTCTTTAAAAGTTAAAATTTTGGCCAAATAAATTAGGCAATAGTATCTAGAATATGCTTATATTTTATAAAGTTTTAATTATTTTCAGTTTTCAAGAAAAAAAATTAAAGGGCTTTGAATTTTGAAATATCATAATTAAAATAAATGCGTTCTTCAACAGCAGTATTCTTAATATAATCCCCAAATTTAAGCTCTTAATCTCTTGTTAATGATTTTTTAAAATTCGCCGAAATTAGTGGCTAAAACGCCTCGTTAAGTGCTATTTTTTGGTTTAAACTAGTGTAAACTGGTGTAACTCATTGAAAGAAACGAATGATGACTCAGAGTGTACGATACGAAAGTTACAGTCGCGTTACACCAGAAAGCAGCACTTAACGAGGCGTTTTAGCCACTAATTTCGGCGAATTTTAAAAAATCATTAACAAGAGATTAAGAGCTTAAATTTGGGGATTATATTAAGATTACTGCTATTGAGGAATGCATTTATTTTCATTATGATATTTCAAAATTTAAAGCCCTTTGATTTTTTTTCTTAGAAACTAAAAATAATTAAAACTTTAAAATATAAGCATGTTCTAGATATTATTGCCTTATTTATTTTGCCAAAATTTTAACTTTAAAAAAAAATTACTTTTTGAGATATGCTTGTCCGAAAATTATAAGGGGGTGCTGTACTCACCTTAACGGTTTAATATATTTCGGATCAAATATTCTGCAATATTAAATCAATTCTTATTAAAGGGTATTAAAAAATTGCTTCATTACAAAATCATTAACAAGAATTTATAAAATAGTTATTTATGCAACAAGTGTGTAAAGTTACCCTTTTTTGATGAATGTGAATGAATCACATGAGTCAAAAAAGGGACTTTACACACGAGTGGCATACAATATTTTTTCTACTACCGTACACATAATCCACTAATATTAGAAATATAAAAGTTACTTTTTTCACTAGTGAAAAAAAGTACTTTACTTTACGCATTAGTGAAAAAAAGTAAAATGTGCCAAAAATTGTACACAGCAACAAAAATAAATTTATTGGAACTTTACAAATTTATAATTCTTACAGAACAAAATGACTAACAAATAAAGAAATATTTAAAAAAATAGGTTTTTAACTCTTATGAATATTAATATTGAATGTGCAATTATTGCAATTACCAAAACTTAAGATTTTGGCCTCTTCCAGCACAGAGTTCTTCTGTAACCCTATTTTGAGCTTCGAGTGGTATGGATTTGGCCTTTTCAAGTAAAGAGGTTGAAATATTTTGTGTAACTCTAGTTTCACTGTCGAGTGGTTTCACTAATTCTTCATTAGAGTTGTCAACGGTAAAATTGTAGCTTTGTTTGGAAGTGGATGGCATACTGTCATCCATAAAAAATTTATTAGAAATTTTGTTTTTTGTGTTATTGTGCTGTCTACGTAGCCTTCTGCAACAGCAGATGATTTCCATCCTCCATGTTTTTTGACCGTTAGAAGGTCTCCTCCAGAATTTGCCAGCATAGTGGCTGAATACCTCCTAAAGCAGTGTCCTGTAAAAGCCGTTGGATTGGGCAAGTTTAGATACGTTTCTATAACACTTGGCATTTTACCAAAAGTATTTATCCCTACAGTCTGTTTAGAATATTTTCCATTTGCGAATTTAAAAAAAAATCTGTTACAATTTATATTTGATGGTCTTAATGAGGTATATTTTTTTATGAAAGATAAATATTCAACTGCAGAATTATTTGGATTTAAAATCGTAAAAATGCGTTCTATTCCATTTTTGATTTCTGATACTTTGACAATATACACTGTTTGTTTATCTTCCACATCATTATTTGTCATTTTACATAATTCTTTCTGGCGACAAGCTCCCGCAATTCCAATTATAAAAGCTACCTAAAAAATAAGATATTGTAATGTTACAAATAATTTATTAAACATTAGGAAATATCTTGACGTTGCGCATGTAAAACTCCAAATAAATGCTATTGTAAAAAATATAAAAGTTTTAGGTATAATGTGCTGCCTAACAACCCCGGTGGCCTGTTAGGACAGCAACTGATTTTGTTAGGCAACACACCATACGAACACACATCTCGTTGCAAAACTTTACAGAATATTTTAATTTTATACTGAGCTTTCAAGCATTTACTGAGGCATTTACTTACTTTGATTATTAAAAACTTGGAATCTGGAGCTTTCAACAGAAAATTAATTAGATCTTTCGTTCAAAAATTTTGGATTTTTTTGGTTTATAACCTTTATTTGTTTGTTTGAGAAACGCTATTAACTTGTTGAATTTCGAAATATCAACGTTGTTTTTATATTTTAAGGTGCTTTTAAGCATAGAATAAATCGACCATAGGATAGAAGCTTTGCAATTCTTCAATTCATCAGAGAAATATGCTAAAATAACGTTTTCCGAATATTTTGTCATCTTATTCTTCCTACACCATTCTATAAATAAATTGTATTTTTGCTGATAAATATATGCAGATTTTTGTGGCAATAAATTTTCAGTGGCCTTTTGTGCACTGCATAAGATATCTGGGGAGTATTATCAAATTCGCTATCGCTAGATAAATTTGAATCCATATCGATTATGACAGATATAATAAACTGCAAATAAAATTTGAATTTAAGTAAACAAACATTAAAAAGTAAAACTTTTTACCTTCTCAAACTTGATTGAGTTTAAAAAAATGCTAAATTGGCTTTAGAATCTAATCTTGAACTTAAGTATACTTTTGTCGTGTTCTGTTATAAGGTAGGTACTAATTAAAAGTTTAGAGATTGACAGTTCTTCTAATCCACACAGCCACGGCCAACTTACTTTTACCAAAATCGACATCCACTGTATGTTTACTTTTAATTAAATCGATTACATTTAGAGAAAATTATAATTAGAATAAACTGTTGATAATTTGTTGGACACTAAATAGATATAAGCAAAAATAATTTATTTATTTGTCTTAGAAGGAGATAGCAAAAAAATGTTAATATAAAATAAAACGTTATATTTTGTTGTTATGTACAAATTTTGTCAAATTTTACTTTTTTTAACTAGTGCGTAAAGAGTTTTACTTTACGCACTAGTGAAAAAAAGTACAACTTTACACACTTTGTGGAGTGCGTAAAGTACGTACTTTACGCACGGTAGTAGAAAAAATAAATTTACTTTTTAAAATAACTTATTTCTCAAAACAAATCACAGACAGATAAGCACTTTTGCCAAGTTAAGCTAGAAGTCTGTTAATCAAAACGCGTTTGTAGTCTATCTTACATTTTAGGACACATTTATATTAGAAATTTTTTAATTTACTACTAACCTTTGAAAATTATACTGGTGTGTACTGATTTACAATTCGTCTTAAAAGATTTCCTAATTCTCATTGTTTTTCATCTCTTTCAGACGGTTTATGTTGTAGACAACGTGTTAAAGTGTTTGTATCGTTATGTATACAGTCTGTTTGTTTACTCAACTCCCTTTTTCCACCAGCCATTCGATGCAAAAAACTTGTACAAATATATCATTCGGTTCTTCTGCTGTCGTCTAAAGATACTTTTTCATTTTTGGTTTCCAGCCAAACAAAATATTTTTCGCAATATGTGTGCAGTAGTTATCGTCTACAGGAAGCGTATAAAGTTTATACGGGGGCTGTTTGAATTAAGCAGATTGCGATTTACTTATTAAACGGCTGTATAATAAAAAGGTTGTTTAAAAAAATGTCCTTAACATTTTTATCTAGATGGTTTTAGATATTGAGATACCTAATTCCTTATAAAATGTACGTAGACGTTAATGAAATAAAATGAAATGAAACAAATTGTTTAAAGTATTTGAGGTTTGAGCTTCCCATCTTTTCAAGGCCTCACTGTCAAATGTTTCCCTAGGAACTACTTTGTTGTTAAAAGGAACAATGCCGTCTTTTCTAAAACCATTTACAATGACGCTGGAATTAGCTTCTGACCAGGTCTTCGCAATAAACTTAGAAAACAAATTTTTTGGAAGGCGTCGTCCAATGTTATATCGCTGCCATTTTACTAGCTTCATATTTCAAGCATCTTTAATCAACTTAAAAACCGACAAGTCCAGTGGTTGGAGAAGGTGGGTTGTATGTGGCGGTAGCTTGATAACAGGGGAACAGCTGTTTTGGTGTAGAGGTTTTTTGAGCTGATTCTATATCAAATTGATGTCCTATATTCAAATAACGTATTCATTTTTACCTAGGAGCTTAAATTTTTAAGATATACAATTTTAGAGAAATATAAGTTACATTATATTTACTCAAATTCGTAAGTGTAGTAAACAAAAGTAAATACGAAATTTTTATTTTAGTTATACAAAATACAATATTATGTCGTACTTACAAATAAAAAAAAACATTGAAGAAATCAAATAGTCACTCAACACTTCGAAGGCTTCTTTTCCGCGACATTCGTGAAAGTTTTTTTAAACAGTCCCTTTTTAAACTCCAACACTAATCTGCCATCATGTGCATGTCCCATCTTCCTTGGTAGTCGTCCTCCATAACTTTAATATCTTGGTGAAATCTTTCACCTTGTTCCTCACTCATGTCTCCTAAATTTTATGGAAAACGATCTAAGTGGTTGTGTTAATAGTGTATTTTAAAACTCATATTGCACCCTAAGGATTTGAAACTATTGAGCATCTTGTTAACCATTTCAACAAAGTTCTGAGCTATATGTTTGCCTAGAAAATTTTCTACAACTGCAACAAATGATGTACAAGCTTCTCGTTTAACTTGATTCATTGAATTTATAAAGGGAGGATCCTCAATTAATTATCTTATTTGTGGGCCGTCAAATATATCTGATTTGAGTTTTTCTGTGCTCAACTGATGCATTTTTACCCCTATATATGCAAAACACGACCCATTCTTATCAAGAGCCTTTGCAAATTGCTTCATTAAGCCCAACTTTATATGTAACGGAGAAAGTATGATTTTTTCTCTTTCAACCAAAGCATCGTTAATGACATTCTTTTCCCCAACGTCCATGTTTTCTCTTTGAGGCCAATATTTTCTAACCCAGTGGTGTGTTTTGTCCCTACTATCCCAGAGGCACAAGAAACACGGATATTTCGTGTAACCACTTTGCTGCCCAAGAAGAAAGTTTACCATTTTCAAGTCTACACAAATTATCCATTGATGTTCGTGATACTTTATCTTCTGCAAGACCAAAGCTACGGTATTATATTCTTCTTTCAGTTTCGTTGAGTGAGCTAGTGGTATTAAACCATATTTATTCCCATTATGTGCCAAAATGTTAATATTTTATGTTTGAATTGTGATATATTTTTTGAAAAACTTGCACATGTTTTGCGCATAGTCACTCTCAATTTTTAATTTTAATTTTTACTTTAAGCTTTATATTTATTTTGTTATTATTATTAATTACCATCTTAGTATTTATTTCTGAATTGTAATATACATTTTTGTTTTTTTTTTTGAAAAACTTGAATTGAACATGTTTTGCGCAGAGTCAATTTAATTTATAATTTTTATTTTCACTTTAATTTAGCTTTATATATATATTTTGTTATTATTATTTATTTTAGTATTTATTAATATTTACTCTTAAAAATCTATTAATGTTATATTTTGTCCTATCTTTGGATGTTATATCTGTTGGGCAATAAAGAATTTATTTATTATGTAGAAGGACTGTCAATAAATAGGCGATAATAATGTGGAACATATTCAGAAAATCCCATTTCTTTCATGAGTCCATTAATTTCGTGACAAAATACAAGATTGTCTTCTTGAGAAAAGAATGGTAGCAGATACTTTTCTCTTGTATGGTAAAAGGTAATTTTGGTTTCTTGTTCCAATAAATTTTTGTCGTTCAATCTAGAAGCCAGTACTTAAGAAGCTTTTTTCGATAAATTGAGATCCCTGGTGAGATCATTTAATTCATTTTGATTGAAGAGTTGAGGAACTGATGACGTCTCCTCATAGTTACTGTTAGTTTCATTAGAATCAGAACTTTTATTAGTATCAGACCAGCGATCAGAGGGAAAATATTCGTCATCAGAGATATCTGGTAGCTGATGAAATGGTAGTGCCGGATAGGGTGTATTGCCGAGTTTACATTGGGATAAGTCCACTTACTGCGGTTATTTAGATTGATTCCTTTAGTATTTACTAAACAGACATAACAATCATTGAAATGGTTTTTTGGTTCTCTCCAAACCAATGATTCGCCGAATTTTAGACATTTTCTTTTCCCGGTAATCCACTGCCGTAAATGCTCTGTACAAGTTATACATACGAGATTCGGGGCCCACTTTTTGTTCTGATCACCAAGGTTAACTCCAAAATATCCAAGATACGCTCGCTTTATAAAGTCAGTTATATTTTGTCTGTTTTGTTGAAACATGTATTCTCCGCATATATAGCAAAACACATCAGGTTGATTTACACAACTTCTTCTTGAACTGGAACCTTAACTCATTTTAATTCTGTTCAATAACACAAAAACACTCTTCTCTTAACATAAAATAACACGCCGAATTCGATCTACTCTCATTAGTAAGGACGCACAAACTGACGAGACTTACCCGAGTTAGGGGATTAAAAGGGACAGTTCAGGTACCTGATAGGCAATGGTTCCACTATTTATAGATTTACCTGGAATTAACTCAATTACAAACTGACAATTAAACCATTGTACCTATATTAATGAATTTATTTGAGATCATGTACAAGATTATTCATTATTAAAGACACCTTTTATAACCACTATTGCATATTAAAAAAAAGCTTTAACTAAAAGTTTGTGGATATGACTTTTTTTAAATATACCATAAAAACACATTCGTATTCAGATTTCACGGAATACAACACAAATAAACTGTTTTAAATGGGATACCCTCTATGTCATTAAATTTATGGGATATATTTTTTTTCTAATTTCAAAAATGTATAATATTATTGATAACCATATCTTATACCGACTGTTCTCAAGTAATTTAACGTTGATAAGGTAAATATGAAAAAGTTAACATTATCAAAGTAAAAGCTATGAAAATCACAACTATTATGTTTGATAATAAAATAATCCAAATAGGTTTACAGTGAGGAAGAAAAAGTGTAAATATTTATCTAAACTATAAGATATTCGTCGTTTAATTAGTCAGAAAAGAATAAAGATCATTCCTAAAATTGAATAAAATATATATCTATACTATCCCTATTAAAAAATATTATTCATGTTGTATCCCGTGAAAGATGCACGCCACTGATATGGTCATTGTATTCTTGATGTCATTTTAACAAAATTCGGTCAATGTAAACATTATACAATAATAATTATGGCATAAAGGGTGGGTAATTTTTAATGAATAACCCTGTAGGTACCTAATTATTTTCAGTAAAAAAAATTTTAAATCGCACCTTTTTACGTAGAATAAAGAAAAATTAATTTCTTGTTTTCTTGGTGCAGACATTTTGCGAAACACTATATTCAAATCCAAAATGTTGTAATTTTCTTTTAACACATACCTAATAATAAATATTTATTAGCGAAAGTTAAATACTTGTTATTTTCGGTTATTTTTCCTTTAGACACACACATTTTTAGTTTCATTGTCTCAAGATTTTAAAAAAATTACTGAACCTTATATTTTATTATAATTTGATGATCCCGAGTGGCCATCGAACGAAGACGAAAATTGAGCACGAAGATTTAGATGTCGTTAACATAAAATTAATGTTTTGAAATTAATTTATAAGTTTTACCAATTTAGAAATTAAAATTATTAAAAAGTGTCCTGGTGGTGGGTTTGAACTCTCAAACTCTCGATTCATAGGCGAGGACTCTTAACTTTTCGCTATCGACACTTATGAAAAAGTTTTACTTTTTAACGCTGATAATCAGATTGGTTTTAGTTTCATTAAAATCTCAATTTATTTCTAAATATAGACGAATATCTTGTGGAATGCTATTATTTATTGATTCTTCACAAGAATCACTAATTTTTAATTGTATTTAATATAACTAAAAAAATATACAGAGTGGCCCAAAAGACTCGAAACGGCCAATTATCTCGTAAATTGCTAGTCCTAATTGTACACAATTTGGGGTACAATTATTTTGGGATACGGAAATTCCAGATTTGATATTTGCAATGTTGCCAGATTTTCCTTTTCTCTTATATTATTAGTCACTTTGGTTTTTCAAATTGATCATCCTGTATATTAAGTCATTATTGAAATCTCCTATTCAACACGAGTTGAACCATATGTAACGCTTATAATTTTATGTAGTCTAGAAGGTCTTAAATAAATAAAACAGAAGTCTGACAACGCTTAATTGTCTCATCAATTTTTTAATACAAACTATTTTCAACTACATTAAAACGTATCAATTGAAAGATTACACCATTTTCAACATAATGGTTACTTTATCAAGTGTTCAAAATGTGCTTCATTTGTGAGTTGACAGTACCCTAATCGATGATAGAGTGCATTTACCACATTTCTCCATGATTGTTTTATTTATTTAAGACCTTCCAGACTACATAAAATCATAATTGTTGCATATGGTTGAACTCGTATTGAATAGGATATTCCAACAATGACTTAATATACAGGGTGATCAATTTGAAAAACCAAAGTGACTAATAATATAAGAGAAACGGAAAATCTGGCAACATTGCAAATATTAAATCTGGAATCTCCGTATCCCAAAATAGGTGTACCCCAAATTTTGTACAATTAGGACTAGCAATTTACTAGATAATTGGTTTCCAGACTTCTGGGCCATTCCGTATATTGACAATTAATTTGACAGAATTGTCGCTTTTTAAGTTCTAACATCTGACGTAGAGGGCGTATCTTACCAGCAAATAAAATCGTTAGTTCAATTATTGTACCAATAGGTGTCGGGCGCGAATGCCTCCAATAACTTTTAAATGGCGATTATCCTACTATAGTTCTTTATACTATGATAATTGTTACACATAAATGGCTGTTTGAAATTTCTTGCACAATTTACTTCAATCACATACTTTGATTACTATACGGTGCAAGAGAGACGTCTGACACGCCCAACATAGGCCGCGGCCATTTTGATGCAATTACTACTAGGTTAGGTAACATTTTTCCAAAATGTTGAACTGGTAGCCTACATCTTGGTATTTTGAGATGTTAAATGAAGGTAACAAATGTAGAAGAAACATTTATTTTAAATAATATACAAGAAACTTCTTTGAAGTAAAGTTATTAATTACGAGTGCATCTTGAAATAGAGGTGAGTGGCTTTAAATTATTTCTAAAGTTGTGCATATGATTTTTACCTTAATATTATGATATTTTTCGCCAGTCTCATGCCCATGAACAAACATTTTATTTTTGTAATATAAAAATCTTTGGGGCTAAACAATCTAATATTATATTTTGTATTTTTTCAGCTGTAAATATGCTACGAAATTATAAAATAAAAACAAAGAAATGTGAGATTAAAGAAGCTCTAATTAAAAGATATTACCAGAGGAATATAATCTTGCAGGCAAACTGCAAAAGATAGTTGGTTTGTGTTTTTATCTTATAATTTGAGAGACACGTTGAATTTGTATAACAGTTATTTTTTTAAAATTAGTAATATGTAGTCGTTTAATTTTTAACTAAAACAGATGCTTGTTCATCTATAAATGAGTTGTTACACAGTAAAAATTGCATATTTTCTATTCAAGAAAATACCCCTATGGGTATTACTGCCACCATCTCCACCAATATTCTCGTTTTCTAACTGTTCCAGATAAACTATTTAGCAGAGGAGGCTATTTTCTTAGAGAGGGTGTGGGCTACCTCTACTTTCAGGTGTATAGATGAGCCAGAGGTAGTAAACCTGAAATAAATAAAAACAATTATTATAAATGTTCCAAAAAGTAAACATTTTTTTTTCTCCTGGGCTCGTCTGACTATGTGTCTCCGAATAACACTGAAGCCTATTGGCTTATTGTGTTTTACCCCATGTTAGTTCATAGTTCATAGCACCCACTCTATCACCTTTGTACCTTGTACAAGTTTGTACAGATCCTTGGGTGAGTGGGTTATATACGTTGTTGGATCAACCTGGGGTTGTCCAAAAAGAGCCTGTCTTTTGCGATCTAGAGCTTCGCATTCGCACAGTATGTGTTTGGCCGTTTCTGGTTTCTTGTGAAATAGTCGGCACATGAGTTCCCCATTGTACATGCCAATTTTGTTCAGGTGTCCCTTTACTGGGGCGTGCCCAGTCATGAACCCTGTTATAACTTTCAACTGGTTCCTATTCATTAAGAGTAGTTCTCCAGTTCTTTTGGGACATGGTCTGCCTATGAACGCTTTTCCATGTGCCTGTTTTAGGGTGATTCCCCAATAGTTGATATGTTGTTTCCGAATCCAGTCATTTATAAAACCCCGGACTGTACTTTTTGGTACTCCTGGGTTTGTGTCTGGTTCCGGTGTTTCTTCTGACCCTCTTTTTGCAAGTTCGTCAGCCTTTTCGTTGCCTTCGATCCCTTTGTGACCTGGCACCCAAAATAGTTTTACTCTATTTCGGTCTGCCAGTGTTCTTAGTTCTTCGATGCATTTCCATACCAGCCTCGACGTAACTTTCTGACTCGATATGGCCTTAAGTGCCGCTTGGCTGTCTGACATTATTTGAATATGCTGATTTTCGACAGCTCTTTCATTGTTCGTTTTTGCACATTGCAAAATTGCGTATACCTCGGCCTCAAATACCGAGGAATGTATTCCTATAGCGTAGCTATGGTTAGTATCAGGGTTTTTGGAGAATACTCCTGCCCCAGTACCTTCCGCAGTCTTAGACCCGTCTGTATACCATGTTTGTTCCTGTCGTTGGGCATTGGGCTCCCTTATGGTGATCTCCGCTCTTTCCTGTATTTAAACCTCAAAGGGAGTATTAAAAGAGTACCTCTTGGTTATGTGGTCTGATCTCATGTCTAGCACGTCTCCTGTCACTAACCTTCAGATACTCATGTGACCTGGCCTAATGTCAAGATTTACCAGTGTATTCCCTAATCTGTAAGCACCTAATCTTGCCTCCCCTTACAATATTACTTACATGTTTATTTATATTATTTCGTTTGATTTTATACTGCTCCAATTTTCTTGGTATTTGCCTTCTACAAAGAATTGTTTTATGATTGATCACATACCTTTTTACATAAGAGCAATAAGCATTTTCCTCAAAATGCTGAGAACAGACATAACAGAGTTTAAATAAAAATAATTTCTAAACAATTTGGTTTGTAAACACTGTTCAAATTAAGTGCTCGAAATTTCTAGGAGACTTAAAAAATAAAAAGCATTTAGAATACAACAATAAGAACATAATTAAAGTACTTACTGTTACTTACAAATGGAAAGATTTAACATAAAAGCACCAAATAAAGAAAGGTTTTCAAGATATTCATTATTTGTTAATGGTTTTGTGTAGGTTCTAAATAATATCTTTGGGGACTCACTTTGGGTAAATATTATAACATAACCACTAAAACTATTGCGCTAAGATGTAGGCAACACGTAATAAGTTTTCTATCTCCTTTTAAAAGGCACTCAGAAAGCTGCGCAGTGCGACCATTCTCAGTATAGTAAGAGAAAATCGAAGTATGTGACTTTAATGAGCTTTTAATAGGTTAGTCATTGCCTTAAAGCGAAAAAAAAAATTATTGCACCAACCCTTATTTAAACACCTGTGTTCAAATAAGGTTAACATCACGAATATTGACGGCATGTTTTCCTATCTTTAAGGAAGTTGATTTTTAAAATTTTTATCTTATTTGATATTATATTAAAAATTTTCTATTTTCAATATTTACTTTGACCAATTTAAATTTTTCCTATTTTTCTAGCATCCATATTGTAAATAACGATTTTTCGTATAGAATTGTCAAACATTGAGTAAAAAAAGCAACCTTAGAGTGAGACAAAGTACTATAATATTATTTCTAATTATATACTTAAACGAACGTGGCTTAAATCATGACAAAATAAAAATTGTCATAAACTGTTAATTAAGATTTTATGGTACCGCTTTTTTTATTATTTCACGTTACCCTAAGAATCGCATTTAACAGATTTAGAATCGCAGCCTTAATGTCAAGTCAAGTCAAATCAGGAGAGAATGTAAAATTAAATCATTAAAAAGAAAACGAACTGCTTGGTAATAAAAGAACTTGTATAAACGAATAAGGAAAAATTAAAAAAAAATGCTGCGGCTTTAAATCTAATCAAACTGAAAGTCGCCATTAGCATCAGTGCCATTTCAATGATTGAAATTTCCCTAAAACCACTTGAGTGTAGAAGAGAATCCCATCAGTTTATGCGGGAAAACGCTAAAAATGCATCCTTCTTGTATTTTATTACGATCTTTCGCAGACCAATAGTGATTCTTTCATGCAAATAAAATCTTTTCGAACAGGTTCACTTGACGCACACAATACAAAACATCCAAAATAAAACTAATACCGTTTCTTGTTGTGAAAGGTTTCCCAAATAAAACGTCTCAATTGAACGCATACCAATTTAGAGTAAGTAGTGTGATGCTCAGTACAATGGCGGGATTCAGGAGAGGTATTGCGAGAAAATTTTATTTCAACTGTAAAAGTGATTCACTTTGAGGTTTATTTATAGCATAGCAAGTTTACTATTTATGCGCTTATTTTTATTTATGTATATATGAATATATATTTTTGTTTCCGTCTTTTGTGGGGTTTATCCTAAAGGTTGAAATAAGGATCTTCTGTGAAACGAGGAAGTTTAAAGTTTGCGAAAATTCGTACGAATATTTTGTTATATACGATGTTTAATAAAGCTCTAACAACAGAAATATCCATGTAATAACACAAACACAAATAACCAAAGCAAGTCTGGGATAATACTAAATAATTACAAAATCACTATGAACTCCCAAATTATCAAGCAAGCAACAAACATGCGGGCGAGGCGATGCAGTTCTGATAATTAATATAGGCAACCAATTACGATTTTTTGTTGTATTACTACTTAACATCGCACAACTGTGCCATTTTTGATTTGGTAGGCAGATTGATGGGATAAATTTGTTTTTAATATAGCTGATTATTTATATTTTCGATTAAAAATATTATAAATATTGGTCATCGTCGTGGTCTAACACTCAACTCTGATATTAAACGGTAGAAGATTGTTATTTGTGTGTGCAAGTGCAATTACAACTGATAATGTATCATTGATCATTAACTAGAGCCATATTCGAGAGATCGACTAATTTAAATATATTTGATGCGTTTTGAAAACGGTTTGAGTGATCAAATAATGAAGTCACGTTGAATTTGGTTTAAACCAGCTGCATCTGTTCTTGAAACATTTCATTAAGAACGATTCAAGCCAAAGACATTACAATTAAGAGACGAAATTGTTTACATTTTTATGTGGCAAATCATTATTCCCACCAGATTCTCGTTTATTGCGTCTTTGCCGGTTTTATCAGCCTGTAAAAATTATTTGGAGAAATTATTTTCGAAAATTAAAACTTGATGTATTCTATAACTATAATTTTATATTATATAAATAAAAATATGTTTTTAATCAAATTATTCTTTAAAGTTTTAATATAAGCTAAATTTTTTATTAAAAATCAATATTATTCTAAACAAAATATTAGGGTTGCAAAGAACTCCGTAAATACGGCAACGCTAAATATCTTATTTTACGAATTAACAACTTTTATGAATGAAATGTAGTGCGCTAGTTCAGTGTGATGTCATTTTGGTTCCACTGACATTTAATTCTAACCAAACTTTTAACAAAAACATCAATAAATTTTACATATACGTTTTTACTTAAAGAATTATGGTACATGCATGTGTAGTGTTCAATTAGGTAGATCATTTAAATCGAAATTTATCCTTCTGTCGGTGCTTATTTCTCCTAAATCCAGATTATATACACGATTCAGCGTTTGCACCTTCTCTAGTAACACAAAGAGAGATGCCGAATAACTTAAGGGAAGAAAATCACGAACAAAGGTATGTAGATTTAGTTTCAGAAGAAGATGTTGATGACTCTTCAGATGAAGATAATATACCTTCGTCATTTTTAGCCCGTCGAGTTAACTTAATTTCCAAACATTCTTCCCCTGAGAAAACCGAAGATGCAGTAAATAAATCATTTGATATATTGCTACCAACTTCTTTGAATAAAAAGGACGAAGTTAAGACACGTAGAAAAGCTATTAATTACAAAACACAACAGGTTACCAGAGATCTTTTTAACAAAGCAATTCAGACCAGTGCATCTTGTTACATTCCAAATGTACCAATTCCATCAACTTCTAAGCAATTGAAAAAGTCTACATTTGAAGATTCTGTAAATCAGTCCAGTACATCTCGTTCCACTCGAAGAGTACCAGTTCCAAAATCTTCCAAACAATTTGAAGACCCGACCCCTGAAGATAATGTTAATTAAACTTGGTTTTGTGTAGCTTGTAGAAAAAGTGACCAGTTGAACATGAGAATGTGTGTTAAGTCTTTTGCCTGATACCACGAGGTGCTAAGTTTTTTAATTCTTTCCAGTTAGTTTTTTGGTTACCTTTAATAAGAAGTTTGTTAAGTTGTTACTTTTTTTTGTTGCTTTTTTTTAAATCGTTTATTGCTTAAACGCATTATTGGTAGTTTTAAGTTAAGCGTTTGTTAACGTGTTATTTTTCACTGGTTTATTAAATTATTATATAATATTTATTTAAATAATAAAAAACATTTTTTATTTGATTTCAGTGTTGTTTTTGTGTCCCTTTTTACATAAAATTAATTTCAGGAATGGAAACCCATCACAAACTAAAGGTTATTAAGGAAAATATGGGCCAAATACACAGCTCAGGTTTTTTCTATTAATTTTCTTCATGAATAACTTTTGTGGATAAATTTACATGAATATAGCATCGTTATACCTATAGTAACTTATTATTATAGCCAAAAAAGTGCCTTTGAATATTCACACTTGAAAAATAAAACCCATTTTTTATTAAGGTGGCCTATAATTGCCTCTAGTACCTTATGAAGACCACATATTTAATGTGGCATAAATTGCATCACTACCAATATCTAGAAGTGTTCGTCCCATCTTATGAAAACATGCTTAAAATTGGAAGGTATTGAAAAATACATCTATATAAATCAAAACACAATACACTTTTAACTGCAACAGTCATTTTAATTTGAATTTTTCTAAAGTTTGAAGTTTTGTACGAGCTGACAATTGACATTTCGGTACTAGCGTCATCCCGTTAATTGAAGTGGTACTAAATTATCTTCCTCATGTTTCTCCATTTGAGTTACCAGCCCCTGGAACTGATAGTGCCTGGCTATTCAGCTGATTAGTCATGACCAAAGATATCGGATAATAGATACGCCTTGTTTACATTAAATTTATCTGCAGTATGTTCTTCTTATGTTGTCTCAGATCTCTTAAATCAAATATCCTGTAATAAATTTTTATTAAAAAATTTACTCTTCCTTTAGTATAATATATTAAAAAATAGATAAAGAATTGAAAGTATCAATATGAGTTTTTTATTCATTCACTTAAGATTTTTATTTACGTCTTTTACACGTGCTTCGTTTGTGGATATTAAACATTCTGGTTCATAACCTTTAAGTTTGGCACTCTGACATTTTGTTAACGACGTCAAGTGACAGAATAATTTTAATTGTGTTTTTTTTTTTTGTAGTTTTTCGAGAATAATTTGAACATTAAACTGTTTAATATCGACATTTAGGGTGGTGAGGATATTTTTAGTGTGCCAAACTATTTGTAATAAGAATGATGTGCACTCATTTCATAGGTGAGGTTTTGTTAGCATAGAAGGAGGCATATATAGGAAATAATGCTTGATATATTTAACAATGTAAAGGCGTGTATAAAATTGTCGCTGATACCTGTTTTAAAAGAGTTGTAATTCCGCTATGCAGACAACTCTGAAAGTAGGTGTGACGTGCAATTAAAAGTGTATGTTTCGGTAAGATCCTTTTTGTATATTTATGTCTGAAATAAAGTTATTTATTTCATAAAGAAAGGTAGTATTATACTGTTCACAGTTTAACTCTCCGACTTTTCTTTGGGACACAACACTATCCATCTAGATATGTGCGAGGGTCTATCTTAGGCCCATGTACCGCGATACTTGCATGTCGTTAGATGTTGTGTTAGTTATGTATTAACTGCAGAAGTGAGAAGTATAAAATTGCTGTATTCCATGCCGCAGCGCGTCCGGTCATGTAAGTAAAATTAGTGGCAAAAATGTTCTCCAGTTTACATATGTTTTTGTTATTTTAGGAAAGTTCCTAAGTGATACAGAGTTAAAAAAATGATTGAAGAGGAAGTTTTTGACTTTTCCGATGAAAGCGTAGGACACGAAGTTATTGAACAATACATGTATATGAGCGAATCGGAGCAGTCAGGGGATGAAGAGGGCGAATCATTACAAAGGCAAGAATAAGGTGATTACCAGTTTTTGATAAGTAAAGACAAGTTGAAAAAGTACTCCAGTAGCTTATTGCAATAAAACCAATGCCAAAATTATTATAAAAGTATTTCCTGGTCCCAAAAATCGTGCCAAACGTGTGTCGAATCAATTAGATTCTTTCTTTTTATTCATAACGCCGTATATGATTGACGACATCGTTACGTCAAATTATATTTATATTGAAAATAAAAGTGAAGTATTTAATTATCAAAGAGAAAGAAATTGTAAACTTACGTGACGAAAAGAAATCCAAGCTTTGTTTGGTGTATTATTTTTTCTTTCAGTAAAAAAAAAGGAAATCACGTAAATGTGGAAGAAGTGTTTGCAAAAGATGGAACTGGAATGATAATATTAAGAAATGCATTTGGATACAAGTTTCTTTTTCTTCTCGTGGCCTACGTTTTGATGATATTAGGACTAGAAAAGACTGTTAAAAAAACCTTACAAACTAGCTGCTGTTACACGATTTTATATTGCTTTTCTGAATTACTGTATGAATAATTACAATTTGGGCGAATTCGTTACAATCGACGAAATGCTTCATCCTTTAAGAGGTCGATGCGGGTTTGTGAAATACACCCCATAAAAACCAGCAAAATATGGTATAAAATTGTATTCCCTTTGCGACAGCAGGACTTATTATACATGGAATTTTAAGATCTACTGTGGAATACAACAAGATGGAGCCTGCAAGAATTTAAATAAACCATTCGATATAGTACAACGATTTTCTCTCCAAGTTTAGGAATGCTAAGGAACCTGTCGTAGTGAACCAAAATCGTAGGGAGCCGTGTCACATATACAATGCACATCAAAATAATAAAACTACAGTAACCTGTAAAGAGTTTGTTTGCAAAGGACAGCAGGAAAAACATACAATGCAAGAATTGCAAGAATCCTCCAATGAAGGAAGGTTGATTAGGTTTTATTAGTATTTGTTTCATGCCAATGTTTTTTGTACATTTATATTATTATTATTTTGTAAGAAATGTTTATATTTTTGATACGCCTGAATATATCATAAAAATGACTACTTACCTTATTTCTTATTTAACTTTTTTTAAATATATTTGCTGTTCAATTACCAACAATGGCTATATTTGCCCGCCGAAGGGTTAACATATTTCCTTAACCTCCCCTTTTAATCTGATTTTTGTCAGAATCAATAGGCTTAATCCCCTTATAAAGTTTGATTTTTTGTGAAGATTTTAAATTGATAACTTTTTTTGTTTCTGAGTTAGGTTATTTTTTTTTATTATTTCTTCTGTCCTTATCTCACCATTTTTATTTATTTATTCATTCCCTTGTAAAACTTGATTTTCACTAAAAATTTCAAGATTTTAAGTGAGGATTTTTTTTAATATGTTAACTGCCCTTGATCCCCTATTTTTATTCAGATTTTTTTTTAAATCAATAGGCTTAGCCGTTATTGAGCTTAATTTTTCCTGAAATTTTCAATTTTATATGATTTTTCGTTTTTGACTTATCGTGCGGACAAAAAACGTGGCATCGGACGGACGAATGCCGCGTTTGAATATCCACATCGGATGCATCTGAAATGTTGTGAATTTTTTATCACGTGATAGAGGATTAGATCTGAATGAAGATGTAATAAACAAACGCTCTAGACTTTATTGGTCACGTGATAAAATGACAATGACAGGTTAGAAGTTTATATTTTTTAAATGTGACTTTTGAGACTAGAAATCAACCTAAATTTGAAATCTAAACAAAAATTAAACACACTAATCACTTTTATATTTACGCTAGCATAAAGTATATCGATAAATTTGGCTTCACAGAACACCTACTTTTTGGCATAGAACGAACATCTCATTCTCATCGCTTTTCAAATCGAGATGTAAAAAATGTAATCTAGACAGCTACATCTGGGATAAACAAATGCAGATGTAGATATAGTAGGGGAGAGTGGGGCACAGAAGACCGGCGGGGCACAAAGGTTTTTTTTTAATTTGGTGACAGGCGTCGACTACTACGGCCATTAGCCTCGTGTTCTGTGTAGGCTTTGTAACTGTTTCCCAGCGCCACTTTGGGAATAGCACTGTTGATTAGAACCCAACAGTGAATGGTCGAGTGGGGAATCCTACCTATGCATTAGAATTATTATTTAATTTTTTTAATTAAATAAAAATTCCTGCCACCGGTGGGATTCGATCCTGGTTTATATTTCTGCTATACGTGCTGCCACCTAGTCGGCTTCACACTATATTAAAGTCCGTACATCTTTCTATCAGTCTATTAGTCTATGATCGCCGATTCGACAACTCGTGCAGTTTTGTGGCCAAAAGAGTGATTTTCAAGGTATGTGATGTAATATTTATTTATTTTTATTGCCTCGTAAATAATTTAAAATTGTAATGATGTGTTTACGTGTTGCATGCATTTGAAAATCCCAATAATAAGGTCTTATAAGGACATGATATTTTCCAATAATTCTACCTGTAGATTTCATGACCTATAACTTCGTCTGAAGTGTGTATTCGGGGCAGAGCGGACCAACATCTGGTCCATTGTGCCCCCTCTTGATCCTGCGTGCCCCGCTAAAGATAATTCTTACATCTTTTATTTCAGATGGTACGTGAATATAAAAAAAAGAAGCCTGTCCCAGAGTGAACTATCCAAGATGTTGAAGCTGCCATCAGTGCTGTAAACAGAAGTGAATTATCCATCACAAAGGCGGTTAAGCAATATGCTGTCCCGAAAACGTGTCTTCTAAGGTGTATTAAAAGTAATAATGTTACACCTCCGCGAAATAATCACGTTAAACAAGTATTCACTAAAACTCAAGAAGAACAAATTGTTAAACATGTCCTTGACTTAGAAACAACATTTTATGGTCTGGGGCCCACTGATAAAAGAAAACTTGTTTTTCAAGTAGCAGAGAAGATGAATATTGCTCATCCCTTCAGCAAAGAAAAGAAAATAGTAGGTGTGGACTGGTTATATCATTTTAGAAAAAAGTATCCGAATTTATCATTAAGAGCTCCTGAACCAACCAGTATTGCGAGAGCGGCTAGTTTTAATAAAGTGCAGGTTACTAAGTTTTATGATTTGTTGTTCTCGGTGATGAAGAAGTACAAATTTCAAGTTGACCAAATATATAATGCTAACGAAACTGGCATGAATACCGTACCTAAGCCACGAAAAATTGTTGCACAAAAGGGACGCAAGCAAGTAGGTTGCATATTCAGCACAGAAAGGGGTTTCAATGTTACAATAACATGTGCAATATCAGCTTCAGGTTCTTACATTCCTCCGTTTGTGCTTTTCCCTAGAAAAAGAATGTCTGAATTATTGATGGAAGGTTGCCCTGCTGGAACTGTGGGATATGCAAATAGTAGCGGATGGATGGATAGTAAGCACTTTCTTAAATATTTAGAACACTTTGATAAACACGCACGTGCATCCGAAAATAGAAAAGTGTTGTTGATAATCGATAATTACTCCAGCAATCGCAACCTAGATGCTATTTTAAAGGCCCGTAGTTTGAATATTGTGATGATCTCTCTTCCTCCTCATACAAGCCATCGTATGCAGCCGCTTGAATGTTCTTTTTATGGACCGTTAAAAGGACAATATGCGCGAGAATGTGATAAATGGCTTTCCAATCACCCAGATCAAATAATATCAATTCATGATGTTATGGAGATTTTTGGCAAAGCATTTTTAAAAGTTGCCACTCTAGAAAAGGCCGCCAAGGGTTTTTATGTAACAGGTATTTGTCCGCTAAATCCTGATGTATTTTCGAATACTGACTTCCTTCCTTCGTCGGTCACTGAGAATCCACAAGTGACAGCAGATCTTGATAATAGAGAGAATGATCAACTTAATGCAGAACCACTGCTTCAGCATAGTCACATCCTCGATAATAACCCAGAGTAGGTCCCAGAAGACGAAACTGTTCAATTAGGACTAATATTACCAGTACCCTCAACCTCATGGACTCTTTTGAACCAGTATCGGGTTCATCGACTACCAAAGATCCACCAACATCACGAAAAATGGACACTTCTAAACCAACACCAGGTCTGTCGACTGCCAAGGATCTATCAGGAGATGATTTTGAAAAAATATGGGCTACAATTTCACCCAAGCCAAAGTGCAAACGAAAATCAAATACCAAACGAAAAGCAGAAGAATTAACAGCAACGCCGTTTAAAGACTCTAGAAGCCGAAATTCAAGAAAAAAAAAGAGAAATGCATCACTGAAAAAGAATTCTGAAAAAGGTAAACAGGTTATTAGAAAATGCTTCTCGGCTTCTGGAAAAGGAAAAAGTCTGCAAAATAGCCACGGTTTACCAAAAAAGAGAAAGAAACTTCAAACACACTGGAGGTTCGATGACGACTCTAGCGAAACAGATGATGAAATTCATTCAAAATGCATATATTGTGTTGGAAAATTTTTAAAGTCTAAACTTGACGAAGGGTGGATTCAATGCCTGTTGTGCCAAAATTGGGCCCACCAAATGTGTGCAGGTGCATCAGAAGATGACGATCAGTTCCTATGCGCAAAGTGTGATTAAGATAAGAACCTAGTGTTTATTTTTGTCAAAAATGAGCATTATTGTTTTATTTTAAATATAAACTATTATTATTGTGTTTTGTGGTTCGTTTGTCAATAAAACCTATTTTTATCGTCATTAAATTCGGAATTAGTTTTTTTACATACAAGTAATACAGCGGTCCTTTGTGCCCCAAGATATGGGGCAGAGAGGACCGAATACATACAGTCAAACTTTTTAAAATAGAATCAATACCAAGTAAGATTTTGTACAGGTATATGCATAAGTCGATACCGCATAGGTGTAGCCCCAGTATCTTACATAGTGAAATTTTTATGAATAGTGATAAAGGAGTATGACGACTTTTGGCCTTACGTGGTCCTCTGTGCCCCACTCTCCCCTAGATGTGTCCGTTGTGGATAAACAAACGCTCGAGATGTGAAAAATGCATCCGATGTGGATATTCAAACGCGGCAAAAGTAAACCAGTCCACAATCTGGTGGATCAGACAATAACAATATGAAATACTCGTAGAAAGTGGTTATTATAAATTTTGCCGAGTGAGATAAAAAATGACCATATAGTCGTATCTCAAGCCTACTGTCTGCCCCACTTTAGTTCATTGGTCTATGGTCATGTTGGCAAGTTTTATTTTTCACTAGATATTTCAGAACGGTCTAAAAGCAAGTCTTATACATCTAAAGAAACAAAAATGGGAGTTTAGTTAAAAGAAGCTTAAAAGTGCACTTTTCTAATAAATTTGTATTATGAAATTGATATTATATTTAAAAAATCCTTTTAATATTGAAGTTAGTTTAAAGAAATGTTATTTTTATTAAGTTTTGTATGTGCAATTGATATAGTTTATTTTTCTAAATAAAAAAAAAAATAATAGGTTGAAAAACAAGTGTTTAACAATATAAATAAGGAGTTTCGTAACAGTACAGCAGCGCATTCCGAGTAAATATAGCAAGAACGAGGAAGAAAGTAAAGACAAAGTAGACATGTTTCGGAAATAATAATCATAACATTTCAAATAACTTTAAAATAAGAGTCGTTTGGAACTTTGCCGGAAACAAGAATACCCAATCCCTTCCACTTTCATAAGAATAACCCTATCTCCGAGGGCAGAACCGCAGCGTACGTGCGTATATTTCCACTCATAAATCTGCGTAAACCTGGAATTGTATGGAAAAGTTTCGCTGGAAAGAAAGGCAAAACTAAGGCGCGGAAAGGAAAAGCGAAGGAAAGTTCTCGATTCTGAAAATAAGATAAGAATACACAATGGGAGGGCCCGTTTGGCTTTAATGATGATGTTCCTGATAGATTCAATAAGTTTTAATGGTTTCGGGCGTAAAGTGCGAAGGTAAACGCTGACAACACTTGTTCGGAGTTATTCATTAGGAAGTGGCTGTCAGAGGATTTCGATATTTTCATCGCTCCGTTTTAGTGAGTTTACCGAGTAGATCTAACATTTCAGTTTTTTAAGTTCCGTAAATCATCTATTTTTCTCAAATATGCCACATTTCCAGATAAGAAAAAAATGAGTTTAATGGGCGATCGTTCTACAGAGTGTTTGTTAAAAACACAAGGCATTTTAACTGTCAAAAAATAAACATACTAAATACGGCACGGGATGGATGCTCTTTCTAGAGAAGATTATTATGTCACCCTATTATTTACCGTAGAGACCCTAAAAAAATGCAAGGCATCAGATGTTGCCTGGCACATCAGCTAAAATTAACCGTTAAAACAGTAAGTACGTACAGATAAAACCACTGGCCAAAAAGATGCAGAATAGACGTGGCTATAGATTTGTCACGAACCACTGTAACGTTCATTTTTGGCCCCACGAATTAATAAATTTGTTTTGGCTTACCTGGTTAATCATACGAAAAAAAAAAGGTAAAATCGTATGGATGATATCACTATTATTTTGGTCATTAACTAATTTCACCTGTATTCTAACCTTCGGACATCATTATTATAATTTATTTCATCTCATCACTAAGTAAAAGGATGGTAGCTCACCCCTAGTATAATACTTTGTACAATGGTCATATTTCCAGTGTAGTGTTCACTGTTTTAATTTGCCAGATTCTCCTAAAAATAGACCAAGTTTCGTTGTAAATTTATACATATTATGTATTATAGTCTCACCTTTGGGTAATTAATTATTTACGATACCATTCTTTAAGACTTTCTTTGTTTATTTTTGTTACAGATGTCAGGTTAGATTAATGTTTATTAATTATGACAGTGAATGACATGAACGTCATTTGACGACAGAACACCGACAAGTGTCATGTTTGTAGTACGTTCTAATATCGGGCTCAGAACCCGAGGTAAGGTAGTTTCACAATGAGCGATTTTCAGTCGTGAGGGATTTTTTGGCGATCGCTGTTGTATTAATTTTTGTCGGGAACAGTTTCCCAAATGTAGTTATACTGTATATAAATATAGTTTTTAGGGTACCTTTCGTAAATGGTCTGTTAAGTTATATAGTGGGGAATTCTTGAGGATGAATTTCTGAACCCACTTGACATTTATCGGAAAGGGATTTCGGCCATTTTGGACGGCTGACGTATTGTTTTTTTCTGTCAGTGGGTATTCAGTCACGAGAGACGATTTTTGTGTCGAAATAGAATTTTCTTAATATTTAGCCCCATCGGCTTACCCTAATTAAAGGGGATTTTAGATTCTATTTCATGGTTAACTGTGGGTAAATGGACATTTCGTATTTTGAGGGGAATTTTAGTGAATTGGTAAATTCCCATGGTCATTGGTCCAGCCCATATCTAATATAGGATTTTAACGCAAGAATTGGACGTTCACAGCATTTGGAGTGTGGAATATTGTTGTACTGTGAATCATCTCACGTGGTTCTCATCCTTGAAAGGCTACCAAGTTAACCCTTTACGAAAAAGGTATGTTTTGTATATATTAGGTTATGTTACCAACCATGTGTAACAGAATTTTAATTATTTGAGCTCATAATACTGTTTATGACTCACTGTTGAGCCAATGTAATTTTTCTTTATCCTAGATACTGAATATTTTCTAGTTTATGTACATTTTTGGGTAATCCTATAGTTCGGGATACTTGAGTCAATGTGTATTGACATTTTTCTTTGTAATATTTTAAGGGTTTAACCCAGGGGGTTGTTAGCCCAGGATTCGACGACAGTTTGACCCAAGGGATTGTTGACCCAGGATTTCAACAGTTGTACACAGAGGGTTATATCGTCCGGAGTTCAACGGTTTCATCGAGGGAACACAGAACATTGGTATGCTAGCCGCCTAGCTTACTTGCAGCTAGATTTACAATGATGATTCTCGTTCTGGATAGGAAGTTGGGAATGCTGTGAAAGAAGACACCCTACTATCAGGTTTTTCTTATACGTTATATTGAAGGTTTCATGCGTGCTTTGTTAAACTGTACATTCACTTTCCACCGAATGTTGTCAAGGTATTCTCAACATTATTTATACTTTTGAGCACAGAATGTTCTAAGGTTCTTTCACTCATTACTTAAGTATTATCAAATGTTACATCGTTTAATTGATTAATATTTTAAAGTTTTACTTAATTTAAGCACTTAATGCTGATGTAGTAATCCTTCGGGTCGCAGAACACTTGGACTGCTTCCACGTTTAAGTTGTAATTCTTCAGTTATTAAGGGCTACTGCCATAATTTTACTTTATTCAATTTATTCATTATTAAATGGACCAGACTTAACTATAAGTTAAGCAATCTCAGAAGACCCGTGTGGGGGCAGAGATTAAGTAACCTCTTCCAACCAGGGAGTTTAAGTAAATAACCTCTGTGTCGAAAGTCCTTTATATGTTGTATTTTTATTATTTTTTTTTGATATTTTTATTTAGTTCTATGAATTATACTTAATTATAAAATTTCATGGTTTAATAATTTTCTTTTGGGTAGTTTGGTCTTAACCAAAAGTTAAACAGATATCGCCTTCCAATTTGGAGAGGGTTATAAGATTATAAAGATTATAAGTTTACTGTTTTTATAATATATGAAGTAGTATAGGTACGGTGATGCACAATATTTAAGTTAACTAGTATATTATATTTTTTTTATGTAAGGTGGAAATTAATGTTTTGCGCAAGCGTCATGCCTGGTACCAAGCTAACGACGAACCGTTCCATACTTTGATACATTTATTAATTTTTTTTGGGTTATGCATATACATACACTGTGTAAGTTTTTCCTTTTAATTTCCTCCAACTTTTTTTTTTTTTTTAATATCTAAGCCATCAGGTAATTAGTTTGTATATTTACTAAATATTTTATTTTTTTTTTCTTTATAAAGGAACATAAGTTGAGGTTTGTCTTTTATTTCTTTCCTCATTTACTGGGTTTTTGGGGAAATAGGATCATAGTTTGGCCACTATATAGACCCAGTTGGCGCCTATTTATTTGTCTACTATTTCCGGAATTTTTGTAAGCTATCCACCCCCTAGCTGCCGTCTGAGCGACGTCGAAGGCCCGAAGGTTGACACCGGAACAACCGAAACTTGTGTAACCGTAGTAGACAACATTTTTAATTGTAGTTAATACTTTAATAATTTTTTTTTAAGTTTAAAAATTTTTGGTGGAATCACCAAGTTCATTTTGTAGGTTACATTTTTGGCGCCCAACGTGGGGCCGTCGTGTTTAAAATATTATATTTTGAGTAATTACCTTGGCTTTTTGATGAATATAAGTCTTAGATAATTTTCATGCTGATAGAATTGAGTATATGTATATGCATTTACCATTTGTTGTAAGAACTGAATAGTGTACCAATTTGATTCATTGATTCACCTTTTTAAATGATTTTTACTATTTGAATTTTGAGTATTTAAAAAAAGGTCAACTAATTGTGTATTATAGTTGAAATTTTGACTTTATTATTATTTTTGCACTATAGTATATTTTGGAACTTATATTTATTTCGAGTTTATGAGTTCTGATATTAAGATGGCTCGTAAAATGTTTATTAATCGTTTGGAGAAAGAGGAGCTTGAGTGGGAACTCCGCTTTAGAGGTCTCAATGTTGGCACCGCAGAAGAGATGCGATCTCAACTTTCTATGGCTCTGCGTATGGAAAAAGCTGGTGATAGTTTTAAGTACCCTAGTTATCCTTTTAAGTTTGCTGATGATGAGGCTGCTCTTTCCAGGAAATGTGTGGAGTTAGACGCTTTGTTAAGTAGTTATAGTGGGAGTAATAATGTCAGCGAGACTCAGAAACTGCAGAGTAAGTTGTCACACACATGGAATAGGTTTGATCAAATGGATACTGCTGGAGATGTAACACTTGAAGGCAAAAGAACAGAAATATTGACCAAATTGATTAGTTTGCATGATGAGTTTCAGACGAAATCGCGACCAACTCCTAGTAAAGATGCTATTGTACCAGCTGCATTGAGTGTCGTGACCAGTAATCTAGATGGACAATTTTTGAATGGTGTGCAAAATGCTGCTACTTCGTCTCCTGTTGTTAGTATTCCACATGCTTCTTCTCAGGCTAATATTTCACAAACTAATATTTCGCAGGCTAATATGTCTCACAGCCTAAATTCTAAAATGGTACCGCCACATAAGTGGGGATTAGAAAAGTTTTCTGGATCATCTAGGTCTTTGTCCATTACAGCTTTTCTCGAACGAGTAGAAGAACTTCGTATCGCTCGCCATGTTCCATCAGAAATATTGTTAGATTCAGGTGTTGATTTGTTTTCCGACAAAGCTTATCAATTCTACAAGGATGTCAGGCTTCGTGCTCACAGTTGGTGTGAATTAAAAGATGAGTTCAAACGAGAGTATTTAACTGCACATCATACTGATGATTTGTTTGATGAACTCAGGAAAAGGACACAACATTCGTCTGAGTCTATAGGTGTTTATCTTGCTGTTATGTCTAGTTATTTTAGTAGGTTGGGATGTTTTGTGCCTGAAAATGCAAAAATGTCAATTATTATTAAGAATTTACACCCTTTTTATCAAGATAGATTGAGAGATCCACTCCCTAGTACTGTAGAGGAGTTGAGACAAGTATGTCGTCGTATGGAGGATAGACGCGATGCTATTAATAGCTATGTTGAGCCTAACAGTCGAAGAGGTAATGTGTTAGAAAGAGATTTGGCTTTCGTCGATGTTGACACACGTCAAGTAGATCGTTTGGAGGTAGGTAGTATGTCGATTGGTAAAGAGTCGTCAGTTGTATGTTATCGGTGTAAGAAACCTGGACATCGAGCAATTGGTTGTCTTCTTCCCAAGCAGCTGAAATGTTTTAAATGTCAGCGTGAAGGTTATCCAGTGAGGACTTGTCCAAGGTGTAACCAGGGAAACGAAGTCAGGCGCTCTTAACTGGTCGAAAGAGTAGTGCTGTACAACGTTCGACTAAAGTTCAACCCATTCTTGACTATATTTTGGATCATGCTAGGGATGATGAAAGGCCCTATCTTAAGGTAAACGTATTTGGTGTTGAGTTATTAGGTCTTTTGGATTCGGGTGCGTCGAAGACTATTGTAGGTAGTACTGGTTGGAAACTTTTGCAGACTATAGGTTTAGAAGTTGATACTTCGAAGAAAACTAGTTGTAGGGTTGCGAATGGACAGATGTGTGAGTGTATTGGTGAGTGTTTGGTTCCATTTGCCCTTCGAGATCAAGTGAAGATTATTCCTGTTTTAGTAGTGTTAGATGTTCCACATGTTCTTATTTTGGGTGCTGATTTTTGGAGAATAATGGGGGTTGTACCAGATCTTAGACATAATGAGTGGCATTTTTCAGAGTCTTCCGTTGATATTGCCACAGTAGATCATCTTAGGAGCAGTTTTACGCTTGGTGATTTGCAGAAAGCTCGTTTGGATGCTGTAATTGAGCATAATAAAGTTTTAATGGGAACTAGTTTAGGGTGTTCTAATGTTGCTGAACACACAATTGTTTGTCATTCTCCACCCATTAAACAAAGATATTACCCAGTTTCTCCAGTGATGCAGGAACATATTGATAAGGAGTTGGAAGAAATGCTTCGTCTTGGTGTTATTGAGGAATCTAACAGCCCGTGGAGTTCGCCGATTTTACTGGTGAAGAAGAAGGATGGTACTTTTCGCTTTTGCGTGGATTATCGCAAGTTGAACGCTGTAACTGAAAGGGATAGTTACCCTCTTCCTTATATTACCAATACTTTGGACAAACTTCGTAATGCTCATTATTTATCCACATTGGATATCAAATCTGCATATTGGCAGGTAAAGGTGGCTGAGTCTTCAAGGCCTTTTACAGCTTTTACTGTCCCTGGACGTGGGTTATTTCAGTTTAACCGAATGCCCTTTGGACTCCATAATGCCCCTGCGACGTGGCAACGCCTTATTGATCAAGTTCTTGGACCCGAGCTGGAACCTAACGTTTTCACCTATCTAGACGATGTAGTAATTGTTACTCAGACCTTCGAGGAACATTTGGTTATTTTAGAGGAAGTTTTTAGGCGTATTAGGGAAGCCAATTTGACTGTTAGTTGGGATAAGTGTTATTTTTGTCGTCCCCAATTGAAGTATTTAGGGTATGTTATAGATGGGACTGGACTTCATGTGGATCCTGACAAGGTCAAGGCTATGTTGTTGTTACCTACGCCTAAATGTGTTAAAGATGTTCGTGGTGTGATAGGAACTTTCTCATGGTACCGCAGGTTTATTCCCGATTTTTCCACTTTGATTTCACCAATTACGGCTTTGTTGCGTAAGGGTAGGAAGTTTAGCTGGACACCAGAGTGTGCTGTTTCATTTGATAAGATTAAGGAATGTTTGGTGAAGGCCCCTGTGCTAAGTTGTCCTGATTATAATTTTCCATTTGAAGTTCATTGTGATGCTAGTGGTTATGGACTCGGTGCTGTCCTCGTTCAGATTCATCCAGATGGGGATCGAGTAATTAGTTATATGAGTCGTTCGTTGACTAAGCAGGAACGTGTTTATTCCACTACGGAGCGTGAATGTTTGGCTGTTCTATGGGCAGTAGAGAAACTTAGACCGTATTTAGAGGGTGTCTCATTTACAGTAATCACCGATCATTATTCCTTGGTTTGGTTACAAAATCTAAAGGACCCTGCTGGTCGATTAGCCAGATGGAGTGTCAAACTCCAACAATACGACTTTAAGATTGTTCATCGTAAGGGTAAAGATCATGTTGTGCCGGATACTTTGTCTAGGGCTATACCGGATGTTGAGATTAGTGAGGTTTCTGTTGTTAAAGATCGTTGGTACAGTGGTATGATAGATAAGGTGTTAAAACACCCTATAAAGTACTCACAGTGGCGAGTCATTGATGGTAAGCTATTCAAACACATTAGAACAAATTATAAGACTTTAGGAGATGTTGCTGACGATTGGAAAGAAGTTGTTCCTAAAGGGGATAGGCGAGGGGTTATGCAACAATTGCATGATTTGCCTTTAGCTGGACATATGGGTGTGTTGAAAACTTTTAAGCGTGTTAGTGAAAGGTTTTATTGGCCCAAACTTAGGTCAGATGTGGCTGCGTTTGTTAGGAATTGTTCGGTTTGTGCAGCGCATAAGGTTGACCAGAGTGGCCCTAAAGGACATATGACACCCCAACCCAGAGCTACTCGTCCTTGGGAAATTATTTCTACTGACTTGATAGGTCCACTACCTCGATCCATGGCTGGCAATAGATTCATCTTAGTCGTTGTCGATCTGTTCACCAAGTTTACGCTTACTTTTCCTTTGAAATCTTCTACTGCACCAATAGTAGCTAAACGAATTGAAGAGGGGGTATTTTTGTTGTTTGGTATTCCGCGTTTGTTGCTTTGCGATAATGGTCCACAGTTTACTTCGGGAGCGTTCTCTTCATTAATGAAGGAGTATGAAGTTTCGGTACGGTTTAACGCCCATTATCATCCTCAGGCGAATCCTACTGAAAGGTATAATAGGACTTTAAAAACGATGTTGGCTATGTATGTTTCTGATAATCACCGAAAGTGGGACGTTGACTTAGCAAAAGTGACTTGTGCTATACGTACTTCTTTTAACGAGTCTACTAAACAGACTCCTTACTATCTTAATTTTGGGAGAAATATGGTCTTAAAGGGTAGCGAATTTGCAATTAAAGATAAACTGAGAGATTGTTCTGCTGACATTGGTATTAATAATGTTGAGAATAACAAGGCATTTGATGATTTGTTTAAGGACGTCAGGGAACGACTAGATAAAGCTTCGCAGAAAAACGAAAGGGTTTATAATCTTCGGCGACGTAGGGAGGAATTGCTTCCTCATCAATTGGTTTGGCGTAAGAATTTTGTTTCTTCTGATGCTGCACGGTACTATACTAAGAAACTAGCACCTCGATGGGTTGGTCCCTATTTAGTTAAGAAAAAGGTATCTCCGTGGACATATGTTTTGATGGACGAAAAAGGTAATGACAAAGGGACTTGGAATATTAAAGATTTGAAGACAGCTAGCGCTGGTGAGAATTCACCTGAGTGAATTCTCTTGAAGTAAGGGGGGAATCTGTAACGTTCATTTTTGGCCCCACGAATTAATAAATTTGTTTTGGCTTACCTGGTTAATCATACGAAAAAAAAAGGTAAAATCGTATGGATGATATCACTATTATTTTGGTCATTAACTAATTTCACCTGTATTCTAACCTTCGGACATCATTATTATAATTTATTTCATCTCATCACTAAGTAAAAGGATGGTAGCTCACCCCTAGTATAATACTTTGTACAATGGTCATATTTCCAGTGTAGTGTTCACTGTTTTAATTTGCCAGATTCTCCTAAAAATAGACCAAGTTTCGTTGTAAATTTATACATATTATGTATTATAGTCTCACCTTTGGGTAATTAATTATTTACGATACCATTCTTTAAGACTTTCTTTGTTTATTTTTGTTACAGATGTCAGGTTAGATTAATGTTTATTAATTATGACAGTGAATGACATGAACGTCATTTGACGACAGAACACCGACAAGTGTCATGTTTGTAGTACGTTCTAATATCGGGCTCAGAACCCGAGGTAAGGTAGTTTCACAATGAGCGATTTTCAGTCGTGAGGGATTTTTTGGCGATCGCTGTTGTATTAATTTTTGTCGGGAACAGTTTCCCAAATGTAGTTATACTGTATATAAATATAGTTTTTAGGGTACCTTTCGTAAATGGTCTGTTAAGTTATATAGTGGGGAATTCTTGAGGATGAATTTCTGAACCCACTTGACATTTATCGGAAAGGGATTTCGGCCATTTTGGACGGCTGACGTATTGTTTTTTTCTGTCAGTGGGTATTCAGTCACGAGAGACGATTTTTGTGTCGAAATAGAATTTTCTTAATATTTAGCCCCATCGGCTTACCCTAATTAAAGGGGATTTTAGATTCTATTTCATGGTTAACTGTGGGTAAATGGACATTTCGTATTTTGAGGGGAATTTTAGTGAATTGGTAAATTCCCATGGTCATTGGTCCAGCCCATATCTAATATAGGATTTTAACGCAAGAATTGGACGTTCACAGCATTTGGAGTGTGGAATATTGTTGTACTGTGAATCATCTCACGTGGTTCTCATCCTTGAAAGGCTACCAAGTTAACCCTTTACGAAAAAGGTATGTTTTGTATATATTAGGTTATGTTACCAACCATGTGTAACAGAATTTTAATTATTTGAGCTCATAATACTGTTTATGACTCACTGTTGAGCCAATGTAATTTTTCTTTATCCTAGATACTGAATATTTTCTAGTTTATGTACATTTTTGGGTAATCCTATAGTTCGGGATACTTGAGTCAATGTGTATTGACATTTTTCTTTGTAATATTTTAAGGGTTTAACCCAGGGGGTTGTTAGCCCAGGATTCGACGACAGTTTGACCCAAGGGATTGTTGACCCAGGATTTCAACAGTTGTACACAGAGGGTTATATCGTCCGGAGTTCAACGGTTTCATCGAGGGAACACAGAACATTGGTATGCTAGCCGCCTAGCTTACTTGCAGCTAGATTTACAATGATGATTCTCGTTCTGGATAGGAAGTTGGGAATGCTGTGAAAGAAGACACCCTACTATCAGGTTTTTCTTATACGTTATATTGAAGGTTTCATGCGTGCTTTGTTAAACTGTACATTCACTTTCCACCGAATGTTGTCAAGGTATTCTCAACATTATTTATACTTTTGAGCACAGAATGTTCTAAGGTTCTTTCACTCATTACTTAAGTATTATCAAATGTTACATCGTTTAATTGATTAATATTTTAAAGTTTTACTTAATTTAAGCACTTAATGCTGATGTAGTAATCCTTCGGGTCGCAGAACACTTGGACTGCTTCCACGTTTAAGTTGTAATTCTTCAGTTATTAAGGGCTACTGCCATAATTTTACTTTATTCAATTTATTCATTATTAAATGGACCAGACTTAACTATAAGTTAAGCAATCTCAGAAGACCCGTGTGGGGGCAGAGATTAAGTAACCTCTTCCAACCAGGGAGTTTAAGTAAATAACCTCTGTGTCGAAAGTCCTTTATATGTTGTATTTTTATTATTTTTTTTTGATATTTTTATTTAGTTCTATGAATTATACTTAATTATAAAATTTCATGGTTTAATAATTTTCTTTTGGGTAGTTTGGTCTTAACCAAAAGTTAAACAGATATCGCCTTCCAATTTGGAGAGGGTTATAAGATTATAAAGATTATAAGTTTACTGTTTTTATAATATATGAAGTAGTATAGGTACGGTGATGCACAATATTTAAGTTAACTAGTATATTATATTTTTTTTATGTAAGGTGGAAATTAATGTTTTGCGCAAGCGTCATGCCTGGTACCAAGCTAACGACGAACCGTTCCATACTTTGATACATTTATTAATTTTTTTTGGGTTATGCATATACATACACTGTGTAAGTTTTTCCTTTTAATTTCCTCCAACTTTTTTTTTTTTTTTAATATCTAAGCCATCAGGTAATTAGTTTGTATATTTACTAAATATTTTATTTTTTTTTTCTTTATAAAGGAACATAAGTTGAGGTTTGTCTTTTATTTCTTTCCTCATTTACTGGGTTTTTGGGGAAATAGGATCATAGTTTGGCCACTATATAGACCCAGTTGGCGCCTATTTATTTGTCTACTATTTCCGGAATTTTTGTAAGCTATCCACCCCCTAGCTGCCGTCTGAGCGACGTCGAAGGCCCGAAGGTTGACACCGGAACAACCGAAACTTGTGTAACCGTAGTAGACAACATTTTTAATTGTAGTTAATACTTTAATAATTTTTTTTTAAGTTTAAAAATTTTTGGTGGAATCACCAAGTTCATTTTGTAGGTTACACCACATCAGGTTAATTTTTAAAAAATTATTAAAAATCTTTTAGAGCTCATAGCTGTAAGAATCAGTAAAAAGCAGAAAATAAATATACTCTAAACATTTCTTACATTCATAACAAGTTATACCAACAGTCACTTGCAGTCTTTATCTCCATTTGAATAAATTATTGTAACAAAACCAATTTAATTTTTCGAGAAACTCATTTACAAAACCTTCATCAATAAATCCATCGGACGTACAACACAAAATCAACATAGATGAAGTGTTACATCAAATGTACATATTTAAAAAGAGGTAAACGTTGAACCCAGATAGCACAGGACGTCCCATGGACGTCCTGATTTGGTCCCTTGTTGGTCCGGTTGGTCCCGGACCTAAATAGGACGTCCACTGGACTTCCGATTACAGTTAACACTAGGACGTCCTTAGAAGGACGTCCTCTGGACGTCCTATTTTGGTCCCGTTTCGACAAAGCGTTTAGTTTTCGGTCCGAGTCCGGGACGTTAATGGGACGTCCAAGGGACGTCTATGGGACTTTCTATGCACTAGCATCGTTGGTCTTTGAATCGATAACTTGAAATTCAACGTTTTGATTTTGCAAGAGTATGAGGACAGAAAACCTAACCTATCATTTATTTTCAAATGAACAACAATAGCTACAATTTTCAGCATTCAATAATTAACTTAAGTGAGTTAGATTAACAAAGAAAAAAGAAGGTTATATAGTGTTATTTGTTATTTTTTTGATGCTGGTGGTAAAGTGGTTATAAAGTGAAGTGAGTGTTTTGTGTTGATGTGAGAATAAGTGATGTGTATTGTCGGTAGCCGCTGGCGGAAAGAAAATACCTTAATGGCGGAAAGTTGGAACAAAACTAATTTGGACAAAATTATAATACTCAGTTTTGTCGACACAAGCTATAAGTAGGACCCAAGGTCTCATCTTGCCAGCGCTGTGTGTTAAATTTAATTCATTCCTGTTTTTTTTTTGTAAACTGAAAACGTTTAACTCTAGCTAGGTTTTTTAGGATAAAAGTTGTTAAATAAAGCTCTTGTATTGTTAACATTTTTGTTATTATTACCCTTTATGGATTATGGTCAAATATCGTCCCTCGGACGTCTGATTTACGTCCCTAGGACGTCCCGCAAAGGTCCCTATGACGTCCTTTTGGGATGTCCCAGGGACGTCCCTAAGGGACGTCCCTAAGATGGACAGAAACGGGACATTAGGACGTCCATGGGACGTCCGATTGACGTCCCGGTACCAAAATAGGACGTCCCTCGGACGTCCTTTATGTCCCTAAAGGACGTCTTTCAGACGTCCATAAGACGTCCGTGTGCTATGTGGGAACCAGCAGAAAGCAGACAACCATATCACTTATTTCCAGTGTTAATTAATAAGTTATTACTTACAAATAGAACGAATTTCTATAGTTGGCCCAAAATAACACTAACATCAGACGAAGAAAAAAGATCGAGTGGAGAAAACTGTGCGTGAGCGATGAATCAATTGATAAGACCCAAACATCTTTAGACGGGTACACAAATTTTAATCTTCAAGACAAGACTAGCCAAATAAATCTGAGCGGTTTCAATGAAGTGAGTAGGCTAAAACGTCTCCTACCTGGACTTATATAAATTTGGATATAAGATCACTCGGACATATAAACTCTAAATTTATGATTAAGATTAAATTTTAAAGACGTTCACCCACTGGCAGATTGCATACCTCTCTAGGATATTATATTCAAAAAATGAAAGGACTGAATTCCACGGCACTAGGAGTATATGGTAGCGAAACCTGAACACTAAATAAGAAGATACAAGATGCAGAAAGCACGAATTTACAATATCCACAAGAAACCAAAAACAGACATAGTAATAAGATCGTGAAGGTTACATTGGATGGACCAGTAACGCATGTAGCTTGGAGATTACCAATTCACAAGAATAGAAAAGACAGAACAAGGAAAATACGGAAGAAACCTGTAATGGCAGATTTAACATATAAACTGATCGAAAAAAGTTAAGGATATAATGAATTCACTGAGAAAAACTAGTTTTCTAAAAAAGTTGTATAACGTACATTTACTCCCATCTTTTTCAAAAATAAAACACATTTGTTAAACTGAAAAAATGTTTTAATTAGAATTTACAGGCGACTTTTCTTTACTAGTGTAACAGAACAGATAATTATAAAAAAGACAATAATTATTAATAGCGTGTATTTTTACCTCTATTGGCTATTACTGCTTCAGCTCAGCGAGGCATATTTAAAATTAAATGATTCAAATTATTTTGATCCAAGGTATCCCACAGATGTGGAAGAACTTGCCTCAGTGACCTTACGTCCTGAGTCCTAAACACGAGGTTGATGGGCAATAACTTCCCTTCCCAGCATGTCCCAGGTATGTTTAATGTAGTTTAAATCAGGAGAGAGTGGTATTATTTAGGTAATATTATTAATACGGCACATATTAAATCCTATAACAAACCATGCAATTCAATTAAAAATCCACATGGTCTGGTGTAGATTTGAAGCCGCTCTATCTCTGACCACAAACTTGCCTATAAATGAATATAAGCGCGTTAGACAGCTACGCCACCGACTCGATGAATAACTTAAATGGAAAAGTAAACAAAAAAGCACAAAAATCCTAATGCTAGTGTTACCTTCTATTTTGAATTCTTTGATGTAAATTACACTTTGAGGTGATTTAGCTCAATTTGCTGATGCTGCGTGGATTCATAAATTGACCAGGACAAAAATAAAATCAAAGTAACTTGACCGATTCGCGGGCCAAAGTCTACTTTACTGTAACAACAAAAGAATGTTGAGCGCTACCAAGTTTTTGGGTAACTTGGAAAACTAACTGATTTTACATGCCCTGTTTAATTGAATACCTCAAGTTATCTGTTATGATTTCAGGCAAATAAAAGAAAGTAAAAGTAGTACATGTTATGAAAAGAATGCTTGTTACAAATTATCATATTAAATTAACCATTAATGACTATTGAATGAATAAGCTATATTAATAATTTTGTACTACATATTTAAATTGACAATTTACTTGGATACAAAATGATTTATTTGTTTCGACCATGTGGCGTTACTGCGGTACTTACCTGTATGATCGTCTCCTGGTGATCTGGATCTAGATGTATCGACTAACTTGGAGATCTTGTTCCAAGAAATTTCAGCTGAAAATCTAGCCAATACTCTAAATCAGTCCGATACTACTGGAAGATACTTGGAGACAAAAATGTGTCCATTTCTTCTTGAAGATACGTGAATGCACTTGGAGCTACTTGGAACTATGTCAAGACTTGGAGATATGTCGAGAATTGGAGATATGTTCAGACTTGATGCTACTTGGAGCTACTTGAAGCTACTTGAAGTTACGTGGAGCTACTTGAAGTTACGTGGAGCTACTTGGGGCTACTTGGAGCCACTATGGGTTTAAAAATAAAAAGAACCTTAGTAACAAATAAGTTATAAGAATAAGTTTTACATCATCTGAACAAAATAAAAAATATTTATAAGGCCAAAATAAGTTTAGAGCTATAGATTTTCGTTTAAACTCTATTTCCAGACTGACTTGTAATTCAATTATTTAATTGCCTTCTCGCGTATATATTAAAGAAAACTTTAAAATATTATTAAGTAGGGTAGCTATAATGTACATAAAATAAAATAAAATCACTGTAACCAGCATTCGTCGGCATTGTGGTAATCAAAAAAGTCAATGGCTGACCTTTCGGCTTTCCTGCTAAATCCAGTTTAAATTGCCGCGTTTGAGAATCCACATTAAAAAAACATTACCTGACATTTAACCCAACGGTAGCACGATAAGAAAGGCACAAGATAGTTATGGAAATCTACTTGTAACACCTACAAACTAGTAGATTTGTCGACACAACACTAGCACGTTGAGTTTTGAATTTAATCAACAAACGGGACCTTGCCAGCCAGTTTTACAGTTTCTCAGCGTGAACGTAGAAGAAACGTCGCAGTTGCGCGCAATCCGTACTTAGCAATCCAAGGAAGCGAGCAGTCTTCGTTTAATTTTTGTCATTACGAGGGGTTATGAAGAAGTTGTTGTTAAAAATAATTTTTAAATTAATTTCACGTAACAATAGTTTAAAAAATGTATTGATGCCTAGAAAGAAATGTGAAGTTATCAGTTTACAATAAACTGATGCTTTATAAACAAATTCTGGCAATATGACAGCAAAAACAACATGATACAAGTTTTCCAAAATAAAATTGTAATCGCTAATTAGTTCTAACGGAACGAGTATCTTTATAGAGTCCTGAAGATACCAACAGTTGAAGAAATAAAGACGTTTGCTGTGGAATATGAGAGTCAATTCATTCTTACATCAATGATGAAGCGCTGAATTACTAAACAACTCCACACTCACCAGGAGCTTCAAAAGAAAGAATCCATTCAAACTGGTGTAGTGAACGTTAACGTTCACATTAGTGCTAAAATAAATCAGTGTAGTATATTGATACTATCCTAGAAATCATTAGCCCAATAGGGAATTTAAAATTGTAGGTCATTCACTAATAACTAATAAAAATACTCTAAACAAAAATATCATCTAAAATCCGTACTCCAAGTACATTGTAAATGAGTGAAACTAGACGTGGAGAACAAGAAACAATGGGAGCAAATCATTGTTCATTAGCTTTGTCTATAAACAAAGAGAACAATTACCCAAGAACCAAAAATAATAAGGAGATAATACACTACGATACACCAAAATACCTTCTTCTTTTAAAATAAAAAAACAGTAAAGAAAAAGAATAGAACTTGACTTAAAATATAAAAACTGAATTGGCATTTGGGACGAAAATCAAAAAATTGATGTACACAATGGTTTAAATTTAAGTACAACCGAATTTCTTTGAAAAAGTAACTAATAGCTGTGAAAAAAAATATAACGTAAATAAATCTATATAATTAAGTGCTTGCAAATAATTTTAGTTGTAAAATGAAATGTGTTTTTCAAAAAATTCTGTGGCAACTAAATTTTTTTCAAATGAAATGTATTCTTGATGAAAATGTAGAGAATTGAGTATAACTTATATATATATAAGTATGTAGCTAAAAACTAAAGTAACATCAATAGCGGACTAAAATCACAAATCACCAACTTCTCCAAATGTCTGATTACTTCAACTTAGATCAACTCGTTTAAACTTTCATCGTACTTTAGTTAATATTACTAAACTAGCTCTAACTTTCATCTGATAGAGCCCGGACTGCGTATCAAGTTTCGTAGTTTCGTATTCGCTAATTCAAATCTGTTTAATAAAATATTTGATGCAAGTAAAACAAAATGTGGTCTCACGATACTGAATTATTAAGAGTTGGGAATTTTGTTTTCTTAATGTTATGTGTTTACATTTGTATAGAACATTTAATTTTCCCATAGATATGAGAGGAGGGGAGATAGGAACTGTCATTTCAGAAAACGTTTACACAAGGAGAACCTGCCGGGGAGGCGGAGAGTCTGCGCAGTTGAGTGTTTCCAGGATTGTACTCAGTTTTTTTTATTAATTCAATAAAAATATACATATAATTAAATGTAAATTACGAATACTTTTTTAATAAGAGGAATACACAATTAAACAAGATTGTGTATTAGTTGAGATAATTTAAGTATAGCTAGTGCGGCCAGGGACGTCTAATTATTTGCGTTGGCGTTAAGGGGCAACTATACATACATTTATATTATTCTCTTTAGATTATCTTCCGATGAGATGAGACAGGTTACAAAATTAGTTTTATATTAATAAATAACTAAATTTCATAAGGTTAGCTGAATACAACATAGGCATTCAAAAAAACATTCATCATATCATAGATAAACGAAATACAATGCTCACATATAGGTACGTAAAAATTGATTGAAATATTAAAAATTATTTATAAATTCATCTAACGAGTAGTCTTTAAATTTTTGTATTAATTTTTTTCTTTATGAGTGTTTATGTAACAAGTGATATACATACAGGGTGACACCGAAAACTTCCCAAATTAAATATCTTTCTTCCATTAAATAATGTGAAAAATCGCCAAAACCCGTCAATTTTATTTTCAAGGAGGACACCTACAATAAATACTTTTAACACTCATCGTGGCTCAACCTCCTAGAAGGGGTAGTTGTTACCCTTAAATCTTAAATGGGAAAAGGGGTCAAGAGGCACATCATTTTAAAGGGCGTTTAATTATCTTCCCAATGGTACCCTAATTTATTAAACAAAAATTATTCTATCAAGTTAAATAACAGGAGGAATATCAAGTCTACATGTTTAACTTTTTATTTTTTTGGTAAGGTGACTTTTACAAAATAAATAACTTTTAATTTGCACAAGAAATTTTAAAAATAGAACACATAAGATCTACTTGTACACTATTTTAAAAACTTTTCAAAATGTTGTCCATTGTACTGTAAACAGTAAAAAGTCTGTTTCCCAACTCCTCTCTAACATTTCGGAAAACTTTTACCGGAAATTGACCGGCATGCTTGTGTAATTCTCCTTTTAAGATCATCAATATCAGCAGGTTGTGTTTCATAAACAACGAATTTAAGGTGTCACCAAAGAAAAAATTCTAAAGGAGTTAAATCAGGTGATCTTGGGGGCCATTCAATTGCTCCCCTTCTGTTAATCAAAGGACCTGGAAATCTCTGTCAGACGAGAAGAAAAAATGAGGTGTAGCAGCGTCCTGCTGGAAATGTAACACATCTCCTGTAAAACTAAATTACCTTCTGCATCATTTTGTTTCTAGCTCCTGAGTTTATAAGAGGATCAATAATCTCTGCAAGCATATTAAGGGACAGATCGCCTGGCAAGTTTCCTTCATTAAATAAAGAACCAATAATTGCGTATGCCCTTCTTGAATAATATACCTGGTGTTCATTGCTCCAGTACCAACATTTGTGTTTATTACATTGTCATTTAGAAAAAAATATAAAATAAAATGTCATCACTGAAACAGATATTCAGCAGAAGATTGGGGTTGGCGTTAACTTGATCAGACATGGTTTTACAAAACTCTATTCTTTTATCAAAATCATCTTCGTAGAGCTCTTGAAGTAACTGCATTTTACAGGAATGAAATGTATATTCCCATCTGTTCTGCTACTATTCGTATGGAGCTAGTTGACACGGTAACAAATGTTCCCAAAACCTCAATTAGAGCTTCTTCATTTAGTACTCGTCGGTTCTTTTCCTATTTTTCACCGAACCAGTTTCCAAAAATTTTGCTACCAAATCGAGAGTATAAATATGACTTACATTACAATTAGGATGCCTTTCATTTAAATGCTGCCCTTCGTGCGCATTTTCCAACCTCTTCATAAAGGATAATTATTTCGATTCTTTCCTGTAGAGAGTAAACCATTTTTGCTATAGAATTACAACCATTGTTATCTCCTGATCACAAATGAATACCAGATGCTTACCGTTTCCACTATCGAGTCGAATATTGTAGACAACGAGTGAAATATTTATTAAATTATACCTATCAAAACTTAATCTTGGAAATAAAGGCAAATTTAAGTTTAGGCTGGGGACCAATGAAGAAAACAAAACTAGGTACTTATTTGAACTATTTCTTTTATTTGAAAATCTTGCAAGATGCTACAGAATACAAAAATATTTAACAAACATTGCAAGTATTTCAATAATAGTTTAGTATCAGGTGTAAAAGTTATTAAAAAATAAATGAGACACTTAATTCAAAAAAAATTACCTAACATTTGAAAATCCTTGAAAAAAAACATATATTGCAAGCAGTTATTTTAATAATAGTATTAGGGGTACAAATTATAAGAATTGAATAACATTTTGTTCAAATACAATCTTCAGGACATTAACAAATACAAAGAATATATAACATTTAATTCAAAGAAAACTACTTATTATTAAAATATCTTTAGGATACTAGACAGGTACGGACTTTTTAACACAGAAGGTATATCTTACAATGAGTTTAACAAAGTTTAATAGGAACATGCAGGTAACAAAGGGAGACCACTGTCAGAAAGCATCGATATGGGTCCAACTTATGTTCTTTTCACTACATACATCGACACAAATTTAGATGCTACGAGTGACAGGAGTCTCTGCCTGATATTCGCAGGTTCCTAATTCAAATTGTTTTATTGTTGAAAAATACATCGTATTGACAAAGACAGAAAACAAATATATACATATTTAAAAAAATGTGTACATACTAATATAAATGTATATTGTACCCAGATACAAACAACCGATTGCAACAATATTCATTAAAATTTATAGGTACGACAAACTTTGACAGAGTTTGAGAATGTGATTTGTCTTAATGATATGAACATCAAATTACGTTCAGTCTAATAAAATTATACGATCATTAGATATTGAAAGATATATATAAGTGTTCTTCCAACTGGGTGTCAATTACAATATAGAATTACAAAATATATAAAAATATAATTATTTGTATGAATTGTATTAAATTTAAAACTGGCTGATTGGCTAAGGATCTATATATATTTTTTATTATAATTTATAGATACTGTAAAATAGAAGGTTAGATTTTTTATTTAAAATTGTACAATATTTATTGTATTATCTAAATTGGGCTTTTTTTCTTTATTTTGGACATATCGAGAGCCACAATGCAGGACCTCGTAACTAACATTGCCACTGAAAATTATATTTTATGATAATCTCGTTTAAAAGATTCCACTCCATCTACTGTATAAATGAAGTATGTATTAAAATTTTTGAACAAAATATGGTTAAATTTTAGTCCCATTATAGAGTAAAATGGATTGTTCTATGCACTTGTGAATCTTTTTTTTTTTTGATCTCTTGAAAAATTTTGATTTTGCGACTTACGAGGTCTAGCCTTGTTGCCTTCGATATGTTGTTTACAGTCGTCAAAAGTAATTGTAAAATATATAAAAATATTAAGGTATAAATAAGTAAATTACATACAACTTAATTATATTATTTTTGAAAGAACTCTCGATCATTGCCTGATTAGAAATACGTCTTGTATTAGAAAAGTATTACATTTTTTTAACTATTATGCTTTATAAATTTTTTTATTGAGCTAGAATATACATTGGTCTACTTATTATAAGGTATACTTTCCCTTTTAAAAATTCTATAGCAGTATATGAAATACAAAACATACACAACATATTACAAGTAGATATTTTGATAAGAGTATCAGGTGTACAAATTATAACAACTACATGCCATTTATTGACATTTAATTCTAATAAAACTACCTATTTGAAAACATTAACGACACAGTAAAAATGTTCCAGCATTGATACTTATCATATTTCTCTTCTTTAACACAGGTAGAACTTGCTAAGGGAACGAGTGTAAAATTGCATCATTTATACGTCTGCTGTCTTTTTTGATATCTGTACCACATTTAGTTTGTTTAGATATCTGCATTTCTGTCTTCTTTACTGTATTTCTGCAATTAAAAAAAATCACTATTTAACAGATATTTACATGGAAAGATTTAAGATTATTAAATTTGCATGCTTATAGCTGTGCTTGTTTATCATCATATAGGATGCATCTGATGAAATGTGAATTTTTATCACGTAACAGAAGATTAGGGTTAAATGTAGATGTAATAAAGAAACACTCTAGACCTACTAGCCATGTGGTAAAAATGACAATGACAAGTTTTATACTTTTTGTGTTTGACCTTTGAGTCATTATAATATGAATACAAAAGTAGTTGTCGTTGTAATTTTTCTTATGATTATTTACTTTAAAACTATTTTTTGAATTAAAATACCTACTCTCTAGTTACTGATGGTTAGCGATACCTATATTATAGAAAAAATCTAAATTTGAAAACTTAACAAAAATCAAACAAATGATCACTTTTATATTCATGAGCATATATGGCTAGCATAAACAAAGGATAAATCGATAAACCTGTAACTGAACCTGGCATGGAACGAATCCAACAACAAAAAATGTCAGGTTTGACAATCCTCAAAATATCATTTTAAATAAAGAAAATATAAACAAACGCAGATGTAGTAGATGTGAACAAACAAATAATAATGCTCCAGAGGTAAAAAATGTGCATATTCAAATGCAAGCATATGAAACGAATAGTACATGACATTCAATCAAGTCACTTAAACATAAGAATGAATTCTTTTGTTTCGTTTTCAATAATTTCTATTGGGAGATCATCTCCACTATCTAAATTGCTTAAAATTCTGTAAAACAGTGGTATAATATAGACTGCATAGGCATTATGTTTAAATGAAGTATAAATAAACCTACCTAGCCTCCTTTGCATGAACTTCTGTAGCATGTTCTCTTTTTGATTACTTGGCAAAAATTAAGTAGCAGTAGCATTCCTTCTAATCACAGTTTTATCACTGACTAAAATTCAAAATGCTTCGAACATATTTTAAAATTTTCTTTGTGTGATCTTCCAATACTTTTTATCTAACCTAAAACAGATAAAAATTAATAAATATAATTTATAACTACATGCTGGTTATGAAACACATTTAATCTGGTAACTTACACATTAATGAATGATTTTGGTTAGTTTTCAATAATTTCTTTTGGTAGATCTTCTAAAGCCAGCACTATTAGAACTGCTTAAAATTCTATTAAAAAATGGTTTGAAAAGTTTACTAAAAAAAAGAAGGCTTCATTATAAATAGTGTTAGCACGCATATAGGGTATTACCTATATTTAAATGAAATAGAAATAAAACTTACCTAGCATCCTTTGGTGACATTTTCTGTTCATGAGCTTCTGGAACATGTTCTTTTTTTTATTACTTGGCCAAAATAAAGTAGGAGTGGCATTCTTTTTAATCACAGTTTTATCACTGACTAAAATTCAAAATAAGAAATGCTTGAACGATTTTGAAATATTTCCTTGGCATACATTTTCTTTATAGGAGCTTCCATTACATTAAGCCTTTTTTTTCTAACCTAAAAGACAAATAAAAACGAATAATTATATATAACTAGACAAGGTTTTTATTAGAACCCCAGTATGGATACTGGGCTAGAACAATAATTAAATACCTAATTGATTCATCCAAAAATAATTGTTAAATACGGGTCTGTATTGGTGTTAAAAACTTACTTATGACAAGTTCTTCGGAATTATTTCATCGGTTTGGACAGAATAAAACTAAACATGTTTTAACCATTGTTTATAGAAGTCTTTAGGACGTCTTTAGGGATCAAAATAACTTTCCAAAACTCACAAAAACTTTAAAAATCGTACAAAAATTGCTAAAAATTACAACAATCACAAGACAACTAAATGTCAAATGTCACAATATTCTAACTAATGCGCAGACTCAAATCCTCCCCCGCATTTACGCTATCGTAAACGTTTTTGCTTGCCACCCGGGCAGCCATTTTCCTATCTCCCCTCTTCATGTCTATGAATTTTCCAGATACTCTTTATCGTCTTTTTCAGAGTAGTGTCCCCTAATAAATAAGTTATCTAGCTAGCTAATGTCCTAGTTCTCAATAAGAATCGCCGATTTTAAACCCAAATCACCATTCTGCACAAATTGGTTCTTTTGATAATACTAATTATTGTTGGCTTGTTGGCTTATTTGGGTGTGTGGGTTCTATTTGTGCTTACTTTAGTAAATCTTGAAGAAATTCGGGAATGAGAAATTTATTGTTTAGTCATAAAAAAGAAGTCGAAGGTTTGGTTGATTTAGATGCTAAGGGAAGACGTACTCTTTCTTGGGTAGTTGAAAACGAACCGAGATGGAGATGTTGGTTTGTTTGTAGACTTAACAACTAGGAAAACTAAAAGGTAGATATTTATTGGCATCGTCGGAGTATATGTCTCTCTAGGGTAGTGAAATTGTGAGCTAGATGCGAGGGAAGTACTACTCTATATTCAGCAATAGGTCGGATATATACATTATAAGAGTGGATGAGTGTTTCTTGGTTTTAACGACTGAAACAACCACAAAGTGCTGCGAGTAGTCCAGGTCGCTTACGCATTCTAGCGAGAGTGAGTTGGACATTGGCAAATGAATTGGGGGTGTGAATTAATATCACCCCTAGGTAGTCAACTTTAGTCTGTTTTACGAGCCTGACTTCCAGGATATCGATGGTTACGTCTAGAAATTTTTGAGATTTAGGGTGGTTAAATAGATAAATTGGATTTTTGAGGTTTTTGGGCTACTGAGAACAGAGTAGTATTACTAACATAAAGAAGGCATTGGGGTTTGGGGAGAAAGATAGTGTGTATATGGGATATATGAGAGGGGCTAGGACTAAACCCTCTAGTAGTCCTTCTTGAGGGGCGAATGATTTAGACAGGGCGTTGTCTACTTTAACAGTGATGACTCTGGCTGTGAGGTAGAAATGGATGAGTTTTATGATGTTTTTTTTTTATTATTCCGGCGTGATTAAAAGCTTTCTGCACATGAATAAGAACAGCTAAGGAGATTTGAATTAAATTCACAGCAGTAATGAGGAGCGAAGTAAGGGCTTCCTAAGTGAAGTGATGGGGTTTAGAATCATGTTGATGTAAGGAATAATATTTCTTTCTACACAAAATTCCCAGATGTTAGGTTATGTTATGTGGAGAATGGAGTGCTAATACACTGCGACCTTAAAGATCTTTTGTACCTCCTTTTGTCGCCACTGCACTAAGGAAATGTCTCAATGCCTATAGTGACCCTTCCAATCCTATTTTCTCTAGGAAGTGTAGGATTTGAAGTGACTTCAAGTTAGGAAAATCTCCCTCTTCTATTTGATATCCTCCTAGATATAGTGCCCTTGGATTCTGGAGTGATACACATTCAGTTAGGATGTGAATGGAGGTTTAGTCCTCCTCCTCCTCACAGAATCTGCACTCGCTATTTCCTATCACTCTCAGTTTACTAAGGTGTCCTTTTAGTCGGCAATGCCCGGTAAGGATCCCTGTTACAATACGTAGCCTGTTCTTGATCAGGCGGATGCAGGCTTCCGATCTTTTCTAGTTATATTTACCCAGAAGTATCTTGGCCTGTCTCAGCCCCCAAGAGATTGTTCCAATTGTCGGTTCTTCTACTGCCCAATTCTTTTTTAATCTCTCCTAATATTATGTTACTGCTGATACCGCAGAACTGCTCAGGTCCTACAAAGGGTGATTGAGCCCTTTTCCTTGCAAGACTATCTGCAATCTCGGTACCCTGTACCTCGTTATGTCCCAGGACCCAAGTGAGAGTAACTCTATTTTTCGCGCCTAGCTCATTCAATTGTTCTACGCATCTCCAGACCATTTTTGAGCTAATTACGTAAGAACTCAGCACTTTGATGGCTGCTTGACTATCGGACATGATGATAATCTCTTGTCTATGATAGTTTCTCTCGATGTTAAACTGAATACACTTCTTGATTGCGTGAATTTCCGCCTGGAAGATACTTGGGTATTTTCCCAAGCTTTCGGAGTGCTTGGTTCTCGGCCAATACACTGCTATTCCAGTTCCTTCTATTGTTTTGGAATCGTCCGTATACCACTGAATAGCACGTCTTTTGGTTTCTTTAATGCCATAACTGTATCAACTCTCCCTTTTGCCAGGGCCCTGTGCAGTCTCGCTGCCGCAGAAGTAGAGTTACTATCCTCGTAGAATTTTCTGAAGCTGTTACGTTTAGTTTTCCTGATTTCTTTGTTGTAGGTAGTACGCGCCTCGGTGTAGCTCTGCCAATTTCCGCTGTACTTGGCCCTATTATAGAGCTTCCGCATTTCGGAAGTTTGACAGATGACGGTTCCACCAAGGAGCATCCCTACTAGTTCTATTTCTTTGAATGAAGCAGCTTAATTCATATGCCTTAAGTATTGCCCCATTTAGTTCTTCGAGATCGCTTTCCGGAGCAAGTGGGTGCCAGGGCCCCTTTTTTGTCTGGATACGTGCTAAATTTTGTTTTAGAATGGTGTTGTATTTGTCCCAGTCTCTTTTTCTAGGATTCCTGGATCAGTACGATCCCTAATTGCTCTTTAATGAATGTCCTGGAGATCACAGCCAAGGCTCCCTTGGCGTGATGGACATTCACTTGGGCGAAGTCGATGCCCGCCATTTTACTCTCCTTTAATGGGGGTGTTGTCCTCATCGGTGAGTGTGTGTTCCATATCCCCCTCTTCTGCTTCATCATCAATTTCTACATCCTCAGATGAGTCGACGCAGAGATTTGAGAGGTTAGGGCTCTCTAGGCTCTCCACATCAGTCTCATCTTTGGAAGTACTAGGAGTGGGTTCTGTTGTTTCTCCCAGTTCCTTTATTTCTTCTTTCTTTTGAAGGCCATGTACGGGGATTTTCCCGAATCGATAGTGGATAGTGCATCCATTATCCTTGATTCGTTGGCAGGATAGGTCATCTATTCCTAACCTAAAGATCTGGCCTTTGCCCTCGTTTTTTTGGCTGACGATTTTCCACAGTGTGGTCGATAGCCCCACATTTTGCGCTTATAATAACTGTAGAAGCTTCTCTGCAGGCTGCTCTTGACTTCTTGGGAGAAAGAGCGTGGCTGTATGTGCTTTCGGGATGTCGTCTTCCACACATACCTTTAATTCCACTTCCTTCCAGTTGCTCAGGTGGGGTTTCACAGTCGATAAAGACCATTCCTGGCCGGAAGTGGATGCCTCCGAATTGAAGCTTATGCTCCCATCCAGCCATCTCTTATACTATGGCTTCTTCCACCAAGGTTTGTTCGTTTGCACTGAGGATGGTCTAAGGGAACCCCTTGGGTAGGATCACGACCGCTCCGTCTTCACAACAGTTGCATAACTGCCAGAAGCGGAAGTATTGGCCACTTTCCTTTCCTTTTCTTTGCGGTGGTGTTATTCAAGTTCCGCTTTCTTTTCAGATCCTTAGGATTTGTTTAACTTCCCTCTCCCTGCGAATTGTGCTCCACAGCTTTCTTTTTCGTTTTCTCCGGTGTTATGCCTCGAACGAGGTAGTAAAAATACCACCGAACCCCTGCCCCACTGAGTCCATGCCTCAGTGGGTCGTCCGTTCCCCCAGGTTGTCACAGTGGAGGTAGGGAAGGTAGCTTCCGTTTGGATTCTTTTTTGAGGGGAGCTTCCCTCGCCGATGAGTGGTGAGAGGGGGATGGAGAAGATGAAGAGATGGTGCTCCTCCTTTCTTCTCCCTTCACCTCTTTCTTTTGTTCTCCCACTTCTCTCTTGTGAGATTGTCTCACTTGAGAGGTCGAGGGAGGTTAATCGCTTCGGATGGCAGGCTCCGTTTGATCAGATTTAGTGGCGGTGTAGTCCCGCCGGTTTTTACTTTCTTTATTTTTCTTGCCCATGTAAATCCCACGAACAGCTAGGGGAAGAAAAGTCGATCGACGCAGAGCCCCGCATGCGCCGGCAAGGCTGGATACAAGAGGGTTTCGCCAGGTGCCTCCAGAGGAACGTTCGAAACAGCTTTCCCAACGGCCATTCAGCCTTTACCACGTTGCTTTACACCTTGGCTTGGTGTATTGATGGAAAATTCCCACATTCTTTTATTGGTAAAAAGTTAAAGTAGTTTATCTAGTATAGATATAAGAGTACTAAGACGGCTATATCCTATGTATTTGGAATTCTTGGCTGGTTTAGGAATTTGAATTGTGATTGCGGACTTCAAGACAAGTAGATAATAAGATAGGAAAAGGCAGGTGTTCGGGAGAAGAAAGAGAATGGGAAAAATGATATACTGTCAATAGAATTGGGCCGTATTTTAATTTGACTGCAGGATGAAATTTATAATATTTATACAAAACCCATAACCTATTACCGTTTTGCTGATTTACTAACCAAGAAGGCAGTCAACCAAATACTTTTTGGACCTGGTCTTTCTATTGGAGAGGCAACATTGGTAATGACAAATCTAATTAAAGAATATTATATTGTAAAATTCAGAGTAACCAACGAGTTTTTATTTATCCTGACAACACTACAGCAAACAAATACTTAACTATGACTAGAGAAAATCTGCGCCTGATCACAGGCAGTCTGACTGGTCTTTTCCAAGTAGGGAAGCATCTCTATTGCATAGGGTTGTCAGAATCCGCACTTTGCAATGAGACCACCAAGCATATCATCTACGATTGCCTGACGCTCTTATTTATTAGAAGATTTGTGTTCAGCGAGAATTGACTAACATCGGTTGATTGTAGAGAAGCACCTCTTGATGACGTTGTCAACTACATGAAGTCTTTAGGTTGGCTTACGAGAGCTAGGTGCCTATCAACTTAAAAAGATGCACAATGGGTCTAGTAAAGTCTAAGTGCCGTGTGGGTTAATCCACACTCTACACGTTACAGTTACAGAACCCACTTATATTGATCTCATTATATTAATAGTGTTTCTTCAATTATAATAAACGTTCATTAATCACTTCAGTAGGTACCCCAGGGTGTTGATATGCAAAATGTATAACAACGAAATTACTATCTACTAATACGAAAAGTTTCGCCGTGTCACCTTGCAATTTGAAAAATTGCTACCGGAAGAACTCATTTAAGAAAATTCGCAAAAGAATTACGGATTCCTTTTTATTTAATGGGGCATATTTACGATTCTATTTATGTCGATTCACTTAATTGAAAAATTTATTTGAAATCACCCTTGCGCCATTTTCGTACGTATTTAAGATATTAAAATCCGAGTCAAATTAAAAAAAAGGAACATTTCAATTCGACTATTTTTACCCTGGCACTACAGAAAGTTTTAAGTCCCATTTTGTTACTAAACAGGTTGCTGTATAAGTTGCGGTGCTAAGTGTCAAATATTTTATTGTGGGCTATTTAGTTATTGTAAGCAAAAAATGGAGTAACAACGGATAAGGACTCAAAATAAAAAACAAATACGAAACAAATTACATGGAAACAAGAACATGCATTAATTTAGGGAAAAATTATTTAAAAATGAGAATAAAAGATTAACGTATACACTTACACAAATAGTAAAAAATTTGAACATCTTTGAGTAGTTAGCTGAGTAATGAAAGTAAGTAGATAAAAAAGCAAACAAAGCAGCAAGAGCAGGCAGTAAGACCACTGTAAAAAATTGCTAAACCCAAGAATAGATTTAAAGTTAGCTGCATCATTGCCATTTACCTTTATTTACCCATCTGTAGGTGGAATCGTCTTCTTTTGATATATGTGTAATATCAATTTTAAGGCAAATTTTTGGTAGAAATAAAGATAAAAATAAGAAGAATGTCTTACCGATAATATAGAGGGATATGATAATAACTAGTAAATGGCCACAGAAAATAGTCTGAAAATAGTTTGAATAAGAAAAATAAAGTTACTCTCAATTGGGTCCCGCAACATAGCGGGGTTAATGGTAACAGGAATTCAGTTACTTCCGCAAGGAAATATACTCTACATCCTTTGTTGGACTTGAGTTGTTTTGCGGTATCAGCAATAATATAATATAAGAAGAGATTAAAAAGAAAATGGGCAGTAGAAAACCTAACAATTAAAACGACTTCATGGACTATGGCTGGATACCAAGGAGTATGGTACTCATAACCAGAAAAGACCGAACACCTCTATTTATCTGGTTAGAACAAGTTAGGTAGCGGACTAGTAGAACGTAATGAGGGTAGTTTCTGTGAGAAGTGGTAAGAGAACAAAATATGCATTCATATTCAGGTGAAATATGTGATAGTAGACAATACATGGGAACTTACCAGATAGATCTGTCCAGCTGGGAGCAACTTTAAATCCTAAATTTACTTGAGAAGATTGGAAAGACTGAGGCTAATCCCTTGTGGTATTTTGGCTCAATCAAAGTAGATATCTTAAATTGATTATTGTTAGAAAAAGTAGAAATAATATTAAATATAATAAAGAAATTAAAAAAATAATTTAATTTAATAATTTGATAAAAAAATTGAAATTTTGGGTTTATAAAAAATTGTAGATTTTAACTGTTTTTTTTTAAGTTCTAACTTGATTTTTTAGGGATGCCACACCCTCCATCTCCCTCTAGGGGATGATGGTGGTAAGATATTTATACAAAAATGTTGCAAATCATTTCTATTGTAAATATGTAAAAAATAAGATTTTTATGTATCTGTAACTATTTTTAAATGCCAGCCCCCACATCCGAACTATTAAGATTAAAGTCGAAATTTTTTCTAAGTTCAAAAAAAATTTGGAAAATTTTTTTCAAAAAAATTGTAATTTTGGGTTTTTATGTATAAAAAATCGTACACTTCAACTGTTTTATTTAAAAAGTTCTAACTTAATTTTTTGGGAATGCCACCCGCACCATATCAGATAGGGGTGGGGAGGGGTTAATTTTTTTAAGCGATTTTTATTTTTATGGGATAATACATCCATATACCAAGTTTAGTTTCAATATTTCGACCCTATCCCCCAAAGCCGAATCCCAACCAATAATCCTTATAGAACCCATTGTGTTTACTTCAATATTAAGAATTCATTTATATTATTTACCAACCATCTTAAGGGTTTTTTTATTACATTGTTACGCACCAGATTAAAGAAATAACCTGTTGTTTATAATTACTTGTGCTAAGTACTTAGGTAGGTACCTTCCTTACCTACCTATAGGTATATGTATTTAAATTAAAAATACAATTTTTTCAACACTTAAGAAATGTATTATTATTGCTATTATTAATATTATATAATTTATTTTAAATTAATTTGGATAAAACCTGTAAAGGAAAAGAAAAACAGAAGCATATGTTCTATTTTAATAATTTCAAAACAGTTATAAATACACAAATTGTTTTTATATAAATCATGTAGTTACTCTTGTTGGGAACTCGTCCTTTATTAACAGTAAAATAATTCAGTAATAAAACATAAACACAACTCATTCACAATACCTACTACCCGTAAACGCACTAATGCACAATAACAAACATTAGATAGAAAATAGTCCAAACATTCAATCACGAGTGTATAAAATTTCATCCAAGAGCTAAAAATAGAAATCCATCGATCGGTCTGCGTCATTCTCAAAAATTTCTGCTGGACCCTCAACTCCGCCCACTGCAAACGAATATCGACTTATCCATATTCACTAGCGCCATCTATTGGTAGTATCCATTTCGCTCCAATGAAACTTCCATAAGGTGAGACTACTATTAGTTCTTTATGCAATGACGCGGTGTTGACAAATCTTTTCCACCAGATCAATTTATTTAAGAACATAAAACAAATGTATGGTTACGTGTATTATTTCTCTGAATGACTTTTGCGATATAATGGACAAAATTTGGAGGTTAAAGAGTGTAGCTACATCTACGTAGGAAAGGATTAACTAGAATTCAAATTTAAATCATGTTATCAAAAACCAAAAGTGCTGTGGCACCCTTAAAGGACTCTACTTTGATGTTAATTCTTTTTGGTAAATATTGTCGACTTTTAAATTGATGCTAGAGCTCATATACTATTTTTATTTAATAGATGAACAGCAGGGCCACTGCAGAGCTCTGGCACATAATATTTAGAGTGAAATGTGTCAGCGAAATTTAGCATGCACTTGTGAATAATTAATTCAGATCCTCGAAGATTTGAGTATTTCAATTATATGAATATACAATGAAAAACGGACGATAAAATTCATTCTCTTTGATAAATGCAGCTAACTTTTAGTTAGAAAATGGTTGGGAGAGAGTAGAAATGTGACATTCTATTTAAGAATTAAATATAGGATAATAGATAATAAACGAGAGGTTTATTCCTTTAAAATCGCTTTTACTTTTATTCTTAGTATCAATGTTTGTTAATTATTAAATAAGCAGGTACCTAATTTCAAAATGATAATGTCTTCATTAAATAAATCATTTTTATAAACTCTGTACATACATTTTTAAGCTTGCGTGTATTAGATTATTATGTAGGCCGAGAATAACAACCACAGAGAAGCGACAATAACTCTATCGGTCCTTCGAAGTTCGGAAAAAAAATTTATTTATTTATTTATTTATTGTCTTAAGTACACTACAGAAATATGAATTCCAAATGGCACAGTCTTAAAGCTAAAACAACAATTAAAGTATAAGTATATACATATAAAAAATAAACCGAATATATAAATATCAAAACTCTTCAGAAATTTTAAAATATATTTAACGTCTAAAAAACATTTAACGTCTAAAAAACAAAGTATAACACCATACAAGACAAAAAACAACCTAAAATTTTAAAATTCGAGCATCCTCTTAACAGATAATAATGTACAATTAAAAATCTCACAGTGAGAATAGTGCTTATTACAGTTGCACAAAAGCCTATTCGTGAAAGCTCTGTCCATAGTTTGTACGATGGGTTTTCTCAAAGAATAGTTGTGACTGTCGAGTATGCCTTAACGGAACAACGAAATTTACTTGGAATAACAATTTTTCACAAATAATGTCTCCATTAATTATTTTGTAGAGCAAAAGTAACATTGCATCCCTGCGTCTCCGTTCAAGAGTTTGCATACCACAGAGTAGCAGTCTCGTTTAACACGATAAATCCCGATATGGAAAGTGAAACTTAAATAGCAAATATTTACAAAATTTGTTTTGAACTCGTTCAATTCGGTTGACATAAATAGCTTTTGACGGAGACCAAACAGTACTGCAATACTCTAAAATACTTCGGATCAAACCACTGTACGAACATGTTATTGCTTTAGTATCTTGTATATGCTTTGTGCTTGTTTTTATGAATCCTAATAGCCTAAACGCCCTCAGAATGATAGTATCAACATGTAAAGAAAAGGATAATTCCCTGTCGAATATTACCCCTAAATCATTAAATGTGGAGACGCTCTCCAGCGTAGTAATATTAATAATGTATGAGTTTTCGACGGGGTTAGAACGCCTGTAAAATGATATAACTTTACATTTTGATATGTTTAGTTCTAAATAGTTAGAACTGCACTAAGAGACAAATTGATCTAAATCAGACTGTAGGGCGTTATAATTAAGTTCCACAATATAAAAATATTTTAAATCGTCAGCATATAAGAGACAATGAGAATTTTTAAAATAGGACACTACATCATTTATAAATAACAAAAATAAAATGGGGCCAATATGTGAACCCTGGGGTACACCCGAAGACACTGTCACTTCCCGCGACACAGAACCATTCACTGTAACACGCTGCCGACGGTTAATAAGATAGGATTTAATCCACTTAAGGTAATTGCCTGTTATTCCAATTTCAGATAGTTTCTTTAAAAGTAACTGCTGACATACACTATCGAACGCCTTAGAGAGGTCGGTGTTAATTGTATCAACTTGGTAACCAGCCTCAACCGAAGAGGTAATAAACTCCTGATAAATAGCCAGATTAGTAGTTGTTGAACGGCCTCTGTAGGAGCCATGCTGCTCATCTATTATGTAATTCTTAAACGTGTAAAATAATTCATCTGTTAAGATTGATTCCAACAGCTTAGGAATTGCTAATAGCATAGAAATGCCTCGATATTTTTTTATGTCAGATTTATCCCCGGACTTAAAAATTGGAACCAAGTTAGAATATTTCCATCTGGACGGGACATATCCTCTGACGAATGATCTCTGGAAAATTGTGCACAGTGGTGCAGATAAAGCAGGGCACTTCTTGAGAAGGATAGGTGGTATTCCATCTGGACCAGAACCTTTGGAAGGATCGAGATCCAACATTTTCTTCTTTATTTCATCTTCTTTAAAGATGTAAAATGATAGATGGGAACCAAATTGGACTGATTCCAAGTGATTTAAGTCAAGAGTGCTGTGGTTACTGTAGCAAGACTCAAAATGTAGTGCAAAAGTATCAGCGATAGATGAAGGTGTTTTTAAAGTATCATTGTTGTATTTCATGATAGACGTTCTGTACGTTTTAGGCTATTAATAAATGTCCAAACATATTTTACATTTTCAGGAATTACATGTTCAATATTGCTAACAAAAGTAAGGTAGCGCAGATCAATGCGATATTTTACCTCACGTCGAATGTCGGAATATGTTTTGTAGTCTGAAGCATATCCAGTCCTTTTAAATTTATTATATGCTCTGTTTTTTCCAGATATTAGTTTTCTCAGAGGGCCATCATACCATTTTGGATATTTTTTGTGACCTTGAATTTGACTTATGAGATGGATGGCCGGTATAAAACACCGAGAAAAATTAATAGAGCGTAATAAATGCTATACACTGAGAAAAATATTGAAAATAATATTTTATCTTACTTATCGTGCATAAAATTTATATAATAAAAAATTTGGTTTTTATTACAGTAGTTTCTATCGTGTTTCTGTCACTTTTCATTTATTCATTTATTAAAAAAAAAAATGTTACTAGACCTTTCCCGTTATTAATGATATCTATTACTCATGCGCAAATACTACTTTCTGTTGAAATAAAAAATTTATTCTTGTTGTGTTACCTACTCTGAGTTCCAATTACACATCCGTAAATGTCATTTTTAACTTTTACTATTGGTAGCCAGGACACGTTTAGGTGTGTTATTTGCGCAAGGCAGAATTACAAATATTTCGTTTATTCTTACCTTGTAGAACATGGAAATACTTTGCTAGTGCCTACACTAATGGAGTTCTCGATGAGGACGTTTTAAAAATTCTGAATGCCTTGTGCAAATGTGTACCAAAAAAAGTGCCACAGGCTTCCCTACTAGATAAATTAGATAACAGTTGTTTAAAGTATAACGAGAGAAGGAGGCGAGTCGGTCATGGTCAAATTTCAAAGTTCCGTCCTTCTTTTTATAAAGTTCGCGGAATTGACTGTAGTTGGCATGAAGAGTAGTGCTGTCAATTTTCTATGTAAGTCAATGTAAAATAAAGTATTTTTTTTTGTAAATTGTTGAAAAGAATCAAACCAACAGGAACACACATCCACTCTGGCCCAAGCTTATCCTGGTTTCAGGGATTTTATCAGGAACTCAAATTTATCAAGAAACCTACCGCAATCTGCAATAGATGTATTAATTTCTTCTTTAAGTATTAATGCTTTAAAAAAATATAATACGGTTAACAAAAAGTGGTGGTATTTTACCCAGGAGGAAAATATTAACATGTATGCTCCAACTTTATCAGAAATAATTACATTTCTAGACCAATTTTTTTCTGAAAAGTATTAGTTACAACACATTGAATACTTTTCGCTTAGCAATTAATTTAATTATTAGTAATAAAGTGAATGAAAAAGTTATAAATAGATATTTGAAAGGGGCATTTAAAATAAGGCTTGTTTTCCCAGAATATCAGACTACGTGGTATCCTAATCTAATATTGAATTTTCTCACTACCCTATATCCCCTAGATTCTCTTAATTTAACAAACCTGACCTATAAATTGATAATGTGACATGTCTTAGGTACAGCACACAGAATTCAAACTATTACTAAAATAAAAACAATTAATATTTTTAAAAGAAGCGAATATATTGAAATTTCAATTACAGAAATAGTGAAAACTTCTAATCCTGAAGAAAAGCAAGAATTGTGTCCAGCCTTTACACTAATTGAATATTTATAAAGGACTGAATCTCTAAGGCTTAATAAAAAACAGTTGGTTTTTTTTGACATAAACTTTTGTCACACAGCCAGTCACAAAATGTAAAAGATAAATTAACATACAAGTAATGAATGAAAAGGAGAAAACATTAAATATTTAATTTCAAAAAACAACAAGAGGATTAAACGGGGACACTCGCTTCTCGCCTAGGGACCCATCAAGGCATTAAAAAAAAACAGACACACTGGGTCACATTAAGGGGGTAAAATAAAACAATAGGAAAGAAAACAAAGGTAACGAGTCTCAGAGAAGTACTAATCACAAGAGAATACCTGTTTTTATTAAAAACTTAATTAAGCAATCATAAATGTTTGTTGAATTGGAGGACAATAAACTTTGGATATTCCAAGGGAAGCATTTAAGCAGGTCGTTATATATCTTGTTTTTAGTACAATTAAAGAAGATATGGTCTAGATCTCCTTTTTCTTTGCACGTCCCGCATTGGTCACTTTCAGTTGTTAATAACCCCAAAAAGACCTTATCATCCAGCTTTATCTCAAACACTCTCGAGATGGATAAGACACGTTTTTGAAAAATCGGGCATTGATACAAAAAGTTTTACAGCGTTTAGCTCAAAGCATGCGGCAGTATCTGCAGCCTACAGATCAGGCGCTAGTATTGAGACAATAAGAGCTGCCTCTGGATAGTCTAAAGGATCACAAACATTTTTTAGATTCTATAATAGACCCTTAAATAATTTTAAATTTATGAACAGTACTATAAAAAACAAAAAATATATATTTATTTTATTTTCGATTGTCTTTTATAATTATCATTAATTATTGCGTTTATACCTATTGTAGATGGATGGCTCAGTTGTTATCTACGGGAACTATAGAGACACAAATAGGGCGCGACACTATCTTTATATGCATTACCAGAGGATGTCCACAAGGAGGAGTTCTATCCCCACTAATGTGGAGCCTAACTGTAGACGAACTTCTATGAAGATTAACTGACCTCGGCATACCCTGTCAAGGTTATGCCAACGACATAGTCCAACGACGACTAGAACATACCAAAAGATGGTATCGTGAAGTAACACTTAGTATAAACCCTACAAAAACAACACTAGTAGCCTTTTTATGGAAAAGAAAACTTAATCACAAAACCGTTAAATTATACGGAATAGATATAAAATGAAAAAATAAAGTCAAACATCTAGGCCTAACCCTGGACAACAAACTTTTCTGGAACACACATGAGAAGGAAGTACTAAATAAGGCCACAAAAGCCCTAATGGTATGCAAAAACTTTGCGGGTAAACGATGGGGATGTAACCCAACTTCGATGGATGTATACTGAAATGCTAAAGAAGTACAGTTTTGTAAAAAAATTCGAAACCACAGAGCTGGACTGCAAGAAAGAATGGAGCCAAGTATCCATCGCACTTACAACTGAAAGACATGCTATTCAGTGGTATACGGATGGTTCCAAAACCATAGAAGAAACTGGATTAGGAGTGTATGGGCCGTGAACCAAGCATTCAGAAAGCTTGGGAAAATACCCAAGCATCTTCCAGGCGAAAATTCACGCCATCGAGAAGGTTATCCAGTTTAACATCGAGAGAAACTATCATAGATAAGAAATTATCATCATGTCCGATAGCCAAGCAGCCATCAAAGCGCTAAGCTCTTATGTAATCAGCTTAAAAATGGTCTGGAGATGCCTAAAACAATTGAATGTGCTAGGCGAGAAAAATAGAGTTACTCTCACTTGGGTCCCGGGACATAACGGGGTACAGGATAACGAGATTGTAGATTGTCTTGCAAGGAAAAAAACCTGAGCCATTCTGCGGTATCAGCAGTAACATAATATTATGGGAAAAAAAGAATTGGGAAGTAGAAAAACCAATAATTAGAACCATCCATGTGGGTTGAGACAGGCTAAGATACTTTTGGGTCAATATAACCAGAAAAGATCAGAAGTCTGCATCTGTCTGAGCAAGAACAAGCTACGCATTGTAACAGGGATCCTTACCGGGCATTGCCTAAAGGGACACCTTAGTAAACTGAGAGTAGTAGAGGATAGTGAGTGCAGATTCTGTGAAAAGGAGGAGGACGAAACCTTTATTCACATTCTAACTGAATGTGTAGTACTCTAAAATCCAAGGGCACTATACCTAGGAGGATATCAAATAGAAGAGGGAGATTTACCTAACTTGAAGCCACTCAAAATCCTACACTTCCTTGAGAAGATAGGATTGGAAGGGTCGTTATAGCCATTGCGATATTTGCTTGGTGTATTAGCGATAGAAGGGGGCACAATACATCTTTTAGGCCGCAGTGTATTAACACTCCATTCCCAACATAACATAACATAGCTATTATAATATAATTTAAGGTTAAGGATCCGTATTATCATATTATTACATTTATACCTAGATAATATTAATAATAATAAAAAAGAAAGAAAATTATGTATTTATAATATAAAATGATTTTTTATTTTTTATTACATCTTGTGTATCTTGTTATATGATTTCTTTAAATTATATTAGAAAATAATAATAATTTTTAAAACAAATAAACTTATTTATCCACTTAATGTCTCTTTTTAATTGGGATTGTAATTAACAATAATGAAATTAAGATAATGTATGGATATTATACAATTGCTAGGTCACAGTTTACTTTAAACATCTACAATATGTATTCTATAGTATATGAGGTCCGGTCCACTAGATCATATCCCTAACCCTCTCTATGAAGTTAATGTTCAGTTGACCCATATGTGTTCTTAGTGACCTATCAACCAAAACGCATAATGAGAGTATCAACGGGTCTTATCAGCAAGATAGATTTTTTCTCAATTATAAAAACTGGTGACGAATTCGATATACCGGATGTATCTACAATATGTGTTCTAGAGGACCGGACCTCGTATGTTTATGATTAAACTTCCTTTTATGTAAGCCGTTTAATTCTAAATTATCCTACAAATATGAAATCAATAGACCACTGATTTATTACATTTACAACATTGTTTGTGGCTACTATGTCATTTTCTCGCATCCATTGTGTACTTTTCTCTAATGAAACAGACTAATGAGTTGATTCTGAGATGATCTATAAGATCTGTAACCCAAAATTTTTAAAAAAATACATAATATCTTACAGATTATGTAGGATATTTCCCAGAATCCTACCATAAATCTCTAATTACAAAATTACATATATTTGTTTTTTTTTATTTATTTGTATCTACTTATTTATCAATTTTTAGTTGCAATAATTTAAAAAAGGGTCATAAAATTATATTTTGCACGCTATACATAACTTTAAGAAATCACTTACCGCCTGCAATGTCTTATCGAAATTGGTATTAAGATCAAAATTTCCAATTTAAATTCCTACGTGCCCCTGAAAGTTGGATATATTTGCAACTGTATTAGAATTCATCAAATGAACTACGCATCCCCTGGCACATATTGTATAACGTTAATAATAATAGTGTAACTTTGACTAAGAATGTGTTCAAAGTTTAATTTTAGAAGTTACATAATCTTCAAGCTTATCCTACCTAAGGAATTTAAATGGCGCAAGTACTGCGGGTACCTACTGTCTCGTGATGTTGGAATTAATAACTTCATGAAACGGAAAGGTATGATGTGAATTTGTGCTAGCAATTTAATGAAGATCTGATAATTCTATTTTTGGTTAAAATAGTTTAATAAATTATAGTAAAGGGCGACATATTAACAAAATTAAGCACGGTCATAATTCACCGGAGTTATAAATACGCATTTTGTCTACTTTTCTACTAAATTTAAATAGTATGTGACGTATTACTGAAGCCCTTCCTATGGGGCCTCAGTATTGGATTCGTGCAGACAAAAAATTTTCTTTTCCCCATTTTTTAAAACTTTTTTCATGTCTCCGATCATTGCGAAAATGCAAAAAAAAATTTCGTCTGGTCGTCTATGTGTATGTATGCCGGCACAATAACTCTAGAACAAAAGTTCTAATTAACTCGCGGTTTTGATTTTCTTGAATAATTACTTCTAACTTAGAACCCTATTGATTTTCAGAATTTTCGGTTCATCCTAACTACTTTAATATCAATTTTCTTAAAATCCGCCTATGCATTTCTTATGTGACAATTTTAGGAATGTCAGTTATTTCTAACGTCAACATTCCTAACATTTCATAAATTGCAAACATTCTCTAACGACCTGTCAAAGAACAGCTGTTGATAGTAAAGGTAAAATTTCTAAGGCGGTTGCGACCTTTAAACTTGCAACTATAGCCAGTTTAGAGGCTATTTTTATTCGAAATTAGTCGCCAAGCCTGCGAACTTATGAAAAATATATAAGCCGTTTCTTAAAAATTACTTTTTTATGGTGGTGCTAATTTAAGCGTGGTCCCTGGCCACAAAACACATTCATCAAATTTACTGGCTCTCTGTTTCAACCCCACAGAATAATTTTTGTTAAAAATATGACAAAAAAAAATGATTTATTCAGTTTTACCCAAATCAAAATTCAAAACTACCCGCACTAATATAAGAGGAAAAACAAATGAAAATAAAGAAATATCTCTTACAAACTGCTTTTAAACTACAGCGAATGCTGATGTGTTGTTTACACCACTTTACTAGTGGATTTATTCGGTTTTGCACAAACACATCAATTTCGACAATTAATTTTACAAATATTTATTCGGTTTTGCTCGGACAGGTAGTCTATAAAGATGTAATTTAACAAAGTAAGTTGAAATCTGTCGCTAACTTAATTTTCATAAAAAGTGGATTTATTCGGTTTTGCTCCAATGCTCCTCAATTAACTGGCCATTTTATTTGGCAAAAATCAGACTAATGCTTGGCTGTGCCTTTCAAGTATCCAGATGTCAACTGTGATGTGTGAATGGCTCTTAAATGTCAAATTATTTAAAAATGTATACTTCTTTTCATATTTATTGCAAATAATTTGTAGTATATCTTAATTCAGGCTTTCCATAAATAAAGGTACAACAAGGCAGTTAATATAATGTTCTTATACAAAGCACTTTTTTATTATATAAAAGAGAGGTAGGATATAATGCTGGTTTTTGTAGATAATTTTAATTATACAATTTTGAATTACATATTCAACCAGCGAATTGTAAATAATTAACTCCTAGTCATAAATTTTCTCAATTCATAAAATTTAAAAATGAATCTTGTTACTTTGGGATTTTAATGACGTAATGTGATTAACCTATTTCAAATTTTGATCAATTATGATACCGAGGTATTTTGCTGTGTTTTTCATTTTACTTATAAAGTTGTCATTTATTTGTATGTTGAAAGAAGATCTTTGTAAATTACATTGCTCTCTAGGGATCTACTTTAACACAAAAATAGTTATGTGGCTATAAGTTGCTATATATAACCTGTCGTCGCAAAACTATTATTAATTTAAACATAGTAAGTAGTATTAATATAACATCAAGTAATTTTTTAAAATAAAGTGCATGATCTCAAAACAGAAATAATTTATAATAAATGCGGGTAAAACGAGGGGTAAAATAAAAATAAATTAAGGGTCGGTCTTTTCACCTTCAGATAAAGTGTCAGGTAATTTTTATCTCCCAAGTAACTTAAAAAGTAATCTTTTCACTTCTGGGTAAACCTAACTACTCAATGATAAATTATCTTATTTATGAAATTTCTAATAAAATACTTCACTGATGGATAAACAGGTAGTTACATAACCACATAAGGTTAAAAACTACTGGATACCTACCACACATATTATTTACTTGAAAAAACAGAACATTAATTATCTGACAGACAGTAACTGTCAGATAATATATCCGTCAGTTAGTTATCTGGAACTTTATCTGAAGGTGAAAAGACCGACCCTAAGGAAAATACTTAAAAAGAGCAGGTTTAAAGAAAATATATCCGTTCTGTTTATTTATCAAGTATTAATTCAGGTTACTTTTGAATACATGTATTGTTGTTTTTTTTTTTTAATTTGTGTAGACAGTTTATTAAATTTTTTAAACTTTTAATAAAAATTGTGTTCTGGGAACTTTTAGTGATGGCTTGCCGTACATGAAAGTCAGATTGTCTTCTTGTAATATAGTTGTGATATTGCGAATGATATTGAATTTTTTCTAATAGATCTGATGCGATGGTACTATGTCAATTTTATTTTATAAATATCAGTCATGTACTGAACATAATTCTGAATTGAAAGCCAATTTATTTCTTTTAACATAGTTGCAATACTCATATTTCTGTCCTTTAATAATAGAATATAAAAAGGCGAAGTAAGGAGCCCCAATATTTTACATGAGCAGGCTTAAGAGGTAAAGGGGCCAATTATTATTGGATAAATTGCTCCAACAAGTATTTAAACCTTAATCAAAAGGCGATATAGAATGGTTTTAAAAATCAAGGCTTGTGAAAAATAATCACATGGTTTAACCTAAGTAATGCTAATGCCAAACCAAAAAATTCAACGTCCTAATACTACTATCGGCCTTCGGACTTTCGCTCCAAGTTAAATCATTTCTCGTTTTTGTTACGCTACGAGTTTACCCTTGTGAGCCTCAGTCTCGATAAGGTGGGAACCACCATTTTAGCTTCCCTCGAATTAAAAATGACTTGGTATGCTCGAAATACAATTTAAATTAAAATAGTAATGTTATTAAATTTTGGGTGGCTTAACTGTTAGGTGTATTCAACTATAATTATTAACCTAGTTGGTAAGTACGATGTTACTGATTTATAAAATGTACTGAATTATTTACATAATATGTACAGGACCGGCATCGCAGTGGAGACAGTAATGAGCGCCATGCGTACACTGTTGCCGTTTGAGTAAAAATGTCACGTTTGAGTGAACATTTTGACTGGTGAGAATATTGGGAAGATACGATATTTTTTGAGAAATTTATTAATTAAAATTTTTCTCTTATTGGCTTCTACAATCAAATGGGACAAATAAAAGTGGAAAAGGTACAAAAGTTTGCAAAAAATTTGAAATTTTTTATTAGAAAATTAGCTAAGGGCTTTCAGCTTAATAAAGCTATAATCAGAGCCTTTGTCATTGATACCTTCCACATGGAGTCAATCATATGAAATATATAATTGTTAACAACAAATATTTCTAGGTTTGTTCCAACAACGATAAGAAATCAGTCATTGACACCAGGATTATGCGCAGTGTGAATTTGGCGGTCTAAATAATCTACTGCGCAGAATCCTGGTGTCAATGACTGGTTTCGGATCGTTGTTGGAACAAACCTATAGTTATACATTTAGAGGCGGTAAAGGCACCTAACCTCAATTAGTTAATTAAAAGTAAAACATTAATGAACAATTGTAAAAATTATTAAGAATAATACATTGTTTACGTTAAAATGTGCAACAGATGACAAGCGTACCTAAAATTGTACACTATTTTAATAACTATTCAAAATGTTATCTATTCTAATGTAAACAGTAATAAAGTCTGTTTCCAAACTCCTCTCTAACATTTCGGAAAACTTCACCTTGAATTAACCGCCTTTTAAGATTATTAATATTAGCAGGTTGCGTTTAAAAAAAACTGATTTAAGGTGTCCCCAAAGAAAAAAGTCTAAGGGAGTTAAGTCAGTTAACTTTTTGCAGACGTTGTGTTTGCCCTTCTCGAATAATATGTGGATATTGGTCACTCCAGTACCGATAATTTTGTTTGTTAACATTACAATTAAGAAAAAATGAAGATTCATCGCTGAAACAGATATTCAGCAGAAAAGTAGGATAAGCGTTTACTTGATTAGACATGGTTTTAAAAAACTCTAGTCTTCTATCAAAATCACCTTTAAGAGCTCTTAAAGTATCTGCATTTTCTATACCTAATTAACCGTATCTACCGTATCTCTGAATAGCCCAATAAGTAAAACTGCATTAACAATACTCATACTAAATGGTAAAAATTCGCTAAACAGTTATTATTCTACTTGACAAAAAGCCGCTATTTCAAGATTTGAAAAAAATTTAAATAGCAAAAAGGCGGCTATCTGTGAAATTTCAACGAAAAGAAATAAAAAACCACCATTTGATAAATGCAGTCTAATTGCCATCAAAATTTTACTAATAGATTACTTTTATATGTAAAAGTTTGGTGCCACCTAATATTCTAACCATTTCTGCTACAAGGATATCCACTATAATAATTATTGTTCCCTCTTCTGTAACTTTAAAATGTAATTTTTCGTAACCTCTTGGATATCATTGGAAAGAGAATTAAATGCCCTTTAAAATGATGTACTACTTGACCACCTCTGCCATTTAAGATGTTAAGGATAACATCTATCTCTCCTAGGAGGTTAAGCCAGGAGTATTAAAAGTATTCATTGTAGGTATCAACCTTGAAAATAAAATTGTCAGGTTCTTGAGATTTTTCATATTATTTACTGGAAGGAAGATATTCAGGGTGGAAAGTTTTCCGTGTGTCACCCTGTACATATTTATTTAAGGAACAATTTATTATAAAAATATGAATTTAAATAAAGCGAGACAATTTTGACTTCATTAAATAGATCATTTAGTGCTGTCGGCACTCATTTGAATTTATTTTCATTTCTATTAAATAGAAGGTGATTAGGTCATTTTTTCGGGCTAGGTATATCAAACATATTTTTTAGTTATTGCGGCAAACCGGGTATTTAATTATTTCCTTATTTTTTAATAAACGAGGGTTAAGACAGTGGGAATTTTGGGATTTGGCGATGGGAAAATGTAGATTTTGATTTGGTGACACTGTGCGTAGGTTAAAATTGTAATTAGAATTATGCCTTTGTTAGTGTCAAAGAAAATTTTTTGGACTAGCATAATATTATTTTAAATTATGGGAAACTCACGGAGTTCGTGCTATGACGGAAAAATAAAATGGTTCATTTAAAGTTGTTGAAATAACGGACTAATATAACTTAATTTAAATCGAATTAATAAACTACTTAAAACTAAAAGAGGGGCCTCATTCTCTTGGTAAATCATTAATCACTAATTGTAAATAGAAAGTTAGTTGACTTTTTAATAAACATAGATTACAATAAATAAACAATATACCTACCTACTTATTATAAAAAACAATAATTGCCATAGCAAGTTTTTCTAGTAAAAAATATCTACATTTTTAAAAGTAGGCCCCTTTTACGTTTTAAAAAGTATATATATATTATCATGGACACTGCCAGTCATTGTCCTAGATTATTTTGGAATATAGGTACTGAAAGCGTGTCGAGACATTTAGAAATTAAACATCAGTCTAATAAATGGCGAAGGCACCGTTGATGTAGCTAGCAAGTTTTGGTGTATACGCGAATATTCTAAAAATACGACTTTTACAGGATGTTAGTGTATTTGACTGACAACGCTTTACACCAGAGAGCTGTCGTTAATTGAAGAATTTGGAAATTGGAACTTAAACCCATAAAGGGCTTAGTTCCAGAGGTATAGGGTGTTACGAGTTTAAAATCAAAATTCAAAATTTGCTATAAATCAAAAACGTCTTTAAAATATTTTTTTCAAATTTTATCTAATTAGGCATTCCAAACAAATGAACTGCCAGTGGGAAGATTTGGTATATCTAAGGGTTGCGACATACGATGTATTCTGTCTACAATATGTAAAATCATGAATAATGGATTACATTTTAATATTTTATGTCGAACACAATGAAAATATTATTTAAAAAACCGCTTATACATTTTTTCATAAATTGGCAAGCTTGGCGAGTACTATTTCGAATAAAAAAAGCGTCCCAGATGCAAGACTATGTCGCTACCGTCTTAGATATACCAGATCTTCCCACTGGCACCTATTGTTTGACAGGTCGTTGGAATGCCTGATAAGATAATTGTCAAATACACGAACTATTAAAATTTGACATGTGCTTACTACATTAGAATTTAGAAATATTGAGTCGTTACAAATTATCTAAGTACATGCAGACTTTTGTTTAGAAGCAAATTCATAAAACACCGTTCATTTTAGCTCCAAAAAGGTTACTACTTTTTGAACTAAAATTGAACAAAGAAATAAAAAAAATTAAAAAAATATTCCAATTGCGTAAAGAAGAATGGAAGGTTTTACCCTACCCCTCAGTATGATATATGTAAGTCAAATAAAAGATATCGATAAGGGAAACATTTGTTTTTATTACGACTCAAATTATAGGTCCGTTCCGAGTTATATCATAGTGCATGTGACAAAACAGAGGTTTTCTTTTTTATTGAAACAGTCTGTATTAACACTGAAAGTTCTTTTACTAGTGGGTTCTGACATAAATTCTTACCCCACGGTTGTCATAATAACTACTAAACAAAAACCCAAATCCTTGGGTGAGGAAGTTCGTAATTACCAAGGTATATGATTTAATTCACTTTTAGTTTAGCTGAAATCAGTTATGGGCAAATTGTTGCCATAGAGACACTTGTTATAGCAATGACTAAACAAAAACACACATCATGTGGTAAGGAAACGGGTAGTTGTCAAGTTACAGATGATTTAATATAGATGAAATCAGTTAAGGCGAAACTGTTGCTATAGGGACATTTATCATGGTAACGAGTAAACAAAAATCCAAATTGTGTGTTCAGGAAATGTGTAGTTGCTAAGTTATTAATGATTTAATTCTACTATAGTTTAGTTGAAATCAGTTAGGGAGAAACTACTCCAATAGAGACAGTTATCATTGTAGCGACTAAACCAAAATCCAAATTTTGTGGTACGGAAATGCGTAGTTGCCAACTTAATTTAACTTTAGCTGAAATCAGTTACGGAGAAACTGTGCCATAGGGACACTTGTTATTGTAAGAACTAAACAAAAACTCAAATCTCGAATTGAAAAAATGCATAGTTGTCAATTTGTTTTATACATGATAGAATTTAAATTTAGTTTAACTGAATGGCATTTTTTGTGCTAGCTACCTATAAGCTTGCATGAGAAATGCCTTTTACATATAACTTTCATTTTACGAGGGCCGTTTTTTTACCTCCGGTAGGCTATAAAGAAAAGACGGGTGAATTTAAAAAAAAAAATTATTATCAAAAGTAATATTTATTAAAAGTTACTTCTCTACATAATCACCTTTACGATTGAAATATTTGTCATATCTGTGCACAAAATTTGCAATACCCTTTTCATAAATTGTTGCGCCATTGACTTGAAGTGAGTTGTGCTGGTTTCTTTGAGCTCCTCGTCAGTTTGGAAGTGCTGTACCCCAAATCAGTTCTTCAGTTCAGAGAAAATATGGTAACCACTCGGTGCTAGCTCGGGACTATATTGTGGGTGTCAAAAAGGTCCAATTGAAATTGCTCAAAGATCCGTTGGGTTACACAAGCATTATGAAGAAGGGCATTGTCATGGATCAGAACAATTTTAGAAGTCAAAATGCCTCTTTTTTTGTTCTGAATAGTTCTCCGTAAGCGTCGCAAAGTCTCACAATAAGAACCTGTAGTAACTGTTGTCCCCGTCTACAAAAAACTCCACAAAAAACGAATAACACTTCGTATTTTACACTTGGCAGGAGAATCAATACAGATATCCATGTTTACGTGACTGCAGCTCAACAAGAAATGGCGTGTTGGACTCGGCAGTGACAAAGTGTGTGGAAAGGGAGAGGCGCAGTTGCCTACTATGCACGTTAGCCACCGGCTTGACGGTCTTCATGCTGTGCGATAAGAGGTTAAAAAAAGCAGCCCTCGTATATTGTACTAAGTAATTAAAACGGTTGTGATGTTTTTTCAATGGTAATACTTTTTAGATATAAACCGTTTGTTCCAAAATGTTTTTGAATTATAGCTCCAATGTGTCATAGTCTGGATTGATGGGTGTATAAGATGCTTCACCCTGTACATGTTACAAATATGACTTTATATTTGTTTAAATGAAACTGGAGTATTAACATTTATGATTATATGTATATATTATGTATTATTATATTTGTCTATTGCCTTGGTCTCGGACCATTGGACACGGTCCGTTAGAGGGCGTACTTGGGGCCGTGTAGCCAATAAGTAGAGGACTTTAGGTAAGGGATACACTTGGCGAATAAAATCTTCAACTGCATCATATGATATATCCGAATATTATAATTGATTTTATCGCCAACCATCAATAAAGCCATGCATTACCATATCGATTATCGAAAGTAAACAAACATTTTATCTCACGTTTAAAATCAAATATTTATCAACATAGCCATGACTGTCTGACAGAAATAGTATGTGACTGATTTGTTTTGTATTCTCTAGTATTTTCCTATTTGTTTAATTTCTCATACTAAAATGTTATTTTAAATATCTCCTTTTTTATTAATTGTAATTATTTACGGTTGACGATAAAAGTTTGTAAGGACCACGTCAGCAAAGTACCTTTATTGAACTCGTCTGTTACTCGCCTCGCTCGCTTCTGTCGCTCGGCTCATAATATCAGAGTAGTTCGATGAAGAATTACTTTGTTGACTTGGTACATAAATAACTGTTATATTACTAAGAAGTAATAATTACTATTATTTGTCTGTAATAATCACTACAATTACAGAATATAAGCACTGGCCTATCGTGCAAGTTAAATTTAGGATGATATAATTCGGAACGGACAAGTAATTGAGATGAGTCGTAATGAAAAGAAATGTTCTCCTTAAAAAGACATTTTAATTGCTTTGTAATTTATCCTTATTGGGGGTGGGGCAATTTCCCATACATTTTTTCCAATTGTTCATTTGAATATAATATTTAAAGGCGTTTTTGATTTATGGAAAATTTTGAGTTGTGATTACAATCTTCTAACACTTTGTATCTCAAAATATTTTAAGGGTTAATGTTCCTAAATTAACATTCAGCAATTAACGAGAGCTTTCTGTATGTATAATAAAGCTATTTTGCTATTGGAGAGGAGAGTTCAAGTTTAGATATCGATGTGATTAGATTAATATTGTAAATATAAATTTGTATATAGATAATTTTAATATAAATTTTATATAAGGGTATAAAATAAATTAGGTATTCATGTGAATAAATTAAATAATTAAACGTTACATTGCTACGAAAGAAGTAGATATAGGAATAATATAAATCCATGCCTAATAAATAAATTCGTCCTCGTTCCAGTTTCGCCACCAATGAGCCCAACCAACCATCAAGGATCAAAATGAAGTCTCTTTTTTCACATAAAACAAGAACTTCATCAGCTCGGCCGTGAAAGTGCATCCAAACGCTTTCATCAAGTGTGCGCGCACATGAGAACGTCGTAAAAGTGACTCCATAGCGCCAAAATAAGAAAAATTTCCTTAGAAATATGTCTGCTGAATTATAATATGATGAAATTTTCACAAGATTGCGGTGTATAAACAGTTTAATAATGCAGATATGTTCAGGAATGTTTATACTGAAATTAACTTTCTTTGAAGTATATACTCCATATTTCGCCTTCATGGAAGCTGCATCTTGTATAAATTGGCGAAGAATTTAAAGCGCTACGCGAATATTTTATGGAAAAGGGCTATACCCTAAATTGGTTTCGGATATGTATTACTTACTTGTTAAATTTAAAAAAAGGACCAAAAATTACAGAATGAAAATAACTCTAAAAAAATCATTATAAAGAAAGTTTGAGTGATTAGGATATTTAAACAAATGACAAATGTCAATATTATTATTTTTTAATTCAATGTCATCGGCATCAACTACTAAGGTTATTAGCTTCGTGTTCTGTGTAGGCTTGTTACTGTTTCACAGCGCCATTTTAGGAAAAACACTGTTAATTAGAACCCAACAGTGAATGGTCAAGTGGAGAATTCAGCCTATGCATTAGGATTAATTTTTAATTATTTTAACTAAAAAAAAAAATCACTGGTGGGATTCTAACCCGAAATTCTTAGATCTGAAAGTCCAGGCTCTAACCTCTGAGCCATTCACCCACTTATTTTATGATTTTATAATTATTATTTGGTAATGAAGATTGAAGCAGATAATTTAAATCCTATTTTTCTCTTAGCATTTACCTAAATTAGTAACTAATAACTAAAGCTCGGATTGTAGGTAAGTTGCCTGTTTTTGCCTCTTCTAGGTGTTTTCTGCACACTTTACTTTTTTTCGTCAATTCCACCTTTTTGTGCATTTTTTGAAATTTTATACTACCTACTCATTTACACTCGCGTATCGGGGACAACACTAATCATTTGTATTGCGCATGTCGTACGCGTTTTATTTGCACATCGGTCTTCTTTTGACAGAGTAGGTGAGCTGTGTTTAGGCCGTTGGTGTTTACGCCGGTCGACGAAGCCAGGTATAGATTAAAATTTTCTGCTTCGTATTCTTGTTGTCACGGCATTATTATTATTTTTTCATGTATGTGAAATTAGCATCTAGGGTTTATAAAATACTACTGCTAGTCACGGCGTAAATGAAAACAAACACGACGTATTTACACAAACATCTCCCATCACAGAAATTACAAATGATTAATATTATCCCCGATACGCGAGTCTCATTTACTATTATTTAACCTTTCTATAATACAATTTTGGGCTAATAATAGAATATGAATGGTTTGAATGGGTTTTCTAGGAAAATTTACCTATTTGAGGCTTGAGTATGAAGACTAGAGATAAGGAGACAAATCGGCATACTCGAAATACACTAATTAAGCTTCTTTGATTCACCGCAAGGGTGCTGGTGCTAGTTCAAATTACATGGCTTCTTATTGGAATTTTACATAATAAAAATAAACTTGTTTATTGCCAAATAAAGTACAGAATAATACTGTTGTATTTATTTCTAAATAAGTTTCGCTTGTTTTAATTGATAAATTATTTAATTTTATGTATATAAAATGCAATTTAGGTAGGTATGACCCAATTCGAAAAGATTTGTTAAATAGTTAAATTTTGTATCTAAATTTTTTTGAATTATACTTAAATACAGTAGTTAAGAGCAAAGTAAAACACAGTTAACAGATTTTTTTATTGTTATAATACAAGCATAAAGGGAGATTTGGTAATGTATAATATGATATGGCCAAATCCTTTATTTCGGCTTACCTCCTTTTTATTTTGCTAATAGTACCATTAGTAAAAAGAGTCTCATAATATCTTTTAAAAAGTGTAGAACAGTATCATCTCTAGAAAGTGATTTATCGGCCCTAAGAACGATATACAGGGTGTTTCTTAATTCATGCGACAAAATTTTGGAGGTCATTGCTCGTATGAAATTAAGATGGGTCTTTCCTATAACAAAATTTTCTCAGCCCACCCCTTTTCGAGAAATCACCCTTAAAAGGTGGTGACTAAAAATGAGTTTTTATTTTATTTCTAAAATTTCAGTAAAACTAGAAACTTAAAATTTTCGTGCACTCGCAAAGGACTAACCACGGGTATTTTTTCAATATTCCTGTTACATTATAGGGGGGTGAAATTAGCGTCAACGAGGAGGCTGGCATACCTTATATACTTAATACAACTATGGGGGTTATGATTGACAACCTGTGTTAGTTTTAATAGGTCTGTTAAAAATAACATTACTTGTCCATCATAACCCCGTATATATTTCTATTAGAATAATAATAATAATAATACTCTCCCTAATTCACCCCCTTACGAGTGAATTTTATTCCCAAAAGCTGAGCTTGTTCGGGGAAAGGGACGGCTATTATTATTATTTGCCGTGGCGCTCCGGGGCGACTTAAAGATGATTGATGGTGCCATTTGACTTACAGGTGAGGAAAACCCGGAAAACCTCACAATACAATGTAATATTTCTGCTTTTTGTATTCTAATGGAAATATATTGTTGTGATATTGTAGAAATTGAAAATAATAATTATAAATAAAAAAAAAATAATATTTAAATTATGTAAATAAATTATGTTTCGGTATATATTTTTTTAAATAATAACACCCAGTACACGAAACAGTTTGACAAATCTAGAAATACTATGACATTTATAATTTTGGGAAGAAACAATACCAACATAATACTTAATACAATAAAAATGCAATGTAATTAAATTAGACAATCATGATATTGTTTATACAACAATAATATGATAAAATAAAATCAGTCTGAAATTTTAGTGTAATCAATTTTAAGAAACTCACTTGTCTTTAGTAAAAATAACTTACTTTCAAAATGAATAAAATCCTTTCCTTGCTATTGGGCAGAGACAAATTTTAACTTATGAGATAAACGAAACTTAAAAATTGTTGATTTTGGAAAACAAAGAAAAGAGGTTGTTGAGGAGATTTTTTGCTTGAACAAGCAGGGATTTTTTGAAAACTGCTCTCCTAAAAAAGAAATATTTCATAAAAAGTAAGAAATTATACAAAGCAAATTAGGTAATTTGTATCAAATTTTACCTATAACTTGTAAAATAGTTTAACAATAAGTTTCGCTAAGTGTGGTTGTACCTACATTAATAAAAGGTGAATTATATGTTACCTGGTAGAAATCTCATCCTAGTTATTGGTGATTCCTGGAACTAGCAAGCTTGTTTGGACCCCTATACATTTGCTGAGAACTTCCAAGAAGTTATCAAAGTTTTTTGATGGCTATTAACAGAAGAAAAATGTCTTGTGATTGATTCCAATGAACTTGTCAAAAGGTACTTATTAATTTAGATTTGTAATACTTACCATTTGTCAGTTTATCTCCAGTTTATCTCCAATTCATTAGCATTTATTATTTCAAACCAGATCTGCATATTTATAAATTTTCAACATAACCTATAAACGATTATAACAAATAAAATTTTATAATGCAACATACGTTCGTATGTCGAATAGCAATATTTGCAAATGAAATGGATATTTAAAATAAGTAAATACTTACCACTGGATATAAAGTATGCTTGTGGAAGAATGAATGTTTAGAGTAGTTTTTATTTATGAATTATGTTATGTTGAGTATAATTTCTGATCAAATATATGTATATTTCTTTATAATATTTTAGTATAGTTATTTCGTAGCAGTTGGCAAACCCGAAGTCGCCAGATTCTATTATTTGATAATACGAGGGCTAACGAATAATTTTTGAATCCAAATAAGAAATATTCCCTGAGATAATAAAATTTTGGCACAAACTAAATTAGATAAATTTGATTAGTAAGAGTCTCATTAATAAATTAAAGGTTATTTACAAGCATAATTTAATAAATAAATAAAAAAAAAAATTACATATACATAAAAATATTTAATTTCATTGCATTTCGTTAGTCATAAAAATAAACAATCTACAATTTCACCCAAATAAAACTATAACAATATATATTTGTATTAAGTATATAGGGTCAGCCTTTCAAAGGTAGCCTTCGTAGCCTCCTCGTAGACTATGCCACGAGCCGCCTCTGATACATATGCTTGTTAAGCCTACAATGCCCTGTTAATAGACCTAGTATTTTCTCTACTAGGGTTTAGTAGATGCTCGGTGAGTTAAGGCGATGGCTCTTTTAAGAACTTTTTGGCCTGTCTCTGTCCTGGTAAATATTTCCACTATTACTGAGATTGTTTAAACATCCCCTGCTTTGTGCATGTTTTGATAATTGTCTTTGTGACACCGCAGAAGGGTTTCATGCTTCTTCTTAGGCTAGTAAATCAGTCTCTTCGTTGCCCTTATGTCGTCTGTGGGCTGGTACCCAGGCTAGTCTGTTTTGACTACACAGCCCTGGTAGGGCTTCTAAACAGTTCCATACAAGCTTTGTGCATACCTGCATAGAACTGAGTGCTTTTAACGTCGCAAAACTGTCTGAATATAGGACAATTTTCATTTACCTTTTGTCTTAATACCACTTTTGAACAGTGATGTATTGCTGCTTGTTCTCCCTGGAGTACTGTCGCATATTTAGCTAAGCTCAGTGAGATTCTAGTCTTTGCTTTGGTTCCATGTATACCTACTCCTGAACCTTCATGAGTTTTGGAACCGTCTGTATACCAGGTGAAGTTTGCACGCTTCCCTGTCTAGTATTCTTACTGTATATTGCTAGAAAAGCTAGCTAGAAAAGCTAGACTTTAAGAACATTTTGTCTGAACGCATTTCCATCATTTGGTTGTACTCCTATTTATTATATAGCTTGGTGTCCATGCAAACTGCTTATGGTTAATGGACCCTTGTGCACTTTGTATGTAACAGACCTTGCATCACCTTGAATGAATATATGTAGTAGTATTAGGTTCAGCATGACTTCTATAGATGCTGTTGGAGTCATTTTCATGGGTCTTGTAAAATTCAGGCTTGCCCACCTTTAAATACATTTGAGCTGTCAAATTGCTCCAGCTTGCGGATTCTTTTAGTCACTATATCACCGACCCGTAGGTTATCATCAGCCTTATGACTCTGATATGTAGCCATATGGTAATTTTCAATTTTAGTACCCATTTTTTTGCAAACAACCTTCGACATAAGTTGAAGAATGTTGTGCTCTTCTCGGTGACTTTTTGCAAGTGTTGATTCCATGTTATCCTGTGGTCAAAGACGACTCTCGAGTATTTGGAGCAAATGGAATCTTCACTCTTTTTAGCACTAGTGACTTTAGACCTGTCAGTACTTTTCGTATTGCGAAATTGAGTATTGTGGTTTTGTGAGGATTTATTGTTAGTTTATCTTCTAATGATGATGATGATGATGATGATGATGATGATGATAGACTTATTGTGTGGTACTATTTTGGTCTCATATCATTAAATCTTCCTACTTTAGGAAGGTATATGACTTTCACCTTCTACCACGCCTTGGGTATATGTCGCCAGGCTATACATGCTTTAAATATGCGACACATATGTGTCTCTTTTGTATTAGAATGGTATATACATTATTCCATCTATTGTTTGTTGCCCATATAATTTTGTTTAGCCTTGATATTTCTGTAAAATGTAGAAGGTACACTGACTGTTCAGCACAAGTCTTAGTCTGGTTAAAATCAGATATTATTTTTTTTTCTTATTTTTTTTTTTGACAATTGAAGTTTTCTCCAGTTTCATGCCTACGAAACCTAAGCTTCTTTTCAACGTCTGTCATTTTTCTAAACAACTGATAACTCTTAGAACTAGGTGGCTTACTTACGGTATTCTTCCTAAGAGATTTTACAGACTAGTACGATATTAAATCAAGTAAATTAAAAAAATTCTGATTAAACAAAAAGAGCATTAGGATACAATTAATCACTTCTAGAATAAAACAACTACAATCAGAAACATAAAAAAGAGCTGTCGACCAGTGCAACCATTGCGGCCATCTTACTTCCCACGCTTCCCACATTCACAAGTACCTACCTTCATATTCTTCCCCAAACCATCTAAATTTTAGACGACAGTGGCTTTAAAATATTATTTGTTATGCTTACAACAAATATATTAGAAGATTCTACATGTTATAATGTACAATCGTCATTATCTGAACACTCCTATTTTTTCCTGGCCTATCCATAATATGATTGCAGGAAATTAAACTTTGTAGAACATTAAACTCTAAACGTTTCTTAGCTGTATTTACCAAAACTACAAAATCTTCGATATTCGGTCTCTTTTTAGTTGACATAAAATTTATCAATCCCAGTTCAAAAGGGAAGGTACTCGGTTTCATAAAACTGAAATTTCTTCTTGCCGGCTATCATTTTAACGGTGAATTTCATGGAACGAAGTGCTTGATTTTTATAAACTTTTATATTTTTAGAGGTGATTCCCACTTTATTACTACCGAAGAAGGGCGGAGATATTTTCTGTAGTAAAAGATTTTCTCCCGTTCAGTTATCGAGTGCTTAAAAGCGTATCGCAAAGAGCTGGAAGGGATTTTATTTTATGAGAAAAGTAAATTTGTTGACTTACTTAAAAAGCAGTCAATATAGAATAAAATCCCGAAACATTGAGTAGAGGAAAAGCATTATTTTTATTGAGAATGCCTCTCGCTTTTAAGTCTTTCGTTCTAGAAATAACAAAAAAACTTTAATACAACTTTAAATTGGGTTATAAAAAACCAGTTTCGTTTAATCCATATAACTAATTACTAATTTAGACATTTTACAGTTCAGAAAAAAGATAATAATACAAAATCTAAAAGGCATATACACAAATGATTAATAATTACTGAGACTCCCTACTTAACACGTTCGCTGGTGCGCAATAAATAGATACGCGCCCGAAGCTAACATGCTTTTTAATTTAATTTTCATAAATTATATGCAGATGATACCTTTTGATGACCACAAAAGTATGTTCTCTGGAAATTAGGTCCAAAAAGGCAGTGACGGTAAAAACCGTCACGCGCTCTGGACGACTTATTGTATTGTGCAGTGCTGATGACGGTTTTTACCGTCATGCAAAAATGTCTCACTATTCGTTTAGAAAGACATTCAGCCGTAAAAAAATAATAGGCACATATATATTTTATATTTCGAGAAATAGCTGGTTTCCAGAACGACAAAAATGTATACATATTGTTATGGTATTCCGTAAAATATTTTCCAACACATAGATAGGGCTTACTCTCACATCCTGCGCAATGGTAAGTTGTTTCCTTTTTACTTTCCTATCTCTATACAGATATAAGGAAAGTATAGGAATCATGATTTTTTTCGACCTCGAGTTTTCGACGGATTTTTACGTTTTGAGGTCCCCTGAATCCGTTTTGACTATTTTCGCGATGATGTTTGTGTGTGTGTGTGTGTGTGTGTGTGTGTGTGTGTGTGTGTGTGTGTGTGTGTGTGTGTGTTAGTGTGTGTGTGTGTGTGTGTGTTAGTTCATAGCACCCACTCTATCACCTTTGTACCTTGTACAAGTTTGTACAGATCCTTGGGTGAGTGGGTTCTATACGTTGTTGGATCAACCTGGGGTTGTCCAAAAAGAGCCTGTCTTTTGCGATCTAGAGCTTCGCATTCGCACAGTATGTGTTTGGCCGTTTCTGGTTTCTTGTGACATAGTCGGCACATGAGTTCCCCATTGTACATGCCAATTTTGTTCAAGTGTCCCTTTACTGGAGCGTGCCCAGTCATGAACCCTGTTATCACTTTCAACTGGTTGCTATTCATTAAGAGTAGTTCTGCAGTTCTTTTGGGACATGGTCTGCCTATGAAGGCTTTTCCATGTGCCTGTTTTGGGGTGCTGCCCCTATTACGCTTAATCTAAAATCGTACATCGACATTTTAGATTTAGTATGTTTTTTGAATAATATATATTAGTTGAGTAGCAGCATTTGCAGAATGTGCAATCCAAGTTTCCTGTACCATCTGAGAGTTTTCCTGTCACAAGGATAGTACGCTATTAGCTAATCTTGTCTGTCAACACCCCCCCATATATTTATTGTACCTCTTGTCCCTCTTGTCCCAACTAGAATTCCATCTTCACTACAGCGAAACAAAGTTTCCCCTTTTTTTAGCTTTTGAGTTTTTACCTCAACTGGAGTATGTTTTCGATCAACTCTAAGGGTACCTGTACAATAAGTTTGGTGATGTAGCAACTTGACGAGTAGGTCATAACTATTATAATACTTATCCACGTATACAGCGTGTCCAACATCCAGGCGCCCATCCATCAAATTGAGAACCACATTCGCAGCGTGGCCCTTGTCGCCAAAATCATTAAGCTGCCCCGTGTAGACAGAAAATTTCAAAATTGTTCCGTCAGGTTTCGTCAACACATACAATTTGACCCCATACTTATGCCTCTTAGTTTTTATGTATTGACGGAAAGACAGTCTTCCCCGCCACAGGATCATCAACTCATCTAGCGAGAGATTTCGGCCAGGGTAACAGATTTCGTTTATTTTGTTATTGAAATATTCAATAAGGGGCCTAATTTTAAAAAGGCGGTCTTCAGGTTTTGGATCACGCTCTCCACGATTGCGAGCGAAATGCAGGCACCTAAGATACAATATATATTTTAAATCATAATAATATTGGAGAAATGCAACGACTCACCTCAATATCAAAAGAAACCTGTCCCTGCTCATAGATTGGGCAAAGAAAGGAATACTAAACAACCTTGAAGTCTTCCAGTAATCTTGAATATGATTTGTTGCTATGGTTCCCATATGCAAAAATATCCCAAAGAACACCCGTAATTCGTCTGTGGTAACTTCGCGCCAACGAAAAATCCGTGAAAATGGTGACATCCTTGAAGCCAGATAAACTTCTTCCGCGTAACTATTCGTTTCTTCGGAAATGATTTTGTAGAAATTCTCATCAACCAAATGATTGAAGAAATCAATCGGCTGCAATCCTGCAATTAATACACAATTTGAAATAAGTTTTATCCAATCAGGAATAAACTCTATAGCTTACCGTCTGGCAAAACAATAAACTCCATTTTCCTAGTGAAATTAATTTTCTGTATCAGCGAGGATTTTGGGGTGATGTACGTCTGGGCTTTTTGCCCCTTATAACAGGGAAAGGTGGCGAATGTTGTTCAGGGTCCTTATCGTTTTCAGAATTGGAGGCATCACTCTCAACCTCCTTCGACGTCATCACATCATCGTGGTCATCAGGAAAACCACCCTCTGGAATATATTCATCCTCGGGTGAATCGGGTTTATCATCTAAAAAATCTTCATCTTCCGATTCCATTAAAAATTTTTCCAACTTCTTTACATCTGCTAGACGATCAAAATTGTACCGCTTTTTGGCCTCTGGAACGTTGTCAGCCACCAAAGGTGCTGTTCGGGCGTAAGATGAGACTACCGTGTGACTTTAAGTTTGAATACTGACCTGGAGAAGACGTAGTCGGTGAAGAGTGAGAGAATAAGAAAGCGATACGATACCCAAGCCTATCTTGAGGAAGATACAATGTAATATGAGCCATTTCTGACTAATCTAGTCATGCTCTGATCATTTGGACCCCTCTGCTTTCTTTGGGTTATTTTATGACCCAACTTGTCTATAAAACCAGGAATATTTGATAAAGGGGATAAACCGCCTATGCTCACAGATAGCCGGTATGAATAATTCATTCAGGAATGTACTAGAACCTTTATGGGAGGAAATTCGGGTAAATGGTGAGCGCGCTACAAAAGCAAATGGACAGTCAAAGAAAGAAATTAATTTTATTAAATAGGTAATCCTAATATACATACAATTTATAAATGCTGATGAACAGCTCTTGAATACATTATATAATATGAAATACCAATAGATATGATATAAAATAATAAATAAAAAATAATATAAAATAATAAAATAAAAATATGCAGACAGAAATATAAAAATTTAAAAGAAAGAAGATTGATCAGAAGTGTGTTCATGACATACTTTAATGGATATGGTTTAGTAATATTTTTATAGACCATCTAATGTTATTTGCAGTTTTTAAAGGCAATTAAACCATTATCAAAAATTGAGTTCATAGTGCGACTGTAATTAGTTTCAGTCACATAAAAGTCAGTAACTCTTCTTGTGAAACAATTACAAACTTGGTGATTAAACGTAATAAATTCATCAAAGTATTTGAGTTTGCAGTTATGGGTGTAGTCGCTAGTCAGTCAAAGTCAAGTCATAGCAGTGAGAACATCTATAAATGAATGTGATATAAATTAGTATAACTAAGTGTGTTAAATAAATTAGAAATAAAAATAGTGCTTGAGTAATAAATAAATTAATTAGTACGTAGAGTAAATAAATTATAAATAAACTGTTTTTAAGTAAGTAAACTATTTTTAAATTAAATACTCGTTACAATAAATTAGAATTATTATTAAAATTAAATGATTTTCTATTAAAAATTAAAAATGAATTGCGATTTACTGTTATTTTCAGAAAAACCGGAAGTATACCATGACGTCACTTGGTAATAAAGTTCTTACTCCAAACTTTTAAACAAAATAAAAACATTCCAATATCTAGAATAATAATAAGAAAGGGTGAACCTCCAGAATCGTCTGGTAATTGTAATTTTGTTAATAAAGCAATTCAAAGAATGTTTTTTAAATGATTTAGCCTTGTACAAACATGTAAATTTTAACAAATTTTTGAAATTTTCAAAAATTTAAATATTGGTCTCGCAACCGCGATATTCCTGCAGTCTTTCAAATCATTATTTCCTTTTCAATTACAAATCTTCAGCCTTGTGTTCATCTCGTTACTCAAAATGACCGCTACCTCTCAATCTATAACGTTGTTTTCATCAATTATACTCAATCCTAAATTCAAAGATACCTACCCTCTATATTTTAATCATATTTTTATTATTTAAGAACACTGAGAAATTAAGATACTTATTACCTTCAATTAAGATACTTTACATGCTTCTACTACATAAACACTTGTTCTGAATACTAAAACACTTTAATAATTTTCTAAGCGGCTTATTATTGATGTTCATTTCAAGATGTAATGAATTTTAATTACTTCTGAAATGTTTGACTTTCTCAACTTTCCAAAATAAAAAAAATATAATGAGAATGATACGAAACTCATTAAAATATCACGAGAAGAAAACTTACACAAAACTTTCATTAAAAAAAAAGTCAAAACGAAGTTTCTAATTTAATTTATCCACACAAATTGACTAACTTTTGATTGTTCATCAATATTTCGAGGAAACCCGGCAAGTAAATCCACAGAATTACGGAGTCCCTCGAGAGAGAACGCGGCGTGTTGCGACGGTTGGTTGCCTAACTCGACTTCAAAGTCTTCTTGTTCCTTGTTAGAAACTCGTTAGCGTGTAACAAAGGCTGTGTGTGTGTCTTTTTGTCGTTCGCATTGGGCTATATCGCCATTATTGCAATGCGTTTCCTTAATTATAATCTAATAACTATGGAGTTTTGCATAATTGGGGGACCGATGCTTACCATCATGATGCTCTTGTGGCTTTTCCGGTCCCGCGTTTAACACTCGGGTGCCATTTGCAATTCATCCATGGTAATTACTAACCAATTTCCTCGCTCGAGCAAAAGCCAGTTGTTCTTTTCGGTGCTCGTCGTCCCATGGATTTCATAATTAATTAGATGCCTAATTTTTTGCGCTGATTTTTCTTTGAAGACGAAAAAATTGTATAAAATTATCATAAATGTAAACTGTTGCCCATAATTTTTGTTAAATTACCTTTAAAAGTAGGTACTGTGTTGATTTTTATTTTAATTCGAATCTTGTATGTTTTATTTTATTTTCCAATATCAAACTCACTTTATGTTTAGTCAGATGTATTAAATTTGATATTTATATAAAATAATGTTTTTTGTGGTTTGTATTCCTTTACTTACTTTTTATACTCTCTCCTCCGGTTGGATCTAATTTTTTTAATTTTTGCTAATATTAATTAATCATTGTAATACGATTTAGAATAGGTTAAGTTAAAAATAAGTTATCGCCTTCCACTGCGACCTAGATGAATTTAAGGCCATGGTTGAATTAGATGAGACATTTTTAAAGTCGGTAGGGTGAAGACGAAGACTGGAACCTACTTTTTCTAAAGCAGAGTAGGTACATCGAATGTGCTTGGCTGATTATTTCTCCATGCAGTAGAATCTTGCTGTATCCTTCTCATGTAGCTAGTTATCTAGATATTCCTGAATCTAAGTAGAAGAGTTCATGAAAGGGTTGGGTAATAAAGCCTAGAATGAGTTATTACCTTCTAAATTTCCCGTATAACGCAGTTCGCGTTCAGGTCCCTTGATTGCCACTAAATTAAACTTATAAAAACAATTTCCAACTTATAAAGATCTACAGATAACGAAATACTTTCGACTGTCTGATGAACAGCTCTGACTTCGGTTTCGCTCTGAGTGGAAAAGGCGTGTTACGTTTAGTACCAAGATTTACAGTTTTCAATTGAGGGCGCCAGACCGTTTTAAACACTAGATAAATATGCTTTTTTTGTCCCCAACCTAAATATATCAAACCATAGGAACGAAATCAGACAACAAAAACTATTGCTTATACCATTTAATAGGTTGGTAAATCTTTCCCTGTGTGAAAATTAACAATGTACTTTTATTTTTACACAGCTACTGTATATGTGCAAATCATCCCTTTACCAACGTCTAGCTTTGAAAGTCAATAAAAATAATTTTATATTATATCACAATAATTTTTGTTTTTAAATTTAATTCTTTATATAGAAAATGGGTTTATACAAACTAATGGTTTTATAATATCTAATTATAATTAAGAATTCTCTTATGTCCAATACAAGATGAAAAACACAGTATAAGGTACTAAAATGTAATTAGTATCTGTATATGTATCTGAAACGTGTAAAGGATGACTTACCTCAAGGCACTTAGGCCTGACTAGGCCCATTATTCATCCTTTTAAGTTGATAGGCACCTGCTAGCTCGTGATCCAGCCTACAGATTTAATGTAGTTGACAATGTTGCCAAAAGGTGCTTCTTTTATATCAGCCGGTGGGTTAGCCGATACTCGCCAGATACAACTTTTCTAATAAATGAAAGTTTCGGGCAATCGTAGAGGATATGTTCGATGGTTTCATCTTTTTGTTTGTACCCTCTGCAGAGTGCGGATTCTGACAGCCCCATGATATGAAGATGCGTCCCTACTTGACAATTACCAGTCAGAATGCTTGTGATCCGGCGCAGATTGTATTTAGTCATAGTCAGTGTTTGCTGTAGTATTGGCAGGATAATTTAAAAGCTCTATGACAACTCTGCAGTTTCTTATTTTATCTCATGTTTCCTTGAATTTCACAAGAATATGTTCCTTAATTAGGTCTGTCACTACCAATTTTGTCAGTCCAATAGAGGGGCCACGTCCAAAAAGTATGTGGCATGACCTTTGATCCATCATAATGTGACCACATTGTTAAAAGAAACTTCGGCCAAAGTTTCGTGATATTCTAGCACTACATTTGTGGTTTTTTTAAGTTGAGTAGTGCTTGTCTGCTATTTATATAGATAAACATGTTTCTACCAGTGATTTCTTTTGCTGCTATGAGAATCCCGTGAGCTCGGTTTGAACTACATTGGCGCATTTTAGGTTAAAGGATTTGTAGTATATTCCACATGCTGATTCTTGTTTTGTTTAGAACCATCGGTGTAGATATGAATCGCACCTGCCACTTCCGGCTCTTCTACTTGTTCTGTTATAACTTTATATGGCTTGTAGGAGATATATCTCGGTGAGATGGAGTCCAGGTTAGCTTGAAGCAGCTTATCGAGCGCCTCCTGCCAAAACGACGTCTCGCCTCTTCAAGATCTTACATCAGGTTATATTCCAACCATACTGAGGCGTATCATTATCATCAGAGCAACCTCCTTGAAGTAGGTAAATATTAAGGGAAGTGAGACTAAGAATAACTTCCATGGCTCTGATTGGTGTGCTTCTCATGGCTCTTGTTATGTTATGTTATCCATAATTATAACGTTAAATCCAAAATTGATTAAATTGTCAAAATTCTATGGGTTTGAATATCAAGGCTGCGGAATTTTGCAGCAACTCGATTGGAGGTAATTATGATATTATAATAGTAATTGTATTGTGTTTTAAAGAAGAGGCAGCAAATGAAGACAAAAGAGGGTTGTTATAGATTTAAAACAGGAGTTTAACGTATTAAATGTAATAAAACAGTATAACCTCTGAAGTAATAGTAATAAAATTCAAAATAAAAAATAATTTAAAATGTGTTTGTTGGTGTGTACATGTTCTGGGAATATTATTAATTTACAACCATATATGTAATGTTGTCATTACTAACGTCATTGAAGGTTGGGAAGTGTCACATTACACACCAGTACTTCCCGCCCTCACTTACCGCCCTCACGTCCCGCCCTCACTTCCCGTCCTCATTTCATCTACTCTAGATGAACTTTTTTTTATATTTAAAAAAACAACACATCATTTTGATAAATTTTATAATACCTATTTAATGGCAAACAATAAAAAACAACAATGAACTAAAATACGACAAACTACTTATTGACAATTATTATTCGCGAATTTAATATCCGGCTTTATCTGACATTTATTTATATTGGTGACAGTTGTTTACCCCGTAATCACAGTAACAATATATTTTCTTGATTATTCTGAGAAAACCGCGCGCTTGGTAATTTGTCGTTAAATGTAATATTTTAGGTATGTTCAGAACTAAACAGAGATTTATTAACTTTGATCGAAATATGATGGTTGTAAATAAAATAGTATACAATACAATATTAATTAAACATTTATATTTTTAGATGTCAATTCAGCTGAAATCTTCTGTTTATACAGCTTCAATCATTCAAACACTACGATAGTTCTAATATACTTACTCAAACATAGCTTTTAAAATCCATATCAATAACCTGCACCTCCTTATACAATAATGTCTAACTTTTCCCGAACTTATCGTTTATCCCTGGTAGATATACTAATTCTTCGACAAGTACGTTGAAATACAATATTCGATAGATTTGTTTTACTCTATATGGAACATATTAATTTCAAAACTAATACGAATTAAAATGATTTGTGTCAGAATAAAATTATATTCTCACTGACATTTCAACGATCCCTTTGAATTCTAAACAGGTAGACATTAAATAATGCACGTATTAATGTAAATGCAAACATCAATAATATTTGCATGCTATAATTAATAATAAACTTTACAGCAGTTCGAAAACTAATATCAATTATTAGTTTGGGCACAAATTCAATCAACTGTAACATTCATACAACCTAAATACTGAACACAGAAATGAATGGTTTAGATCTGTTTGAGTATGCATTTATTAATATTTATTTGTATACCTACAATGAATTATATGAATAAAAAAGGATATTTCAATTTCTAGCATCTTGGCTAAACTTCTATCTTCAATAGTTTAAACAAACTCCCTGGGATTTTCTTACAGGTAGATATCTGAAACATAAGTAATATTGAATTAGGAACATTTATTTAGGTATTGAATAGTAATAGAATACTCACCAACAAATAATTATTTAATGAAATGTACGTTAATCTCGCCATCCGTCAATTTTGTTTCGTTTGAATTATACTCTTTCACTTTTGAATCTTCAAAATTATTTCCATAAACATTGTTTATTATTTTTCTGGTTGTCTGTCATCATATATGTCATGATGTCAAAATCTTGACATGTCACATGTAGTGGGTGGTCAAGGATCTAAATAATTAGCGAGGTTAGATTAATAGGTGTCAGACCACAGATCGAGCTTTGAGTGGCAGTGCCGTTTTGTTGTTAGGATCAGGTAATAAGCTGATTGGTAGATTTTCCGTTCAAGGTTATTCGATTGCTCGGTTCGATGTTCGTCTTTGATAAAGGTGTTTTATGAAGTAAACGTTTCAAGGCAGGTTCTTTTCCGATTTGGGATTTGAGAAAGCAGGTGTCAGATTTGATAAAACTTTCGTTATTATATTTTGTAAAAAGGTCTTCCAATCGTGGAGGTAAGGAAAAGAAAAACACATTTTTGTAATTTGCTATTTTAAACAATTTATTTTAGATTTGCCGACATAAATTACATAAATTACATAAATTACATAAGCATAAATTACAGACGATTTCTGTCCATGGTCTCGCCATTTTGTCCTCTAAGGGGCAGTTTTGGATTCAGGAGTCCTCAATGAAATACCGACAAGCTGTTGACGGGAGTGTGCCTGGAATAAGATGCACTGAGTCGGTTCACAATTTTCTTAACTTCAACTTCCACATTGTTTGCTGCGAGATGTCGTGGTGCTAAGCAGTGAGGCCTATTTTTTATATACCGAATAGTTGGCATGGCCGTTCTTCTTCAACCATTTTTTTTTATGATCAGTGATCAGAAGTTTGGGTGAGTCCATTCCAAATTATTCCCTTTTTGAAACTGTTGCCGATAACGGATTGCTGAGATTACCGAATCAGTCGATGACACTCGTTTATCTTTTTGGTATTTAGTATTTAGTATTAACTGTCAAAATGTTACCAATTTTTTAAGTAGGATTCACAAAATGTGAACCTGAAATATGGCCATATTTAAGGGGAATTTTCCTTTATAATAATAAAATATGAATTAATATTTTTTTGTCCAAATATTTGAGTAAAATCAAATAACTAATTTACTTGTTAAATTTACCTCAAGAAAGGCTATGTTTTTTTTTTTTTTTTTTAAAAAAAGAAAAGAAAACTAATTGGTATATTAAAAATTTGTAGCAAATTCAAGTTTTTTCTTTATCTTTAAAATTTTATCTAGTTGCCAAGGTGAACGAGATATCAACTGAACCATATTATTTTCTTTTCTTTTTTTTTAAAATCCAGGTAGTAATTGCTGATCTTCAATTACTACAGGAAAAGCTTGTGCTTTCGATAAAGATCGCATATCAAGTATGTCCAATTCAAGTTTTTTTATTTTTCAAAGTATGACATCTAGGACATATTTGATATAATTTTTTGTGATATTTGGGAGGATTTTCTAAATTGTGACATAGATTTGGTCCGAAATTAAACTTATTCAACTGTTATTTTTACAGACAATCTCAACTGATTTAATTTTTTAAATGGGGGGGATTATCATATATCATCAGATTGTTATATGTATGCCAAAATAATTCATTTATCATTATTTATTTTACTTACTGGGTAACAATTTTTGCATACATATAACAAAAGTTATTTTGTTATAAAAAAATAAAAAAAAAATGTAGGGAGTTCTTTATTGATTGTTATTAATTTATTGCTGTTAAGTGTACTTCCAAAAAATGTAAATGCTTAAAAACTTAATGGTTTTGGTTCTACTACTGTCTCTGTAATAGTTTTTTTTTAATTGGTTGAAAATAAATTTTTACTCCCTGCAAAAAAAAAAAAAAAAAAAAAAAAAAAAATCTTGTAACCTCCCTGTGACTTTAAATCTGGATGCTGTTACCTACCTAATCCTTATAACCAAAAAATAGATAAATCGGACAGGTCACAAGAGCTCCGGTGCTCTCAAGTCTGGTGAGCTGGGTTCGTGGGTCATGGAAAAATTATTTATAAAACTAATAAGAGCCTGAGCGCCACTTATTTCTGATCAATTTAAAAATAAGAAAATAATATGGTTCAGTTGATATCTCGTTCACCTTGGCAACTAGATAAAATTTTAAAGATAAAGAAAAAACTTGAATTTGCTACAAATTTTTAATATACCAATTAGTTTTCTTTTCTTTTTTAAAAAAAAAAAAAAAAAAAAAAAACATAGCCTTTCTTGAGGTAAATTTAACAAGTAAATTAGTTATTTGATTTTACTCAAATATTTGGACAAAAAAATATTAATTCATATTTTATTATTATAAAGGAAAATTCCCCTTAAATATGGCCATATTTCAGGTTCACATTTTGTGAATCCTACTTAAAAAATTGGTAACATTTTGACAGTTAATACTAAATACTAAATACCAAAAAGATAAACGAGTGTCATCGACTGATTCGGTAATCTCAGCAATCCGTTATCGGCAACAGTTTCAAAAAGGGAATAATTTGGAATGGACTCACCCAAACTTCTGATCACTGATCATAAAAAAAAATGGTTGAAGAAGAACGGCCATGCCAACTATTCGGTATATAAAAAATAGGCCTCACTGCTTAGCACCACGACATCTCGCAGCAAACAATGTGGAAGTTGAAGTTAAGAAAATTGTGAACCGACTCAGTGCATCTTATTCCAGGCACACTCCCGTCAACAGCTTGTCGGTATTTCATTGAGGACTCCTGAATCCAAAACTGCCCCTTAGAGGACAAAATGGCGAGACCATGGACAGAAATCGTCTGTAATTTATGCTTATGTAATTTATGTAATTTATGTAATTTATGTCGGCAAATCTAAAATAAATTGTTTAAAATAGCAAATTACAAAAATGTGTTTTTCTTTTCCTTACCTCCACGATTGGAAGACCTTTTTACAAAATATAATAACGAAAGTTTTATCAAATCTGACACCTGCTTTCTCAAATCCCAAATCGGAAAAGAACCTGCCTTGAAACGTTTACTTCATAAAACACCTTTATCAAAGACGAACATCGAACCGAGCAATCGAATAACCTTGAACGGAAAATCTACCAATCAGCTTATTACCTGATCCTAACAACAAAATGGCACTGCCACTCAAAGCTCGATCTGTGGTCTGACACCTATTAATCTAACCTCGCTAATTATTTAGATCCTTGACCACCCACTACATGTGACATGTCAAGATTTTGACATCATGACATATATGATGACAGACAACCAGAAAAATAATAAACAATGTTTATGGAAATAATTTTGAAGATTCAAAAGTGAAAGAGTATAATTCAAACGAAACAAAATTGACGGATGGCGAGATTAACGTACATTTCATTAAATAATTATTTGTTGGTGAGTATTCTATTACTATTCAATACCTAAATAAATGTTCCTAATTCAATATTACTTATGTTTCAGATATCTACCTGTAAGAAAATCCCAGGGAGTTTGTTTAAACTATTGAAGATAGAAGTTTAGCCAAGATGCTAGAAATTGAAATATCCTTTTTTATTTATATAATTCATTGTAGGTATACAAATAAATATTAATAAATGCATACTCAAACAGATCTAAACCATTCATTTCTGTGTTCAGTATTTAGGTTGTATGAATGTTACACAACATAGGAAAATAATTAAATTAGGGGAGAGTGGGTAAAAATGATCCCTTTAAGGTTTGGTGCTATCTAACTTCTTCCAATTGAACGATAAAAATATGAGAATTACACTTTTGGCCACCACATCGTATATGCTTTATGATAAGCTGTTCTCATAAATGTAGTTCTAATTATGTAGAACACATAACCCATATTAAGTGGTACTGCAAAGGGATCATTTTAACTTATGGCGCGGGGTGAAATGATTATTTCGATAGGGGTAAAACGATCCTCTTATTTATTGTAAGTTTTATTAGTAAAAATAATACAATTCCCTTAATAGAAAATTAAAAAAAAATATTCTGAGTAAAATAAAACCAAACTTATGCCTTACACAACAAAAAACCTTTCAGAAACAACATAATAATTCTACCTAAAAATGTGATATCATTTTTTTTTAAACGAAACCCCTGACCACATACATAATAAATCGCAATCTGCATCATTGTCATCAACTCCAGCGCATCTATCATGAGCCCAGTTCGAGCATTCTATGCATTTTATCCAGCCTTCACCAGCAGCAGAATTTAAATACACGTCTCCACAAAATATGCACTCGTCTTCTGAATTTTCCTTCTCCTCATTTTCAGAAGAACTTTGCTCTATTATCAGTCTTTTTGATTTTCGTTTGCCTTCGGACTAAGATATTCTTGTACGGACTAGAAGTTAAAATGGCGGTTGTTCCTTTTTTCTTCCAGTTTTTTTGGTTGGTTGGATGAAACAAAGTGGACATTGTGTTTTTTGATGTGATCTTTCCGAAAAAAATCGGAAAAAGATGTAGCTGTTATTCAATTTTTTTTAAATTAGGAAAAACCGGGTTTCCCAGAATTTTCCATGGTAAAAATGCTAATTATCTGATCAAGTATGATTCCGATCGTAAAAATAAATGCACTAATCGAAAGAGGAGGAAAAAATAGTTCGGAAATTCATTGCACAGGTAGTTTTAATGGCGAATTTCTCGCCGCCAGAAGTGCTTTTACCAAAAAGTTGTTTTTTAGTTTCTTTGATCAGAACCATGGACATGAAATTTGCGATGAATTTGTGACAAAATTATAAATGCCCATATATGCCCATGAGAGAAGTTGCGTATTTTTTTGTTGGCTCTCAAATAAAAGTCCCGCGACGAAATCTGCCATAATTTTTCGGGAATTCGCAGAAAACCGGAAAGCCTAGTTTTTTTTAATTTTTTTCCTATATGATTTTCTCCGGGTTTTCCAAAAACATCTAACAAAAAAATATATTTGAAAAAACTGATTGGGGTAAGTTCACCCTCTGCAAGTGTTTGATGACATAATAAACACAGGCCAGCCATTGCCGCCTGGAAACAAAAAAATGATACCACTGTGATAGAATTTTCTTAATTTAAGAACGTACTTACTCAATAAATTGCTGAAGAAGCCCGAAAAACCACGTGTACACAGAGTTTGCTGAACACGGTTATTAAAAATCTATACCGATGAACACTATCAAGCAATTTAATTTGTAATAATATGACCGTTTGAAGTTTAAACTTGTCGGATAGCGAACGTCGAGACCATGGCTATCCTTGATGCGACGTGCGGCTAATTTTGCGGTAATTCTATATTTTACACAAAACTCAAGAAACGTCCTATAACACGTCAGTAAAATACAATTTAATATATTTTAAGCCTAATAAATTTAAAACTGGAAATTGCAAAAAAATCAAATTACAGAAATGCAGTGTATACACGAGTTTTGGATCCCGCGGAGCGCGTGTAATGGGACTTTTGTCGGGAGAATTCTACAACTTAGAAGAAACATACACACTTTAAACTTGGTATACACATTCAGAAGACATGAAATTTGGGTTTGCTCAATTTTCAGACCAAAAAACTGAAAATCGTCAATTTTAGGCAACTTTTCTCAAAAACCGTGTTTTTTGGTCGTCACTTAATGAACAGTGGTCAAAAAAATAGATAAAATATTTTTGCAGAATCTTTCGTAATGTAATCGTATTTTAGACACAATAAAGTACTTAAAAAAAAGTTTTGAGCCATTGGGTGCATTTTTGGCATTTTTGTGCCACTTCAAACTTTCGAAAAAAAATTTAGTTTTTTTTAGGGAAAAAATTTTGTTTAATTGTTTGATATCTTGGCCAATTATAGTCTGATTTTGGTGAAATTCACATACATATAAGACTTCACATTTAAGAGTAAGCTCTTTAAGTGGAATTAAACAAAATTAAATGGTTTGGCCGTTAGAGGCAAACAGTGAAATTAGGCCCGCGGTACAATTTGCCCTTCCGCCATATGCCCAATTTTGGGATTATTCTTGCCCCCTTCTGTGAATGAATCAATAGTCACATCCCTAAAAATCAAAATGCATTTTTTTTTCAAATATCTTAATTTTTACCAAAGTTATGGAGAATTGAACATTTAACAAATTCAATTTTTCGACCTTCGCCGCCTCAAAATACTAAACAAATTTTAATCGTCCATACCGCGAGAACGGTGCATCAGATCAAAATTTCTCAGGAGATATGAAAATTAGCATTTTTCCTAAGCTTTCAAATGTCGTAAATTGCGTTTTGAAAATATTGATTTATTTCTGACATGCGCCTGCGCAAAATTGAAAAATTGACAAAATCCAAAATTTCCGCACTTTCGAAAAACAGCTACATTTTGTTTTGCCTTTTTTCAAAAAGATCACCTCAAAATCCATTTTGTTTCATCTTAAAAAAGTTTAATGTAAGCTCATAACCCGTATATTAATTCGATTATATTCATTAATCACATAGTGAAAACGGCTTGCATGGAAATATGGGCAACAAATAACTTTTAATTTTTGTTGAGGAAAATCAAATTTTCCATGTGTTATCCCCAGAAGCCACTGGTAAATTTACTTTCATTCTGCTTAAAACCGATGTACTTTTCAACTCTCTTCGAGGCTTGCATGCGAAAATGGGGCACGAATCGAATATATATTTAAAAACAGCAGAAGATCGCAGAAACCCCCTCAAATCAGTACGAGTTTAAATAATTTCATGCGCTTGTGGAAAAGTATACAAAAGAAAAACAAAGAGAAATTTTGGTACATGACTAACAAAACAACAACCCAACTATAGGGACGCCTATGCTCACAGATAGCCGAGAATGTACTAGAACCCATTATATGAGAATATTTGAGTGAAATGGCCAGAGCGCTACAATATCAAATGCACAGTCGAAGAATTTGGTGGATCTGTCGGGATCACCTTCGCCAATTAAATAAATATGTGTTTGCAGTTAAAGACGGTCAGCCGAAGGACAGTCACAGTAGTGAGAACCTCGTTAAGTAAATGTGTTAAATAAATTAGAAATATAAATAGTGCCTAAGTATTAAATAGGTTTATTAAACATGTTAAACAGAAAAAAATTTGATAACCTCTAATAAATTACCTTATTTTCGGTTAATACCAATAATTTAACCAAGGTTGCTAGAAATCTATTAACCTGAAGCTGCTGTAATTAATCATTTGTTTAATAGCCAATAATGTATTATTAAAAAAACTTTAATATACATAAGTATTGTTAGTTCTATTAAATTTGTTCAATATTATTTATTAAATTTTTTAATACGTTCTAGTATTAAAACCCTTAGTAAATATTAATGGTTTTATCCCTTTTATCCCGTCTAGGACCCGAGGAAAGTAGTGTTCGTGCGTGGTCGAAGATACACGATCACGATGACCGCTAACGTAACTACATTTATTTTCTTTTGATTTGTGTTAATAAAAAGGTGTCTCAATTATTGCATGGTTGAATTGTGATACCTGAGCCGGTTGTGTGTTCGTAGTGCAGTGTGAATTTTATGTACATTTTACTAGGCGCAGAATGGATTATGATAAACAATTTAATTACACATTTTGTAATGTAAGTAACAATCGCCCATGAATTGACCAATTAATGTTTTGCACACTCTTTAAGTCCATTTCATATGTGGCTGGGTTCGTATATGTTTTATTTTTATTTATTTATTTTTAATTATCTAGTGACGCAATAAATTGTTCAAAAGTATTTACATTTTATAATTTTTATCACCTGTCCTATATATTCTTATTTTTAAAACATGATGCAAAATTAAGTTACTTAGATAAACTTGTTTTTTGTTTTCCAAGATTTTTGCAAACGTCTCTAATATAAACTTTTATTAGTACCACAGTTTTAAAGTTTATTATATAATGTAATCCCCTAAAGTAATTTTTTAACAATTTTATAAGTTTATTTTCTAAAAAAAAAATTGTAAAAAATCGTTAAAAAAAATTTTTGGAATGTTTTTTCACAAAAACTTAATAAAATGTTTGAAAAGTAGTTCTACAGATTTATCTATGCAACGTATTTATTTTAAGAGTGAGGTATACAATTAAAAGTTTACATATGGCTATATTTTCTATTATAGTTAAATAAGAGACAATTGCCAATTTATTTGGGGCGGAGGGGGTTTGGTCGACCTCTATAATCCTATTTATTAATTACAGTTACAGCAGTTTATTAGGAAGTATTAAAACTTGGAAATGCCCATCATTAAACCATTTATTAACAGTTATTAATTTATTAACTAAACGCTATTAGGCTGTTCAATACCTATCATTGCGCTGTTTAATAATGACTATTTAGTTTTTCTATTGAACTGTATAATACCTGTAAATAAATTATTTAAGCTATGAAGGAAATCCAACCTCTCAAATGTGGCCATCTTTAATGCAGAATTCCAGAAGGAGTCTGCTGGTTTGCTCCTATTTTTACCAACTATTCTTCATCTTGCCACCCTTAGTTGGGCTGCTTTCATTTGGTGCAGGACTGAATGGCAGTGTAACTTGTACCAGTGGTGAATCCGCTACCATTTCCTATCATCAGTATGACTGGTGTAGCTTGGGATTGTACGACATTGATAGGAATAGCCATTTTGGCCGTTCCATCAGTTTTTTATTAGCTCCATCTCCGATTCAAGAGCAATACCTTTCCGCGGTCTTCTCCAAGCCCAATTTGGGGAAGCCGCTCCATCACTCAGAATTGATCACCCCACTCTGGGGCTTCTACCATTTTTTCTTTTTCTTTTCCCACATACAGTTATTAACTAATTTTTAGTAATTTTTAAAAAATATTTTACTTAGTGTAACTTTTAATCCCACTCTAAACATTACTCATTAATATCAACTGTACCTCTTGCACCTCATATGTTAAGTTAATTTTTATATAGTAGATTTAGTATATCTATAAATTATATTTCACCTTTAGAAACCAGTTAAGATCTTAGGTATGTATATAAGTCTAGTTAATAATTTACCAACTTTGTTAAATTTCACTCAACTTGTTATAGGCTTGAAAATGGCATTGTAGCCGAAACCGGTCGCCTTGATTAATTATTATATATATGTGGGATTGATTTGGAGTTGTTTTATTTTCTCAATAAATTATTTACTAACGTTAAGCAAAGTTTTCTTAGTTGCTTGTAACAGCAACACTGATCCAAGAACAAAAGTTTAATAGCTGCTATTAATCAGTATATCTGTCTCATATAGTATTAAAAAATTTAATACCCACTATAAAATGTTTAATACCCACTAGCAAAGTTTTTTCTCGGTGTAGTACTGCTGTAAATAAATTATGAATAAATTGTTTTAAATTAATTAACCGTTTTCAAATTAAGCAATCGTCACATTATACTTTTATTTAAGTAAAATACAAAGTTTTAACCAACTTGCAATAATGAAAATGTCAACTATTATTGAACGAGTTAGGGGTGATCTTACACCCCTTTCTGCGTATAGCCAAGTCAAAACGTTTTAAATGGAAACTTTTAACTCTTTTTTTTTTTCATTTTTAACCGACTTCAAAAAAGGAGGAGAGGTTATCAATTCGTCGCGATATTTTTTTTTTTTTTTTTTTTTTTATGTATGTTCAGCGATAATTCTTCAGCACGGTGTCCGATTTCAATAATTCTTTTTTTGTTAGAAAGGGGGTACTTCAGGGGTGGTCCCATATAAATTTGGTCAAAATATAATAATTGGGTCTGTGAGAAAATCCTCAAACTCTTCATTTTTTTATGTATGTTTAGCGATAATGCTTTACCAAATTGTCCGATTTATATGATTCTTTTTTTGTTAGTAAGGGGATACCTCAGGGGTGGTCCCATATAAATTTGGTTAAGATATGGTGACGGCATCTGCACGTTTTTGAAGTCGGTTTTTTTAAATTTTTAATTTCTAATACTTGTATGGCTTAGGTGTATACAACTAATATGCTAGTCTTAGTTTGAGATTGATTTTTTTATGTTATGTGTAGGCATTGTTACTGTTTTCCACCGCCATTTTAAGAAAAACACTGTTAATTAAAACCAAACAGTGAATGGTTGGAGTGGGAATTCCTACCTAGGCATCAGAATTATTTTTAATTTACTAAATTAAATAAAAAAATCCCGGCCAACAGTGGGATTTGAACCGCAGACCCTTGGATTCGCAAGTCCTGACTCTACCATTGTGCCACACACCCATTCTCATTACTCTTATGGTAACCTTTCGGCAAATGTTTAGCCTACTACGATTAATGAAAGAAAAATGTTCACTAGCTCTTAGACTATTATTACTCCCAATCTTACGTAGGTAATTACCATGGAAGATGTGATTGTAGTAAATACCTACGTTCCTAAAACGTCTGCGGGTAAGGCCTATTGACAGCAGCACCCAGAGCGTAAAATTTCATGCGTGTTTATTACTTTGTTTTACAACGGCAACTTGCCGAGATAATGTTTCGCATGAGGAGCTTCTCGACGGAACGCTACGTCTGTACAGGGCCATTTGGAGAAAACTGTTTCGTATTACACATTTTGCTTAGATGAACATAGATACTTCTCTCGCACTTATGTGCTTTTAGGGCTGATGCCAGCTGATTTTCCGTGACGTTAAGGCACGTGGAAGACCTAAATGTGGGGCGCACATGTTGGCTTTACGCCAGTTTTCAAAAATTGGATGGCGAAGCCCCAATGAATAAAATGACGGAGATAATTTCAATAGGTACGAGTATATGTCAGGAGATATTTAAGCTAAAATGCTATATCACGAATAGCCTGATAATATTTTCATGTAGGTATTTATTTTGTACTTAAACATGCAGGGTCTTTAACAATATCCGTATCAGACATTAACAAATCGTCACGAGATCGATTGATGAAAAAAAAAAAAATCCCTAGATCTTCTTTTTATTTTTATGGTCTGCGATCATAAGAACAAAATAATTTTGAGAATAGATAGAAAAGATATATTAATTAAAGGTGCTTTACATTATTGTATTTTTATTTAGTCGAATATAAAAATCTCATCTTTAAAGTTTCAATGAATTTCGTACTTAACCTTAAAAAACTTTGTATAAGGATAATTTCTTAACCGTAGCAGAATTTTATATAAATAAAAATTTCTTTGGTTTATTCGGTCATGTTTTTATTTTTAATCGTTTAGCACAGCACTACATATGTTTCGGAAATTTTTTTTCCATCTTCGGGTGCAGTCAAAATTTAAAAAAATTAAAAAAACTAGGGGACGATTACAAACAGTTCAAAAAAATTTAAAATAACAGAACCCCATCTTTCTTTTTCAGCGTGTGAAGGTGTATAAGAAATAATATTGATTAGGTTTTTATTTGGTTATCATTTCGAATACAACTTCACACACTGAAAATGAAAGATAGGGTTCTCTTATTTGAAAAATTTTTAAACTATTTGTAATCATCCCCTTGTGTTTTTTAAAATTTTGACTGTACCCGAAGATGAAAAAAAAAATTCCAAAATATATGTAGTGTTGTGCTAAACGATTAAAAATAAAAACATGACCGAATAAACTAAAGAAATTTTTATTTATATCAAAAAAATTATGGTTCATACTAGTTGACTTTTATTATTGACAAAAAATAGATTTTAGAAGAGATAGATAATTGAATCTCAGATCTAATCTTTATTAAATTAGCTGTTGAGAATCAAAAACATATAAACATTTTGAAAGATTGTAAACACTTGTAGACTTAATTTCAAAACTTAAACCTCAAAGTAAACATCTTTTGGAGAAATTTGCTTGAGTTTACGATATACATTTGAATGCTACATTCACCATTGTGAATTTAAATCTATTTTATTTATGGACTTTTTATAAAATAAGAGTTTGTTCTTTCGATTTAAGTTATTGTTAGAAGGTATCTTAAATTTAAATGCACCTGTTACCACTAATACATACTTTACTGAAGTTCACAAAATATGATTTTGTACATCACATGAACACAGTAACTTATTCACCATAGCAACTGTTAATGTTTGTTAAAAAAACTAATCACATAGATGTTTAAATATTTCAGCAAATATAATAAATTTATTTAGTAATTGCAAAATTTACATTAGAGATCAGCATAATGTATTACATGGTCCACGAACGGTATATAATGGCTTACCACAGGGGTCCATTTTAAGTCCCATATTATTTAACATTTACACAGCCGATCTGCACAGATTAGGAAATGACAATATTGTTCAATACGCGGATGATATATGCTTCTATTTCACCCATAGTTCATATGAACAGTGTTTGAATGACTTAAGAACATTTATGCACATACTTAAACAATGGTTTATAGACATGGGTTTCAGTATTTCTCCGGAAAAGACTGCTTTGATATGTTTTTCTAGACGTCGTCTAGCTACACCTAGGTCTATCTCTTTAAGCGGATATACGATCCCATTTGTCGAAGAATTTAAATATCTAGGTATAGTCTTGGATAAAAAATTATTATGGACAAACCATATTAAGTATGTAAAGCAGAAATGTAAAAAGGGAATAAATCTTCTTCGAGTTATTTCAAAACAAAAATTTGGAGTAGATACTAACATTTCCCTGATTTTCTATAGGTCATACATACGTTCGATTTTGGACTATGGATGTACATTATATGGTGCGTCGTCAAAAACCAACTTGTTAACCATAGATCGTATTCAGTACAAATCCCTGAAAATATGTTTGGGAGTTATGATTTCCTCGCCTAATCAGGCAGTATTGGCTGAAATTCAAGAACCCCCTTTATGGCTTCGTAGACAATTTTTGGCAGAAAAACAGATAATCAAATATCGATCATTTAATACAAGCATGGTGTCTAAAATTGCTCTACCTAATACTTGCAATTTAACTCTACCTTATTGACGGATTAAAAATTCGCCTCCATTGTCTGATACGTTTGTTAATACCAATTCTGACGATTACTTTATCAACAAACATATTTATTTCCCAATTTATCAATACATATATGAGTCTCTATTGCACACACCAACTATTGTATACCCCACATACACTAATCTTCCTGCCTTAAATAACCTAATTTTGAAATCCCAATTGAGTTCTTTTAGTGAAGATATAATAAAGATATTAACAGATGGGTCAAAATATGATGAAAGAACTGGAGCAGCTTTTTTTGTTTCTAATATTAATCATATAGAAAAATTTAAACTACCTATGCATTCCTCAATTTTTACAGCTGAAGCTTTGGGCATTAAAAAAGCTCTTTTGTGGTGTAAGTTAAGTCCATTTCAAGCGTTCGTTATTATGTCTGATTCAAAGTCGGTCTTACAGGCTATCCAAGGCTCACCAATAAAGTTTTATCGACAAGAACTTGTATTTGAAATTAAAAATTTATTATATAATCTGAGGACTATCAATAAAAATATTAATTTTATTTGGGTTAAAGGACACTGTGACCTATCCATTCTAGGTAGTAAGAACACTGCAAAAAATGAAATCCACCAATCACCGTTCATATTTTGATCAACCGACTGATATTATTTTTAAAATTTTAAATAAGTAACAATTCTGTCAAACTAATTGTCAGTATATTTTTCAGTTATTGAGATTAAATATACATTAAAATGGGTTATTCTTGTGTAGAATCGATAAATATTAGCATTTCTGTTTTTATTTCGTCTATAATTATAAATAATTTGTTAATTTAAATAAAACTATATGAAGTCAATTTAATTACGAGTGTTAAAGCAATAAAATTAAAAGACTACGTGGTTGTGTGGTAAGCGTTCTTGCCTTCCACACGTAAGACTGGCGTTCGATTCTCGGATGGGAAAAATTTTTTTTCATTTATTTTCATTTAAAAATTATTAAAAGTTATTCTATAATTAGTTATTTTGTCTTAATAACCTAAAATATTTAAATATTTTTTTTTAATTTGTAAATTTTCGTTAGTGGGTCGTAAAAAATATACTCGAGTGGATTGTCTACATCTCACTCAGACGATTGAGCACTCCGCCTACGCCGCCGTGCTCAAATTTCGTTTTCGTGCGATATGGCCATCATATCCACTCTTGTTGCACAAACTACTATTCTACCTCATCTTTCATATCAACTTTAGCTTTATAAAGATTTTTAGATAATTTGTATTTCCCAGTACCTACAACTATTGAAAACCGTATTTTATAAGTTTAATACAACTTGTGGATGATCATCTACCTAGATGATTAAGATTTTTCGTTTAAGGTATGTTACTTGCTCAATTTTAATGTAATTTTTTTAAAAACCATATTTTTCCCATTTTATACCTGATGATGACTTTTGAGCCGAAACCGGTAGTCTGTGTTAACATTGAATGAGTTAATATTTAGTTTTTAATAAAGAATATATTTGTGTGGTACTGGTTCTGAGGATTTTGATTTTCGTTTATGAAGATGGCCACACTTTAACAGTTAAATAACCTCTACGAATTGAACAATAACTAATTATTTAAAATCTTCACAACTCTATTCACAAGCATCAGCTTTTCTTTTTTAAACACACTATAGCTGTTCTAGTTCATTAACCTCATGCAAACGAGTTTTGTTTGAAGCATCTGAAATACCTATTCCATAAGTATAAAAAAATTAGGTTAAAACATTGTTGCAGTACTAAAACTTTCTAAGGGATGTCTTACCAGATACATTTTCAATAATTTATGGCTAATTCCTACCAACAAACCTAAAGCAATGATTTTTAGAATTGAACTTGTAGCAAACAATGTTTCTACCTGGTTGAGATGCTTACTGGTTGATTGGGACTTTACACCATGTGAATTTGTATCTATTTAACAACTTTTATTATTGCGGGTCCTTCAGAGCTTCTTCCTTTACAAAATATTGAATAAGTATTTTTTTTTGACGACAAAATCTATTTAGTCATCTCCCTAAAAATGAAGAATCTAGAAAAACTTATCTGCAGGATTTTATCCTTAGACAGCCCCCAGCTATAACCAGCAGGTTTTAAATAAGTTAATATCCTGCAGGATTTTGACAAGCTGAGATGGCTGTGTGCAGATATTCTTAGCGTTAATCAGCAGGTTTTTGACTAGTCGATTACCTGCAGGACTCTAATTAGCTGGGAAGATGGCTACCTCTAGACATCTCACAACTACAACCAGCAGGTTTATACAAGTTGAGAGGCAGGTTCTATTTGACATTTGAGGATACACAATGGGCCTTATGAGGCATCAGTGTTGTGAAATAACTCACCCTCCTCACCTTACAGATACAAATAGCAAACGTTTCTCAAATTGTCGAATACAACTACGAATTGAATGTGACTAGGTTCTATCAGCATTTTGAATTTCACTTTGAACATAAAATAATTTTGTTCATACGAATAATTACCAGACTAGTTTTGTTTATAAAAACCAAATTGCAATCATTCAAGGTGTATGGTGGTCTTGTTACAAGATTAATTATGGTTATTATTCGGAATAAGGCTCTAAAATGCACAAAAGGCTTTAAAAATTATTAATTTGTAATGAATACTAAGGATTTCAGAGTAGATGTATATTAGAGTTGGTCTGAATACAGAGTTAGAGAACAAACTTGCTATAGTTGAATCCATAAATAATAAGCAGTAATGTATTGTCAGGAATGTGTTAAGAATGCTGACAGAATTTCCATACATGCAATTATTACAATTGCAATTTATGTCCTTCATTAAAAAATTATTCTTGTTCAAGGTACAAGTAACCCTAAAAAAATTCTCCGAACTTTGGCGCAATGACATACAGTATTATTATTGTTATTACTATTATTAATAATTAATATTATTATTATTTATTGTAGTATTCTTTACGCATCAAATTACTATTATTTCCGTACTCGAGACTACCCAATAAACACAGTTAATTGGCACCGTAACTGGGCCGAAGGAGCCTTCACAGATGCTGGACTTGGCCCTATATACGGGTGCAGCTTCGGCATAAAGGTAAGGCATGTCCCCCAGCCCAATGTCGGCAGCCCAATACATTATAGCCGCGTTCATATATCTATATATTGTTCGGTCCGTAAGGATGCCTTCCATGCCCGGCTAGCCAAATATTCACCGAGTTCGGCCCGTTAGGATGCCTCCCATGACTGAAAAGCCAAATGTGGACCACATCCGGTTTCTACTTCTAAATTACGTCAAATGGTACGGTCCTCCCGGCTCAGAAGCAACCCCGACAACGGCAATCCGAGTACTCGTCTTCCCGTACATGCCGGTGCCAGGGCGAGCGAATGCCCACTATTTGTGGTTTACTAGGTATTCGCTCCGTGCGCGACAGCAGCGCCAATTTGTTTTGGTATTAAAGGAGTATTTCTGCCTATACTGACAAATACAATTTTTAATAGAATTCGTAAATAAAAAGTATATATGTTAGTTTTAATAAAAGTATATGGATTTATAAAACAATTAAAACATTAATTTATTATTATTATATATTTTTCACGCTTAAATTGAAGAAAATTATGTATAATCATTAAAAATCAATAATAAAATATAGGCGGGCAACAGTATTTACTGGAAAATGTATGAGAAGTTGCCTAAGTCTAATAAGTTGTCATTGAAGAAACCATTTATAATAGCGTGAAGTTACAAGTGTAAATTAAAAATTTAAAAAAACCGACTTCAAAAACGTGCAGATGCCATCACAACATCTTAACCAAATTTATATGGGATCATCCCTGAGGTACCCCCTTACTAAAAAAAAAGAATTATATAAATCGGACAAGGTAGTAAAGCATTATCGCTAAACATACATAAAAAATGAAGAGTTTGAGGATTTTCTCATGGACCCAATTTTTAGATTTTGACCAAATTTATATGGGGCTACCCCTGAAGTAGCCCCTTTCTAACAACTAAAGAATCATATAAATCGGACAAGGTAGTAAAGCATTACCGCTAAACATACATAAAAAATGAAGAGTTTGAGGATTTTCTCATGGACACAATTTTTAGATTTTGACCAAATTTATATGGGACCACCCCTGAAGTAGCCCATTTCTAACAAAAAAATAATTATTGAAATCGGACACCGTGTTCAAGAATTATCGCTGAACATACATAAAAAAAAAATATCGCGACGAATTGATAACTTCCTCCTTTTTTGAAGTCGGTTAAAAATGTATAAAAAGGATCGCTACTTATATTTTCATTTTTGTTCTAAAGAAAACATAGAATGAATGATTAAAACTGGTTTCCGATCAGTAAGCCACAAAATTGCATACCAGCCAAATATTATAATTAACGGCAGAAATCTTGAAATCTAGTCCTTGCTGAATGAACATTTTAAAATAAAGGGATATTAAAGAACATCGTAAAATGATAATTTATTGTTTATTTAAAAACTTTCTAGTTTCTGATGTCTACTATTTCCAGCATTACTGTTATTATCACAAAAATAAAGGTAATTTTTCTTCTTATTGTACACCTATCCATTTATTTCTTTGATTTAATTTCCACTTTGTTAGTGAAATTTGTTATATAAGTTTCACTGTTTTTTTTTGCTAGTATTTGTACAATTTTCAACACAGCAACTCCGGTTGCTTATTGTGTTGTTTTTACCTACTTTTTTGAAAAAAAGTAAAATGTATACGTGTATTTGATATGCCAAAATTATAAAATATCCCCCTAAAATGCACGAATTATCCGCAGCTAGCGCTAGTATCGCTTTTGCTTCCCTTTCCATGACTTCGCACGGAGCGAATAGTAATAATTAGATGGTATATTATATTTTAATCGCACCACACAATTTTTTTTATGGAATAAACATTGGCGACAATTTCTAAAAACTCAGTCTGTTTGGTTTGTTTACATATTTGGATATTTTTCTATTTTTTTACATGTTGACACAGAATAACAGATTTCTATATATCTTTCATCATTCAATAAAGATTTTCTGAAAGTCCAAAAAAAAACTATTTATATTGGCCCAAATTTTCTGAATTAAATAAATAATTCTCACATTGGAATCTTTCTAGGTCTGCCCGCCTACGTCTAGTGAAAGTGAAAACACTGGCTGCCTGAATGTCGGGCGACAAAATAATCGATGAATCAGTTTCGAAACGACACCTTTTCATGTTTTTCAATGATCAATGCGAATAAAATGGCGGCGGCACCAAACACTCCCCGCATGATGAATGGCAGACTCTCGCGAGCCTATGCAAACGGCGGTGGTAGCGAACATTGGATCATCAAGACTAACAAAGGACAAAATTGTATCAACGGTTATACCCTAAGTGAATTAGGTTTAATAGGTTAAACTGTATATGATAAATAATTTTGAGAATTTTGTATAACTAGTAAATGACTTGAGTATGAAATAATTTGATGACCGAAAAAATTCGCAATTGCCCGAAAGGGCTAAATTAGAGCCTCCAAAAACACTTCTGAACACGGTTTTCGTCCTAGCAACGCTTTTTTACCTTACAACTTCCAAATGCATTGTCTATTTTCGATTTAAGAAAAATGCGTAATACCTACGTAATTTTTGTTTTCTTGTTGAAAAAACTGCTAAATAGCAATATTAAATCGACCATGGAGAAATAAACATTAATTTTTTTTATAAACATTTATTCAATTCGTTTTTCTACCTAAAAGTTTTTAAATCGTTTATTTACATTTTACATGGTGTTGTTGAGAAATTTCCAGAAATACAATGTTGTCAGATAAATTATTTCATTGGTTCATACAAAGCCTTCCTACAAGAAAGGTATCAATCAGATCCGGATCACATAGAGTAGAAAATAGTAACGAAACATAAGGCACTAAGAGAAAATTTAAGCAGAAGATTTAGAAGGGAATATCTAACAAATAAAAAACAATACTGAGAAGGAGAGAAGCAAAGAAGACAACAGTAAAGAATTGACAAAACTAAATTTTGAAAAGTATCAAAGAACAAGAAGGAATAAGGAAATTACTAGAAAATATGGAAGATAAGTGAATATTCTCGTTCACTATAAAAGTTTCCAGTAATTGCAAAAGTAAAAGGATGTTGTGAACAGCTATATACCGGTTCAGGATGTGGAATATTCTCCAAATCTTTAAACCTAAGCATAAAAAGGGCTGTGAACAATAGTGCCAGTGTAGTTCAAACCGAGCTCACAGGGATTCTCATAGCAATAACAATATCACTTAAAGGAACGTGCTCATCTATACAAATAGCAGAGAAGCACTACTCATCCTGGGCAGATCACGAATTTACTTAAGATTAGTGCTAGAATGTCACGAAGTTTGGCCGAAGTATTCATCAACAATATTGTCACCTTAAGATAGATCAAAGGTCGTGCCGTAAAGAAAAGGTAACCGTCTTGCTGATTCACTAGCTAAAAAGGCAGCTAACCAACTACTTTTTGGACTATGACTAGGACTATTGGACTGACAACATCGGTAGTGACAGACCTAATTAAAGAACATTATCTTGATTTAAGCAAAGATGGGATAAAACAAGAAACTGCACAGTTGCTAGGGAGCTTTTAAATTATCCTTACAACACTACAGCAAACAAATACTATGACTAGATAGAATTTGTGCGATTTATCACAGGCATTCTGACTGGTTATTGCCAAGTACGGAAGCATCTCCATTACATGGGGTTGTAGGAATCCGCACTTTGCAGGGTGTGCGAACAAAAAGATAAGATCATCCAGCATATCCTCTACGATTTGTATTCGGTGAGTATTGGCTAACACCAGCCGATATAAGAGAAGCATCTCTTGGCGAAGTTGTCAACTACATTAAATCTGTAGGCTGGCTCATGAGTGAGACCTAAGTGCCTAAGTCCACATGTTACAGATACAGATAAGCAAAGGTATGCTGTTTCATCAAAAAAATGCTCTTGTCTCTCTCTTGTATTTCAATGGCTGTTATTCGTCAAACATGATTACAATTGGTAGAACATCCATTTAATTGGATCAACATTTTCAAGTGACAATGATATTATTTATTTATTAAAACTCAAACAGTAACATGAGTTTTTTTTCTTAACATAACAGTTCAATATTTATTTGTAATATTATAATATGATACTCAAAATAAAATTCAATATACGTTTACAGAGGCAATACATATCAAAACCGCAAAATGCAGCAAAAAGTGCAGGTAATATGACTATATTTAAAAATCTAAAATGTTTAGATATTCATATAAAACACTTTTAAATTGGTTATGATCAATTATCCATTCTATATTGGTCACTAAAGTGAAATTATTAGCAAGTCTTATGATATGACTTAGAGAAGACTGCAGAGTATTTTTAGAAATACTAAACTTTAGAAAGGAATCGACACGTTTTGATAGAACATTAAATGGTACTAACAATAATAATTGCATACAATTTGTGTCTATGTTGACAATGTTATAAAGGACAAACTCATAGATTGCTTACGTCTATTAATAAGTGATTAGTGAAGGTACTTTAAATTTCTCTCTAATCATAAAGGTTCTAATTTTGATAAAATTAGACCAGATGTGATTTTTTGTAATATATATATATAATATATTTTGTACATTCTGTAACAAGTCTAAATGTATCTGAGGTTGTTGTGCCCGTTCTACCAAAGCAAATTCTAATTTTGTTCATACAAAATTAAAATACAGATATCTTATTAGTTTTAAATTAAAAAATTAAGATGTTTGTCTTGACAGCAATTTTTTTAATATGTGGAACAAACAACATTTCATTGTTATAATACATTTCAAGATCTTTAACTTCAAGACGTCTTTCCAATATTTGTTGTTCCATTGTATAATCAACAATTATTGGATATTTATTTCTGGCAACGAAAAGTACGCAACACTTTTTAATAATAAAAAATAATTAGATTTAGTCTATGCTACGATATTGTTGATATCTTTCTGGATCACCACACAATATCTGACTATTTCCACTTGTCTAAAAACATAAAATCATCGGCAAAAAGTAAACATTCAGAGTTTTCAACACAACTCTGTACCTTCGAAACAAAGAGGGTTTTCACAAATCGTTATATAACAAAATATTCTTAGAATAGTCCAAGAAATAACCCTTTGCATTTTTGCCGCATATTTATCAAACACCTTGTATAAAAGAACAGTTAATTTAAAAATGGTAATTATAATTTTATTAAACTTTTCAAGAGCCGCATTTACTTCCATTTTCTGGTTGAGAGTACCCCAACAACTTGTCTCAATCATTTTATACATTAATTCAAAATTGGAATTTTTAAAATTTAATTTATAATCGATAATTTTGTTCCATCCAAATCTGCAAACTTTATTAAAAATTAAATTAATTTTTAGAGGTGGGTGGTACTGATCTATTATAACTTTTTATTCTTGAACCATGCAATTATCTATATTAATTTTATCTCCGATGATTAAACCCAATGTTTTAACCAAATAGTTTCTTACATTATTAAAAAACATAAAATTAAAACAGAAAAACCAAACTTACATTACTTAAATCACTGTTTGTACCTTTAATTTCTGATAAATTAAAATCGCCAAATATATAGACTATTTTTTATACTATTTTGTTATAAAAACAAAATTTGTAATCAATTAAAGATGCATCAGGCGAAATATACAGTATGTCCCCCTAAGTTGGAATCGTATGGAAAACTTTTTAATTATTAATTTTAGGAAAAAAAGTTATTCCTTATAAAAAGTTCTGCGTTATCTAAAACCTAGAATACAGTCATCAAATATGAAATTTTTTCAGTGGTATACGAGTTTTACTCAAGAGTAAAGTATCTTTATTCTTTATACGACTGATAAAATTTGATATTTGATGGTTGTATTTTAGGTTTTAGACCATGCTCGACTTTTTACAAGGAACAACTTTTTTTCCTAAAATTAGTAATAAAAAAGCTTTCCTATGCCACCAAATGTATTCGATCCGTGCGCGACAGCAGCGCCAATTTGTTTTGGTACTAATGGACTATTTCTGCCTATGCTGACAAATGCAATTTTTAATAGAATTCGTAATTAAAAAGTATATATGTTAGTTTTAATAAAAGTATATGGATTTGTAAAACAACTAAAACATTAATTTATTGTTATTATTTATTTTTATCTCTTAAATTAAAGAAAATTATGTATAATCAATAAAAATGAATAATAAAATGTAGACAGGCAACAGTATTTACTGGAAAATGTATGAGAAGTTGCCTAAGTCTAATAAGTTGTCATTGAAGAATTATCCTATTCTGTCAAAACAAAAAAATACCATTTAATAATAGTGTGAAGTTAAAATGTATAAAAAAAGGATCGTTATTTATATTTTCATTTTTGTTGGAAAGAAAACATAGAATGAATGAATAAAACTGGTTTCCCATCAGTAAGTCACAAAATTGTATTCAAGCCACATATAATCAAAGGCAGAAATGTTGAAATCTAGTCCTTGTTGAATGAACATTTAAGAATAAAGGGATATTAAAGAACATCGTAAAATAATAATTTATTGTTTATTTCAAAACTTTCAAGTTTTTGATGTCTACTATTTCCAGCATTACTGTTATTATTACAAAAATAAAGGTAATTTTTATTCATATTGTACACCATTTCTTTGATTTAATTTTCACTTTGCTACTGAATTTTTTTATATAAGTTTCACTGTTTTTTTTTTGGTAGTATTTGTACAATTTTCAACACAGCAACTCCGGTTGCTTATTGTATTGTTTTTACCTACTTTCTTGAAAAAAAAAAAAATCAAATGTATACGTGTATTTGATATGCCAAAATTACAACATATCGCCCTAAAATGCACGAATTATCCGCAGCTAGCGCTAGTATCGCTTTTGCTTCCCTTTCCATGACTTCGCACGGAACGAATACGTAAATTGGCGGCATTTGAAAATCTTTTTTATTATTAATATTGGAAAAGAAGTTATTCTTTATAAAAAGTCGAGCATGAGCTAAAACCTAAAATACAACCGTCAAATATCAAATTTTATCAGTCGTATAAAAAATAAAGGTACTTTACTCTTGAGTAAAACACATATTTTTTGAAAAACCTTGTATACCACTGAAAAAATTTGACTGTATTCTAGGTTTTAGATAATGCAGAACTTTTTATTATGAAGAATAACTTTTTGTCCTAAAATTAATAATAAAAAAGTTTTCCATATGATTCCAACTTAGGGGGACATACCTACTGTATAAACAAATATTTCAAGTCATGTTTCATCCTCGTCTCTAATATTAAAATATCGAATTATGTTTTACTACACTGAGCACTTTATATTCGTTTTTTACCACTAGTTCACCATCTGAAACTCCCTCCTATAAGCAGGTTATTTTATAATTGAGGCTCTTCTGAAAGTTGCAAATAAAATAATTATATTGTTTTAAAATGTTAAAAAGGAATTACTGTATCTTTATTTCCAAACCTAACAAATCGATGATTGTTGTTTTATCTCGAGTCATAATTATTAATTAAGGATTCATAACCAGTAACGATAATAAATATCCGTTTTAGATCAAAACTACTTGATCGTGTAAACAGAATTTTGTCCAGACGTTGGACGTTAGTGGCCCACAGAATATAACTCAGGAGAACAAGAAGGAGACAAATTCTTAGTGTTTAAAGTTGCAAGGAGCGTTTATTCATCCTATTGTGTTGTGCCAGGCTTCCTCGATTCCCCTTACCTTCGTCCTTGTGCCCAGCCTTCAGACACAGATATTCGACTGACTGACAAAAAGTGTTTGCTGATTAATCTCAACTATTGTGTTGCTGATGGATAATGATGACATTCGATGCTTGGGATGCCGGGACGCCGGGATGCGGGTTCCCATTGATGATAACGCAAGGGATCATGGATGAATTGATTCAATGCGCGGAAATGTTCGGGCAAAAATTAATAGGATTTAATGCGATTTAAGTAGTCGATGTTGATATTAAGGAACTAAGCGGATAAATGTGTTTGGAGAGGCTTTGAAAATATCAGGATTTGAAATATTTTTGTTAGTAGCAAAACTGTAGAATTCACTTGTTTTTATTTTTAATTCAGAGGCAATATTTGCAATAAGGACAGTTAAAAAGACTTTAATATCAACGCAAAAGTCATAAACTTTTTAAATGCAGTTCATGGATTAGTTATTGCTGATTTTTAATGACAACAAGCCTAAAATTGTCATAGAAAAAAATACTATAAGTTTTTGAATTTGTTAAACTAGGAGGGTGTAATAATGCAAAACATTCAGAGCCCTGACTATATTATATTATTATAGAGTGATAGATACATTGCGACCTTACATATCGTTTGTACCCATTATCTCGCTAAGCCGTCAAAGGAATCGTCTCTCCGTCTACAACCTACAATCCTGTCTTCATAAGAAAGTATACATTTTAAAGTGGCTCCAAGTTGAGGTAGCTCGCCTCCTTCTATGAGGTATGTATCCAAGTATTCTAAGGAATAGTGAAAAAATTTATTAGGACAGTGACAGGTCAAAGAGTTCTTAACAGGACCATCTACTAAACCAACCGAGTATTTACTAAGCCATATAATAGGCATACTAGAATACTTTTAGGTCTATTAACAGAGCATTGTACGCTTAACAAACATATGTATAATATCGGTCTAACAGAAAAGACCTTAGGCCTATTCTTTTAGAAAGAGGAGGAAACTGCAATTCACGTACTGTGCTATTGCGAAGACTGAGATTCCTCACATTTTGAAAAAAAAAAAAACAAGGGTAACTAGACAAGGTAGACAAGGTACTCTAAATAACGAATAAAGAATATCCGCAATAGATCTGAAGAGGTCGAGGTGCAGAAGGCCACATGGTTCACAGTGATTGGAATTGAAATTAATGAGGTGATTTGTCTGCGTAGGTTCCTTGTAAATGTCAAATTGTAAGCTCTTAGCCGAATTAAATTCCACAGTGAGTTTCATATTAGGATGTAGATTATTAATACTATCAAAAAGTTATGGTGTGTCTCATCTAGGTTACAATTTGTAAAAGTGAAACTATCATCCACATATCTGTAGCAATGTATAATTGAGGAGCTAACTTTCAAACGCGAGCTAGTCCATATTTTTTAAAATCGAGGTTTTGCGCGCGTTGGCAAGTTTCATCTTAATGTTATTTAAGTTTAAAATCAAAAACGTTCATTTACGAACGAAACCCATGATTCTATCCTTCAAAATAATAAGGTTTTGATCAAAGACGAACATGTCTACTGCTCAATTTCAATCAAAGACGAACATATCCAAAGCAGCCAATGAGTGTTGAATATTGTAATCACGTGACTTCTATCTTCACCTTATATTATTTCATCCATTTGACAATTTCAGTATCAAAAATTATGTGACATTTTTTAATAATATTAGTTATTAAGAATTAATGAGAAATTAATATTGAAAAACCTTTTTTTTTAAGTGAAATCATTGCAATGTACAGAATATACAGTGTACTAGACAAAATTCGCCAAGAAAGGATGATTTCAAACTACTACTGTTATTTTTCTTTATTGAACTCCAATTTAGTCGTTGCACATATTTTTTATAGGATCCTAAACGTTTAGAACAATGGCAGCATGTGATTTTTAGGGCTGATAAAGTACTGTCTAGTTATGATTCTGTTTGCGAGCTACACTTTTTAGAAGATGATATTTTAAAATTTGATGAGACTATTTTAACTAATGGTACTGTGAACAAAATAAAAAGGGAAAGGCCGAGATTAAAGAACGAAGCAGTACCATGTATATTCCCGAATCTCCCTTCATACTTGTCCAGTATTAGGAAAAGACGAAAACCACCATTGAACCGAACTGAATTTGTTAGAATAAAAAAAGGAACAAAATACTAGAACCTATTGCTGAAGAAACTATTCACCAGGATGATGAAATTGTAGTTGTCGAATACAAAATTACCACAAAAATGTACCTACCAAATTTCACCATTTAACAAACCTTTTCAAATTTGGTCATACCTAATTTTCATTTTATTTAGATAAAATTAAATTATGAATAGTAAATAATGTTTAACATAAAGACTCATTTATAATTAATACCAACAGTATTTTCTGTACTTTAGTTAGCAATTAAAACAAAGACTTATTTACAATAATTAAAATCGACAGTATATTCTGTTCTTTATTTAGCAAAAAACAATTTGATTTTTATTATTTTCATAACATTCACTAAATATTTTCATTTAAACCGTATCTTAGAATGCTATCAGCCCTATTTAGCCTTAATTAAAAAATAATTAGCCCTACCCTTCAAATTTCAACACTTATCATCAATAATTTGTATTTTACTTAAATAGGAATAAATAGTAAATAATGTATCAATTAAAATATGTAAGACTTATTTAGAAATAAATATAACAGTATGTTTTGTGCTTTATTTAGCTATAAACAAGTTTATTTTTATTATTTTGACAAAATTATGTATAATTCCCATAAGAAGCCATGTATTTTGAACTTAGATTATACAAACCTTAGATGGAACATAAGACACTGCGCATAATCCCATTTCGAAATGATTCACACCCACCAATCACAGTTGAGAACATCACATGTCAGAGCGTTGTCCATCCAAATTTAATGTGTCAACGAGAATTAATTTGGTATTTTAGTGACTTAAATTTTGGAAATTAACGTTGAAAATGCCAAGATGTGTTGTAAAAAGCTTTATTTATAATAAACCTGCGAAATGTGACTGAGATAAAAGAAACTTACATTTATTTCGGTGAGATATTTAATTTTTAAGGATTATGTCGACGTTCATATTTGTTGATTTGAAAATAAACAGAATCGGACTTGGTCATTTGTACATGCTATAAGTAGCAAATAAAGGTTATTATTATAAACTGTTTACTATTTCTTGTTTCATGGGGAATCTTTTTTTAGGAAGTGAAAAGAGAAACAAACAATCAAATACAAAAATATCAATTTCATTGCCAATTTATTCGTTTCAAACTTCACAACTGATTTCAATAGTTTTCTCAAAACTATTTATTTAGTAATTCTCTATAACAGTGTTACTCAAAGTGTGCTCCGCGAAGCCCTGGGGCTTCGCAAAGCCTTTGTGAGGGCTCCGCGAAGAAAATAATCACAAAAAAAAAACAGTACTATCGCCACAAAATGGAGGGACCTGGCTTAAGGACCGTTTTTGGGAAGTAATTTTTTTAAGTCACTAACGGGAAGGAGGATATGATTTTGCTTTAGGACTTTTTTTATTTTATTTTTTATGGGTGAAATGGATTTGGGATAATTCTTGCAAGAAATCTTTGGAATAAATCAAAAATAAATTAACAACAAATGATGCTCTTGTGCATTTTCAGCCTGAGTTGCCGATTAAATTATTCGTAGATGCATCAAATGTGGGAATAAGGGCCATGATGTCATGTTTTTGAAAAAAAAATATTGAGAAATCTGTAGGTTCTGCTTTACGTACCTTATCAAAGTCCGAACAAAAATATTCCCAAATTAAAAGAGAGGTCCTTGCAATCATTTTTGGCTTAAATAAAATTAATGAATATTTATATGGACATTTCTTTATCCTAGTTACAGATCACTTACCTCTGGTAACTATTTTTAACCCAGCTAAATGTATACCTCAATTTTCAGCCAACAGACTACGTAGATGGGCAGTAATATTGTCAAATTATAATTATAAAATTGAATATGTGAAATCGGAGCATAATATAAAGCCAATTTTTTATCATGTTTACCTTTTGAAAGTCAAAATTAAAGTCAAAATAAAGAAAAATTTGAAATAAATTTTTTAATTTACATTCTGTTATTTTCTCTAATTTTGACATATAAAGTAATATATTTTGTAATCGCAGCAAGTGTCAAAACGATCTATTTTATGCAACCAGTTGCATAAAGTAGAACATTATGCAACTGATTACGAAAAGTTGAATATGTCACCAGTTACGAAATGAAAATAAATAAAACTGCCTCTTTTTTGGTTTTTAAGTTGAAAAGTTGAAAAATCGAAAAATCGTGAAATCGTGAAATCAAGAAATCGAGAAATCGAAAAATCGAGAAATCGAGAAATCGAAAATCGAGAAATCGAAAATCGAGAAATCGAAAATAGAGAAATCGAGTAATCGAAAAATCTAAAAATCGAAAAATAAAAGATCGAAAAATCCAAAAAACGAAAAATCGAAAAAACCAAATATCGAAAAAAAGGCAATGAATAGTGACATTTCACATTTGAAAATATAACATTACGTTTAACAACAAAAAAGAAAACAAAAAAAGAAAAGCTGTAAATTGCGTTTTATTTTTAAAATAACACCGTTATTGAGAACTGCCCAGAAATGTTGGGGGTAAAATTTTGACGTACTCCTTTAAGGATAATAGGTAAAAATTTTTTTTTTTTTCAAATTTCTCGCGGGTAATGTCAAAAATTACATCGGAAACACTACACATGTCCCTTATTTTTATTATTACTATTGAAAAAAAAAAAACGTCGTAGAGCAATCAAATACAACAAACAATTCTAAAATATTTGATTGGAAGTACCTACAGAAGAATGATGGTGAATCATTTTTAACACAATTTTATAAATAATCAAGTCAAAATTAGAAAAACTCTTGTATGTAAGTCGTTCATGTTGCGGGACCTCGCTCCGCTTGTTCCGCAAATATTTACTCGTTACACAAAATAAGGCATTTCGTAACTGGTTACATAAATAACTATTAATTTACTTCCTAATATTTTAATTCATTGAACGGTATTTTCCGTAAATAATTAAATCATAAATAATAACCGGCATATAAGTACCAAAACATTTTTTCTCTTCGAACAGTAGGCCTATGTCAAATAAACTTAAAATATTATAACGAACGAAAAGGTAACCCATTTCTAATAAAATTTAATTATTTATTTTATTTTGGTGTGATCGTAGAAAAAATCTTGTGTGTAATTCGAGCAAAAAGTACTTTGGCTGTTTCGATAACTTTTTGTCTCAACAGTTATTTTGTTGCAATAATTTTATAAACTTTTACTTAGGGTAGATTTCACCGTTTTGTTAAACGAAGTTTAAAATACTAAACGAAGATTAAAATGACATTTTTATATTAACAAAAACGAAGTTTAAATTACTAAATGTAATTTAAAATGGCGTTTTTACATTAACAATGTCATTTTAATCTTCGTTTAATAATTTAAACTTCGTTTGACACAACGGTGGAATCGGCCCTTAGCTAGTTATATATTTATAAAGTGTTATTGCCCTCATCATACATGAATCGTGCTAACAAATAAAGTCAAAAAAACGTCTCATAATTTTTCATCTTTTGGTTACCCACCAAAATTAGGTACTACAATACAAATATTTAAGTCCGGCCCAGAACATCTCCCCTACTCCTTCCACCCAGTTTTTCGGTTTTGGCAAAATTCGCGCAGCGACAAATACTTCCTATGTTACCTCTACCCTTTCTAACCTCTTTGATTTTGAACTACGTAAACTGTACCAGCGCCCATGCGGTTAAGTACAAAAGCTCAATTGACGTGTGATTTTTGGGACCGTATTTTGAGCATCTCGATTCGCCTCCTTATCTCTAGTCTTCATAGTGAAGCCAAAGTTAACTTGTTAATACAACTCAGAATTCATAAAAAAGAGATCAAGCTTTTTATGAACTCATGAAAAAAGAACATGAAGAAGACATCATCTACTGCTTTGACATGCAACAAGTGCAGCAGTTACCCAAAACTCCTATTCTAGAAGAATTTTATGCTCGGCAACTTTAATTCTATAATCTATATATTACAGATGTAAAAAATGCTAATCCAATTTTCTATACTTGGACTGAAGAGCAAGCTGGGAGAGGGCCAACTGAAGTTTCTTCAGCTATCCTGAACTTTTTGAAAACATGTGATTTTAATGGAAAAAGGTATTAAAGCTCTTCTGTGATGAATGCGGAGGACAAAACAAAAACAACATTGTTATTCACACATTAATGTACCTTTCAATCCATCAATCCACCAAAGAGATCATCATTACATTTCCTGTTCGAGGCCATAGTTTTCTCCCTACCGACCGTGTTGTTGGAAGGTTAGAGAAACTTCTTCGGAAGAAAACTACTATAATAAAACAAGAATAATATTATGAGCTATTTAAAGAAGTTGGAGTCGTAAAGCAGTTGGAAACAGATTGAACACTGAAAGAAACCAAAAGTATTTTTACACATCTAAAGAACATAGAGAATATAAGCAATAAGAAAGGAATTTACTTAAAAAGAATCACAACAAAATCTGAAAAAATTAATATTACAGTCAAAGCAAATGAAAATTTCAGATTCGAGCATGAATATGAAAAATACATTTCACTTCTGAAGAGGAGTCGCAAGTGGGGATCTGATTACCTTTATATGGCGAATGAAGAGAAATAGATAACCTAAACTTCTACAAAGACATTATTTATGATGAAAATTTGACTATTGTTAATAATAATAATAATAATAATAATAATAATAATAATAATAATAATAATAATAATAATAATAATGATGATGTTAATGAAAGATGTGTCTACTTAGAAGATTATTGTTGTGGGGTGCATAACTGACAAGATTGAATAATTCAATAGAAAATTAATTTGATTTTAATTTTAAAATGAAAATATATCTGTTTTTTACCTAAGTAATATTATTCTGTTCCAAATTTAAGTACCTATATGTAAAAAATAAAACTTGAACATTACTCAAATAAAACAAATTGTGTTTTATTGCTTCCGATCAAAAACGAATTTGTAATGAGACGCTTTATTAAAACGCAATTGTTTAGTCAAACGCGAAGTTGTCCAAAATAAAAAAAATAAGTTAAACCAAAAACACAATAAAATGTTTTTAATGGTTAAAACTAATATCTATTACATCCTTATTAATGAAATTTTCACTTTCATTTTCTCTTGGTTAGATCAAAATCAATTATTTGTGTTACCTGGAAAATCCTTTTAAGCTAACCAGTTCGCGTTTGAAAGTTAGCTCCTCAATTTTCCCTACAGTATTTCAATGTCAGAATCTTATTAATTTTAAGGTGATGCAAAAATAAGTCTGCTAGTAGGGTACTCAAAGGGTTGTCCATAGCTAAGCCATTGGGTTAACGGTAAATAATTTTATTGAAAGTGAAAAAATCTAATCTAATCTAATTTGGTATGTATCCAAGTATAGAAACACTGGATTCTGTAGTACCTTTAGAAAAGGAATGGAGGTTTCGTTCTCAGCCTCAAAAAACTGCAATCGCTATTTTCTATTAGGCAGTCTTACAGCCGTATGCATAGTCGATCGCCAGCGACTCGCCAGAGATTCATTCCGGCGTTTCGCCAGCGATTCGCTGGCGATCCGCCGGAGAAAGCCCAAAAAGGTGGCGTCTCGCCGGAGATTGTCACCGGAATGTCATTTCACGCAAGTTTTTATTTTCTTTTATAGGGATTATCACCGGTATCTCTCGCATTTTATTCATGATTCATTTCTTAAAACTCAAAAAATAATGAACGAAAATTACGAATCGAACAACCGAAAAAGTCTTTTTAAAAAATATTATTTTTATTTAAAAAATACAATATTAATAATCTTTGAACAACTTGTTGTTACAACGGCAAAAACAGAAGTGAATCTTTTGTGTATTACAATATCTAACAAGTGCTTAGAAACATGATATGTATTTAGATAAGATTCTCCTAGCTTGCGGTATTTCTGGGAATTGTAGGTATCTAACTCCTCCGTCCTTAAGAATCGAAAATAGAGGAGCTATTTTTGGATGTTGAATTTTGGGCTGGAATTTCTATTTCTTCGATTTCTTCTTTCTTCTGTTTTGTAGCAGGCTTGCGGCATTTAATTTTATTAATGCACAAAATTGCTACACAAATAATAATTACTATTGTAGAAAATGTCGCTGTAGTTGGAATAATATACTGGGTGTTTGTAGTTTCTTGTATTGGCTTCAGTTGACTGGAAATCTTGTTTATTTTGTATAACTCTTTGAAGTTAAATTTGGTTATATTTGCAGTTTGGTAGAGTTTTTGTGATTCAAAATTGGCTATTGTAAATTTTGGTAATATTAGTGGTTTGCCGTATTGGATCTGTTGATTATTAGAAAATTTCATTTCATCGATTGATATTTCACATCCATCTGGGATTTTGATTAATGATGGAGCTTTAACTTCTAGAAATTGATCTGTTTTACATTTTGATAGTACCTTTTCTGTTTGGAGTGGAATTATCAATACTTCGCTGGTGGTTATCTGTTCGATAATTGTTTCTTGTAGGTTGACCTCGGTTATGTGGCAGTTTGAGGGTGTTCCACCCTCCAAGAGGCGAAGCGTGCAGTTATCTCTCGGAACTGGGTTGTGCTGACAGAAATACAAGTTTTCTAAAACAGGACATTCTTCTTTCTGGAATTGCGATTCTTCAGCTGATCGTGCCAGATAAGGATAGGGAGGTGTTATCATTTTATTTCGTTGGATTATTGGATAAATGTGGAAAAAATCGAAGGAGTGTGGTTTTAGAATAGGTATATGTATAGCAAAAATTAATTTTGAGTCTGAAAAAGTGACTTGTGTTCCCAGGAACTGATAATAATTTAGAATGTTATGAAACTTAGGAATTTCGTTTGATTTATAAATTTTCTGTAAGTAGTTAATCATTTCTTTAATTTCAAGGCTTGATATTATTGAATTATGTAATGAATTTAATTTCGAGAAAATCATGGCATTTTCTAAGCCGTCAATAAATTCGATCATATTCTGACAATCTAGGTTTATTTGATTTACCGTTGCTTCGAAAGTTATGTATCTTTCTATATTATTAATTTGATTTTCAATTGTACCTTGGAATCTTTCTAAACTAATTTGAAATTTTGCTTGATTTTTCCACAATATCGTTAATGATTTGTTATAGTGATCTATGAGTTTATTGAACAATGATATTTGTAAATTGGTTTCTTTTATTATTTGTTTTTGATTTTGTTGTAAGATTTGTATTGCATTGTCATATCTATCCCCATCTTCGGAGTCGAAATTTCCGAAAATCCACTTATTTACTCTTCCTAAGCCATTTATTAAGCCGCGTCTCGATCTGATATGAGGATGGATATTTTCAAGTTTTCTTTCAATAGAGTTAATTAGAATTTGTGTCCTTTCTAACATATTTTCGGCGAGTTTATGATACAATATTGGGTTTGTGGCATTCACACTTCTAATAGTACTCTTAACTACTAAAAAATTATGTTTTAAGTATTTTGCTTGTCTAACTATTTTGTTTATATCTAAATAGTAAATAAATGTATGTTTACTATATACTAATTTACTAGCTCCTAGTCGGATGGATTATAAAAGGTTTGCCAGAGGCGTCACAAGTGTATCATCATTGTCAGTTTTTATTGTCTGGGTTTGACTTGCCAGGTATAGCAGGATTAACATCAACTTCATTCTCCTGTTGCACCTGTAAAAGTCCAGTTTTATTATTTTTTGGTTTACGTGCTATATTTTTATGATATACACCTTTGTCGGTCTCTAACAAAATATTTTTATCCTTGATGACTATTGTTTTCTTAAATTTCGGTAATTTTTTGTCACGGTATTTCGTCCGTATGTAAGCTGTATTTGTATTGGTATAGTCGGGGGGATCAGACCTATTTTCATTAAGTTTGTTAATTATTTTTTCTTTAATTTCTGCGTTTCGTTCATGTACTTTTTCGTAAAGTAGCTTTGACGTTTCCTTATGATTTTGAACATAGTATGAAAGTATAAGGTGATCATTTAAGTCAAACGGGTCCGGATTATTTATATGTCCTTTAATAATTTCAAAAGGAGTATATTTTGTTACGGAATGAATAGAATTGTTATAAGATAAGACTGCGTGTTTCATGAGTTGATCTGCCGTAAGATCTTTATTAGATTCCCGTAAACACCTGAAGTGTTCAATTAGTGTGGAATGGAAACGTTCCACAGGTGAGTTTGAGTTACTATTTTTGGCTGTCGTATAGTGTAATTCTATTCGGTGTAACTTACAAAAATCTTCTAAATCTTGGTTTTTGAATTCTGTGCCTGAATCTGCTGTAATTTTAAAAGGTAACCCATGATGGGTGACGTAGTTTAGTAAACTTTCAACTATAGATATGCCATTAATACTTGAAATAGGATATGCTTGCCCATATCGGGAAAACGAATCAATAATCGTTAAATATGGATTATTAGATATTCTGAAAACATCGATATGTACATGATCAAAAGGTTTATAGGCAGTTGGCGTCAAATTAAAAGTTTATTATTGGTGGATTTCTGTCGTATTTATTTTTTAGACATACCTCACAGTTATTAATGTACTTTTCTATGTCTTCTGACATTTTCGGCCAGTAGTACTTTGTAGCCAAAGATGCTTTTACTTCATTTATTCCGCGATGCCCTTTTTTGTATATATGGTAATATTCTAATTTTTGGGTTTGTTCTTCATTTGAAATTACATCATCTAAGATCTTTGTGCAATGAACAAATTTAAATGATGAGTTTTTAAAGTATTGTTGGGCAATATTAACAAAAGTTTCGGGGGTTAAAGGATTTCTAAAATATAAGGCATATAGTTTTTTCGGATTTATAAACTCCTTAAGGAATTTTACAACACTTTGTTCGATATTTCTTTGTGGTAAAACGACAAATAATCTTTTGTTCTCAAAAATATTTTCTAATTTTGTTTTGGTTTCATTACTTTCACCGCAAGTCAATAGAATCTGATTTTTATAGAGATTTAGTGCTCTATCTGTAATAGGGATATTTAAAATGGGATTTTCTGCCGATGTGTGAACTGTTTCTAGGTCAGAGTCGTCACGTGCGTCTGTTATGTCGGGTGGTTTCACTTGAATATCTGATATTATGTTAATTTTTTTGTTATTTGATAATTCATTAAATACTGGGCTATCAGGTAATAATTCTAAAATTTCTTCGGTTGAAATTTCTGGTAGGTCTTGCAGTTCTTTATCAATTATCTCATCAATATCGTCTATATTTACATATAAAGATTCTGTTTCTAATGCATTAATGTCAACATTTGGATTTATTCGAGACAAACAGTCGGCTGCTAGGTTGTCCTTCCCTTTTTTGTATTGAATTTTGTAATCGAACTCTTCGAGTTTGAGCCGCCACCGTACAAGGCGCGAATTTGGCTCCTTGAGAGAGAAAAGCCACTGTAAAGGTTTGTGATCTGTTAGAATTAAGAACTCGCGACCAAATAAGTATGGTCTAAAATACTTGCAAGCCCAGACCACAGCTAGTAGCTCCTTCTCTATAGTCGAGTAATTGATTTCCGAAGAATTTAAGGTTCGTGAGGCATATGAGATGGGATGGCCATCTTGTGAAAGGATGGCACCAATGGCATAGTTTGATGCATCTGTCATAATTTGAAAAGTTTTAGTGACATCAGGGTAAGCTAGAACAGGTTCGGAGGTCAACAAATTTTTACAAATATTAAAACAATCTATAAATTCTTTATTATGTTCTACTTTATTATCTTTTTTCAGACATACCGTCATAGGTTTTGTTATTTTTGCAAAATTTCTTATGAACTTTCTGTAATATCCGAGTAAACCCAGGAAAGATTTAATTTGCTTTTGAGTACGTGGAATAGGGAAGTTTTTTATAGCCTCAATTTTTTTTGGATTTGGTTTAATACCGTGGGGTGTAACAACGTGCCCCAGGAATTCAACCTCTTTTCTTAGAAATTCGGATTTATCAATCTGAATTTTTAAGCGAGCTTCTCGTAATTTATAGAATATTAATTTTAAATTTTGGATATGCTCCTGTAAACTCGTACTGAATATAATGATGTCGTCCATATACACCATACATATTTTGTTTTGTAAATCTTTTAGAACTTCATCCATAACTCTCTGAAAGGTGGATGGTGAATTTTTAAGGCCAAAAGGCATTCTTAAAAATTCATAATGTCCGTTATCGACACTGAAAGCAGTTTTTTCGATTGAACATTGACTCATCTCGATTTGGTGAAAGCCGCTTGCCAAATCGAGGGTGCTAAAATATTGTGCTCTTCCCAATTTGTCCAATACATCGTTAATATTTGGTATTGGATATCTATCGCTTATTGTTTTTTCGTTCAGTTTTCTATAATCTATTACGAGGCGCCATTTTTGGCGTCCCGACGCATCCATCTTTTTACTGACGATCCATATTGGGGAACTCCATGGGGAGCACGATGGTCTAATTATTCCTTTGTCCAGCATTTCGTTTATTTGTCTTTGGACTTCTTCTTTGTGGACGTATGGGTATCGATACGATTTTACATGTACAGGAGCCTCGTCTTTTTCTTCAGAATTCATATGTTCCGTCCTAATTAAATTATCAATATTTTTTATTGGTATATTTTCTGTTTTAATATAATTTTTAAAGTTAAAATTGTGCAACTCATAAAGAGATGTTTTAAACAAGGAAGCAATTAACGGTTTGTCTAAAGTTACAGACAACGTTTCGTCACTTTTATTTATTACTTCTAGTATTGCATAATTATCTCGAGCGATAGTTAAGCTTTCGGGTATTAAGATTTTGCCAAAATGTGTTTCGTTTATTAAAATTTCCCCATTTGGGATATTGACCGGTAATGCTTTTAATAATCTTTCCGAAGGCTCAACTGAGAACTCGAATTTAATATCATTAGGTTGCCTAAATTTCATTGGGATTGATATATTTTCATTAACTAACCTATGATTTGTAAAATCTATATTTAAATTCATTTTTCTGAGGTCTTCGACACCTATGATACCATCGAAAAATTCGTGGAAATCATATAGTATAAAATGTATGTTGTAATCACAATTAAATTCGTGGAATGCTGGTATTTCAGCTTGATATTTAATTCTTTTACTCATTAGAGACGTCTTAATATCTACATTAGAATGATATATGCAATTAAAGAAATATTTTTCGGCTATTGAGGGCCTAAGTATTGACTTGGTACTGCCTGTGTCAATTAGTAATTTTAAATTAGGTTCATTTATTTCAATGTAAGGTAAAGGGTTTGTAGAAGATATATTAAGTTCTATTAAGTTTGCTCTGCGTTCGAGGCTTCGGTGTAAAAATTTTGACTTTCAATATTTTGTTGATTTTGATTTTCATAAATAGCACTTTCAAAATTAGGTTCTTGTTCTCTATCGTAATATTGATAATTTAATTCATTATCGTCATTGTCATTATTTGAATATTGGTTATTGTATAATTCCTCACTTATAAAATTTGGTTTTTGATAATGATTTTGAAAATAATTATTATTATTATTGTTGAATCTATTAGGATAAGATTTAAAATTTGAATTTGAGGGTCTAGCAGAACGAAAAGTATTCCTGGTTGTCGTTGACATAGGTTCTGGTTTCGGTAATTTATCTGGGGATATTTGTCCCGGTTTGAATACGTTACGCGGTGGCCCAAATACTTGTTCATTAGTTGGATATCTACGGGGTGGCTGAGACTGTGGTTATATTCTTATAGGTTGGCTAGGAAATGCCTGTCTTTGATTATTTTGATGCTGATTTTGAAAATTATTTTGATTAAAAGAGTTGTAATTTGGAAATGATTGATTTCGTTGTGACTGGAAATTAGAGCTAATGGAATTATTGTTTTGTGACCTAAAGTTATTATTTTTCATAAATTGATTTCGTTGTTCACTAGTATTACCATAAAGATTACCAAAGTTATCAAATTCTTGAACTATAGCATCTTCAAGACTGTCAGGTTTTTTGAGATGCATATTGTTTTTAAGAACCCCTGTACAACCCGCAATGAAAGTGTGCAAAGCAGTTTTGTCACAATGGTGGATTTGACATAATTTGTCTTCTCTACCCAAATTACTATCGTTACTTATTCTTTGAACAGCATTACTTCTTAATAACTGTAGTCGCGTGCCGAAATCAATCATATTTTCGTTTTTAAATGGTCTTGACCTAGTTAATTCCTGTAAGAGACATTCTAAATCACGTCTATCTGAGAAGCATTGCCTAAGAGCATTTTTTAAATTATCCCAAGAGTTAAGCTCCATGCGATTACCAACCATAGCTTCCGCTTTTCCCACCAATTTTTCTTGAATACATTCGAAAATGTGATTATTTAAATCTTTATCTTTGTAAGAATCGTAAGTTTTTATTAAATTATCACAACGTAAAATAAATTTATTGAGGGTACTGCTATCGCCATCATATGGCTTAATGTTATCTAACTTAGATTTAAAAAGATCCCAATTTACCGTACGAGTTTCTGATGAAGTTGGAGGCGACATTTTAAATTTATCAGTTAAATCTAGATTATTTTCAGAATTTTCGTTTAAATTCAGACTACTAAGACTCTCTAATATTTCTTCAACAATAGACATAGAACTTTAAATGTGAATATTAAAATTATTTGATTAAAGTTTTAAAAGGTATATATCATTAAGAAAATTTTAAATATCACTTTTTCATGTAAAATGCTTAAATAACAAAATAAATTTTAAATTCTTAAAAATATCTCTCCTAAAACCATTAAAAGGAAGGAGAGTCGAAAGGATTTGGCACTTACAGTATTCGTCTGAAGTTCCGGAATTCTTCCCTGACTTCTGCCACAGCTTCGGTTGTTGTAGTCTACTGAAGGGTAGTTGATTCACATACACCACTGAAGGGTAGGTTCTTAAGATCCGCACTCAGGTATTAAAATACCAAGGTTATGAAAAGTTTCTTTTTCACTAGATGCGAATCGAATGTTTATTCTTTTCAAAACCCGCACGAATCCTACTGACTGCGCCAATTACGAATCGAACAACCGAAAAAGTCTTTTTAAAAAATATTATTTTTATTTAAAAAATACAATATTAATAATCTTTGAACAACTTGTTGTTACAACGGCAAAAACAGAAGTGAATCTTTTGTGTATTACAATATCTAACAAGTGCTTAGAAACATGATATGTATTTAGATTCTCCTAGCTTGCGGTATTTCTGGGAATTGTAGGTATCTAACTCGAATATCAAATTTTTCCCTATAAAGGAACATAAAAACTTGCGTGAAATGACATTCCGGTGACAATCTCCGGCGAGTCGCCAGCTTTTTGGGCTTTCGCCGGCGGATCGCCAGCGAATCGCTGGCGAGTCGCTGGCGATCGACTATGCATACGGCTGTTATGGTGCCTAATGGATCTTTGCAAAATATTAAAATTTATCTGATTTATTAAAAAATGGTACATCAATAGTGTTATGCAATATTTTATAAATAAATATTACACTAAGAACTACCCTTCTATTTTCCAAAGATGGTATACTGAACCTATAAAGCAGCAGAGATTGTTCAATACTTCGAATTCACGACTGAGAAAACTATAGTCTCATTCGCTCATTTGTTTTTTTGATTGAATTAAGTTAAGTAATTTTTTGGTGTGAAATATCTAAGAAAATTAAATATAATTGATTTACAAAGGTTATTAAATGTTATATATAATTAATTAACGCAGTCCCATTACAATTTTCAGAAAGCAAAATATTTTATCCAAATGTTACTGGTAGGGAATTTGGAAGAACATCGTGAAAGTTCGGATATATATGAGGTTTGTTTTGGTTCAAATTAAGTAAAATAAGCATGTTCAGTTCAGTAGATTGTTGTAAACTCGCGATGTACTCTTGAAAAAACTAATTCGTTGAGTGTATTTGCGAAATGGGATCTAAGATTGAACCAAAACAAATCCATCGGTAGAGCTCAGAATTTTTATGGAATGGAAGTCTAGTTTCTGAGTCTTAGTCCTGACTTCATAGAACCAACAACAAGTCCGAGCCGACAGGCCAGTTAGTTGACTTTTAATTTTCTGTAAGGTACTATCGATTCTTAGCACACTATCTTCTTGTAAACTGATATTAAGCCATGTAGGTGTCATCCTGCGAATTTTTCAGTTGGTCCTCGTAATCAAACCGAATGAATTAAAGCACTCCAACCAGTTTCGTGCACTTCCTCAAACTGTTATCATCTGCTGCATAAATCTAGCTCGAACAACTAATTGTGTCGCCTCTAGCAAATAAATTACTTTTTCCCATACATATACATCCATAGTCGAGAACCATTCGAATTTCCCGTAGCTTCGCAGCCAATCTAATTGGCGTCTTCCCGGATCCCGATTTATTGCTTCTCGAATTAAATTTTAAATTCAAAGTCGGTGGTACAAATGGCAGGGCGGCCGCCTCTGTATCTATACATTCAAATTGTATGCACTTCGGTTGAAATGAGCCCGGGGGAATTGGCGGCGAATGAATTACTACGGTTTCGCCAGATGTTAGTCCGGGATTACATATTCGGGATCACATATCCGCTATTCGCGAAAAATTGCTATACTTCTCTATGTTCTAGCGATGTTACGATGTATGTTGTAGATGATGAAAACAATTCAGAATGCTGCAAACAGTGCTTCGTAGGAGTCATCACCTACAATATTACAAATTCAGATTGTCTAAGAAGTATCTTCATTTTTATAATACGTCTTTATTTGAATAGAGATAAATTAGATTTGACGATTCAAGGAATATTCGAAACTCGTGACTTCTAAACCCTTTTGCAGGTTGAAAACTTCGAAACTGGAAATTCGATATACTTCTACCTCTGGAGAATTCGCCGCTAATGACTTTTTAAACTGTGAACCAATATAATTAAAGAGCTTATTTTTAAATAATGATGATCTACAAAAGCAAAATTTTCAGAACATTGAATATAAACTTGAGAAAAATGCCTAGATTAGAAATAGTATATTGTGCAACAAGTGGGGAACGTTCAACTTTTCTCACGAGTGTGGAAGTGTGTGACACGAGCCTAATGGGCGAATGCCGCAAACAAACGAAGGAGAAAAGTACTTTCCCCACAAGTTGCACACTATACTTTTTCTACAACTGCACAAATTTAAGGAATACAATTAATGTACCTTAATATTTATTTTTATTATTAGCAAATCTAAAATATCCAAATTCCTAAAGTTAAGTAATTTATAATTTTTTTATAGTTTTTTCTTGAAATCTAATGTTACTTTTTTAGCTTTTTCCAGTATCTCTGGCGAAGTATTATCAAAATCCTCACTACTGTCAGTATTCATGCTATTAAATAGGTATATGTCTTATTAAAATATATGAAGGAAATTTCGATTTTTATCAAAGTACGAATGAAAACTACCTTAAAAACGCACTTTGCAGAGGGTGCGAACAAGAAGATAAGACCATCGAGCATATCCTTCTGTTTTTTCTTCTTCTGTCTGTGGCATATGTACATAACGTTCACGTAAAATTACTAATGCTGTGGTAACTTTCTGGATTATCCGTCCTGTTGTTGTTTTATGTATCCCTGCAAAATTACCTTGGACATTATAAAAACTTCCTGCAGCGTAGAATCTAAGGGTTAACAGTAGTTGTTTGAGGGGATCTACCTCATGGTACCTATAAGAAAGTAAAACGTAAAAATCATTATATAATTGTAACATAAAAAATTCAAAAAATTATGTACTTACATCAATCTGTCCCTATCAAGGATTTCAATTATTTCGTTTAGAATAAGACGAACTGATTCTTTTGAAAATCGAAACCTTCTGAAAAATTTTGCATCATTCCATTTATTCATGTGGTCTACACGTTCATCAACGATATATAGGTTCGTTGATTACGAACATAATCAATAATTTCACCATAGTCATCAAAAATATCGTATATCTCATGCAAATTCATTTTAATACCGCTAATTCAGTTAAGTAAGCAGTAAAAATCTTAACAATACCACAACAATTTCTTAAGCAGACTTGATTTAACTGACATGTGTATTTAAGCTTCGATACAATGCGTAAAACTTTTTCTTTCTAATACATTACAAATATCCCACAACGTATATTCATGATTCTTTCTCAAATTTGAGCAATGAAAAATAATAAATAAAAAGAAGAAGAGACAGTGGTAGCACTACTGAAAACTTAAATCAAATATTGATTAACTAATCTTTGTTAAATTTACTCATAAAGTACCCATTCACTACTTTTCTGTCAATTTGATTATGATTAGTTTAACATCGTGATTAGTTAATCAGAAATTCAACAAGAGCACAAAGTACCGGGCCTTAAAATTTTAAAAATAATAGTAGTTGGATGTCCAAACTATGTGTTTGGTGGATTTAATTTTTTTTGCAATGTGTTTTCACTACCTAGAATGGATATGAAATACAGTGAGCACCATAAGTCTTACCCCCCTATCTAACTCGTTACTGGAGTCTTGTTAGGAAAATCGCCGAGACAGGTCGATTTTTGATTTCTACAATGTACATTTTTGTATGAATAGTTTACCCTTAATTTCATCCCTTACTGGAGGGGAGCAACCCTTTCGAAAAATTTAAATGGCATGGAGTGGTGAGTGATAGCTCATTTGAAAGAGGGTTTTATTCTCTATTTAACCGTGTAAAAAATGTGAAATTTGCTTCATTAATTCTCGACTAATTGTTGTTTCAGAATAACGGAAATTAACGTAGCGCACTCATCCTTAGAATTAAAATTCGGCCCTGCATGATTTCGGTTAGTCTATTTGCTTTCCTATTTTGTGAGGTTTTGTTATATTTAAACATTAATAAATCAACACATAATGAAGCAAATTTCAAAATTTTTTGCACGGTTGAATAGAGAATAAAACCCCCTTTCAAATGAGCTATCGGTCACCACCCCATGCTATTTAAATTTTTCGAAAGGGTAGCTACCCTCCAGTAACGGATGAAATTAAGGGTAAACTAATCATGCAGAAATGTACACTGTAGAAATCAAAAATCGACCTGTCTCGGCGATTTTCCTAACAAGACCCCAGTAACGAGTTAGTTAGGGGGGGTAAGACTTATGATGCTCACTGTATAATCGTTTAGTTAAACGCAATAACATACTTTTTTGTTTTGTAGTCTGTGCGTAGATAAGCTAATATCCATGTGAGTGTAGGAAAAATTTATATTATTGAAAATTGTAATAAAATAAACTACAGTCCTTAAGATACTAGTTGTGAGTAGTGTACAATAAATATTATAATTAGAAATTAATAATTTATTTTACTTACACCAGGAGCTTTAAAAAGATTTTAAATTGATTTCTCCTTGAGTTTTCTTTAGCTGATTTATATCCCGTTTTACAATCTGAAAAGAAGTAGTTCGTGCTGGTTAAATGTTTTCTGTCACTCATGTACTTTTGACAGTGAACTAGACGGATATGGCGACAAGTGTTTCCGGTCTACCAGTGACGTACCGTCAAAAGGGGCGTAGAAAAGAAAATAATAAATTCTCAATAGCATATTATCTAAATTTACCGATTTCTCTCATTTTGACGAATAGATGACTTCTATACAAGGGAAGTGCAACCAACATGACAAAATAAAATTGACACTGACATAAGAAATCGGGTCACAAAAAGATTCTGTTGTTTTGTTCAATTTTTGGTTTTTCTTATCTACTTTTATGCCATTTACATACCATGATGTACCCGTAACGTAAAAAAGACTTTTTATTTTATGGTATTTTACATTTAAAGGTTAAAGACATCTATCAATATCAGATATCGATAATGTCAAAACATAAGCGTAGCGTTGCAATTTATTTTTTATTGTTAATATTCTATTTGTGTTTCTCCCGGTTTCCTTAAACATTTTTTTCATTTGGTTTTATATATACTAAGTGACATAGAAAACAGAACACCCAGTAATAATGAATTTATTACAAAGAATTTCTAGGAATATGTTTGTTTAAGTTAGAATAAAAAACGATCAGTTTTTCAGCCATATCGATAGAGTGGTTTTTGTGTTATCGTCCTGTTCTCACAAAAAAGTAAGACGCGATAATTATGTTTTGTAGCTACAATTCGCATTTGAGGCACCGAAGTGATCGACTGGCTTGGTGCAGAGAATGGCTGAACTGGGACCATGAATGGAATACCATTGTCTTTAGTGATGAATCCAGATTCTGTTTGGGTATGCATGATGGACGTGCAAGAGTGAGAAGGCGGCGTGGTGAAAGACGAGATCCTCAATTTTTCGTGGAAAGGCATGTGCACCACACTGTCGGTATTATGGTATGGGGGGCCTTTACTTATGGAAGTAGGTCACCTTTGGTATTCATCAGAGGCAACATGAGCGCCGTGCGTTACATCCAGGAGGTGGTGGAACCACATGTTCTGCCTTATATTCGGACGCTCCCTAACCTACTTTTTCAACAAGATAATGCACGATCACATGTAGCCAGAATTACGTTGGCCCATTTTGAAGAAAATCAAGTCGATTTGTTGCCTTGGCCCCCTAGATCTCCCGATCTTTCACCCATAGAACACGTCTGGGACATTATGGGAAGAAGATTACTCCATTTACCCCATCTTCCTCAGACTCTAACGGCACTTCAGCATGAGGTACAAGTTGCCTGGGATGAGATACCTCAAGAGGAAATCGGCCATCTTATTAGGAGTATGCCCCGACGTGTTTCTGAGTGCATAAGACATTGTGGAGGACCAACACACTATTAATTTTTTACTTTTTTCCAACGGTTGGATTTTTCTTACATTTTTATCAATTACTTAACTAACCCAAAGACACATGTATACTGAAAATTATTGTAATAAATTCATTAATACTGGGTGTTCTGTTTTCTATGTCACTTAGTATATTTATGTCAAATGCAAAAATGCTGCTGATACAAATACAAGTTCCATATACTATATAACCATATACAATACTAGTTTCGTTATGCCTATCTATGGTTACGCCTGTGTTCTACCATCAACATAATTGACAGCTGATATTGACAAATTTTTTCAACCTTTAGATGTAAAATACCCTAAACATAAAAGTCTTTTTTACCTTACGGGTATAACATGGTATACAAATGGCATAAGAATATATAAGAAAAACTAAAAAGTAAACTAAAAAACAGCCTCTTTATGTGTCCTGATATCTTATGTCATTAGTGTCCTTTTTATTTTGTTAAGTTGTTGGCTGCACTTCCCTTGTATAGAAGTCCTCTATTGCTATTTTCTTGCGAGAAGTTTGTATTTTTTTATTAACTTTCATTATGTAAATAAATTTTACTTTAAAATTGCATATTGGGAGGGATAAATATAGGAAAATATTTTTGGGATAATTTATAAACGGATTTCATTTGAAAAATCAAAGCAATAATGTATTAAAAAAAATATGGACTTTTTACGTCTTTATTATGACAATGTCTTTATCAATCTAAATTTTAAAAATTATTAAGGTTTGAAAAATAAATATTTACCTATTGTAGATATGCGTTAAAAAAAATTAAATATCCCATACTTATATTTAGGTCAAACACCGCTGTGATATTTCTTTCTTAGATGTTTTTGTTGGAGTACATATAAAACTTCCTAATATCGAAGAGAATTTCTGATCATTTTATTACATAATAATTAGTAATATTTTTTGCAGGACAATTTTCAATAAGCAGGTAAAACACCTTTCCAAGACAGGATCCCATAACGTAATAATGATTCTATGAATGCAAAATAGATTATTTTTAATGCATTATTTGTATGCTTAGTCCAGTTATGATGAGAGTTAATTTGTACTCTAAGGTATTATTTGATATTATTTGTAATACTTACTACTGAACGTTCCCTTTTATTGTTTCTATAGAAAAAGGCCATCTTTTTGTAACTTTATAATGGAACAACATAAGTTTTATCAAAGGTTTGTAAGTTTTTATAATTAAACCATTCGAAAAATTTTATAAGATCTGTTTCTATTAATAATTTTAATCAATTCCAGTTCTCTGCATTTTACAGAATAACTATGTCGTGTGAAAAACTTAAAATATTTCCATCTGTATTTAAACAACATATTATTTAAAATGAAATTAAACAAAATAGGACCTAAGACAGTATCTTGAGGCATGCGATATGCTACTTATTTCCTTACTTAAGATATTATAAATTCTATTTATGTTTCTTTTTGTAAATAACTTTGTAATAAACTATATGGGGTGCATTACATTCATACAATAAACTTCTGTTATACAAAAAAAACGGCACATGATATAGTTAGTAAAAATATATTTACTTAGGTATGTACTTCAACCGGACCACTTTTATTGTTGAAACAGCTGTTGGTAGAAGTCTTATTCTTGGTTTTGAGGTTCGATCAAAAAAATCTGCATTAAAATAGCGTGAACACAAAAAATTAAGATATTTTGGCTCACAATTTATTTGTTGCATGAACTCAAGCCGTAACTTTGTTTCTTGAGAATCTTTAGGAAATCTGAAAATTGTCTACCCGGGATTAATTTATATAATTTGTAAATTTAGAATCTTTAAGAAATCTGAAAATTGTTTACTTGCAATCAATTTATAAATCTTAATTGGACAAATATTTATTCATTTTAACAACCACATAAACATCTTAAAATTGCATAAAAGAATTGTTTAAATAAAAGTATGTATACCCTATAAACCATGAGACTACGTCTATGAGCACAGTTGATCGCAGACGCACTTATCACGTTTGTTTACAAATTTAAAACATTAAAAATTTTAAAAATATTTAATGTGGTTGAAAATTGAGATAACAAAATACTTGCTTATGAAATGTAGATTATTCCTTTCTACTTTTAGCTGCGCTGCTATATTCACAAGTCCAACATTGTCTTGTTTGTCTTTTAACGCGAACCATTTAAAATTAACAGTAATACTAAATAAATACTAAAACACTAAACACTTTTTAAAAATGTCTACAAAACATACGCTTGATAAAAGTTTAAATTACCACATAAATTATTAACAAATTTTAATCACTAAAATTATAAACCAATTTTAGAAACCATTTATCGTATGATTATGATACCAAAAACTCAAATGATGTATACATAGAAAATACAATACTAACTTTAAACAGGAAAACATTTGAGTACCCACATAAAATATCAATTTTGTAATCGAATAACAAGGAAAAGGGAGCACATCAAAGTAAAAGCATGAATAAGTCTAATTATGGAGAAAGAAGTTTTATTTTGAAAGGGATTTTCAGAAACAAAACGTCAATGGTTGAATTTATATACAGATTAGATACGTTTGATTAACTTTATTGAAGTTATTTTTTGTCTCAACAGCGCCAAAAAAACTTTTAAAACCTTACTTTCTTCCATTGACGGTGATGTATAAAGGGAATTTTATTATTTAAGAGTAGGTTTAGTTTCTATAATATTTTTCAATTGTATAATTTTGGATTTAAAAGAAATCTGTTATATACAGGGTGTCATTGAAATGGTGTCAAATATGCTGGAGAGGATATAGCACTCTAATAAAAAAAGTTCCTGTGAACATTGGTTTAAAAATGTGTAATAAGTATATAAAATAGGCTTAGTAACGAAAATTTTAAAACTAATTATATAAAATAGGCTTAGTAACGGAAATAACGAAATAACGAAAAAAGTGCATCCATTATGAGAAAGAAAAAAAAGTTAAAAAATCAACCCCGACCTTTACAAAAACTATCGGTTCTCATTTAATTATTTTTTACTAGTTAATTAAGGGGCAAGATTTAAATGACTAGAAACATTTTTATAAAGTATTTCATTTTTAATACTGGTATTTAAAAAGATGTGTCAAATTAAAGTTTTTAAGGCTTCTAACAATCCTATGATGCATTTTTAGGCTCAAGGTTATTGGTCCTTTTTCTACTTTTAAGAGTATATAGGCATACAAAATAATACTTACAGGTTTCCGAAAAAATCCTGAAAAACAAAACGCACGGCTACATTTTTTTTTGTGTTGGCCGCAACCTTTATTTAGCTCTCGTGATGCTTATGGAATATACACTATGGAACAGTTAACATTAATAAAATAAAATAATTTGATTATAGAAATCGGTTACAACATACTCGAAAACTAATAAGTAATACTGTGTATTTCTTAATAATGTAAAAAAAAACACATCTCAATGTAGGAGATGTTCAAAATGCTCACCACGAACCTCTTGGCAACATCCTAATCTGAAATTAAAATGTCTTCTAACGTTATTCATCATCTCAGAAGTGACCGATCTAATCGCAAGCGTTATTCGTCTTTTTAAGTCACCTAGGTTTTAATATATTATAAACAGTTATAGGACATAAATAGAAATACTAGTATGTCTATATTTTCAAACGAGAGGCAACTTCTCTTTGCCCGAACAATATTTCCTGCTGTAGAAAACACAAAACACCTTCTCAGAAGGTGTGAAGGTTGCAGGAATACAGAGGAATTTTCTCGATAGATTTGATAATTTTAAGATTTTTTTCATTTGCTTCTTACCATTTTAATGGACATCTATTTTTATCGAAATCTTGTTCTTTAATATATTTTTCAACTTCATTCAACTCCTTAGTACCTGACGGTTTTGGGAAAAGGAAATCCAATACACTTGAGCTTTCTACGGTTCTTTCTTCTTGGTCTTGATTTGTTAATCTGCGGGGAAAGGGAGAGTATTCATGTTTCTAAAAAGAAACTAAATAGGCAACAGTATATAAAAGGTTCGCGTATCCGGTTCTTGAATCCGGATCTCGGATCCGGATCTCGGATCCGTATCTTGGATCCGGTTGTCGCATTCGGATAGATCCGGATCCGGATTGTTCACGTAGGAAAATTTGGATCAGATCCGGATCTGATCCGGATTAAAAAAAAATCCGGATCTGATGTACAGCACTAGTGTTTACCGGTTTCAAGTAATGTCTTACAAATATCAAAGGGACCGCCACGTCGATTTAATTCTCTGTATGTACTCTGTGCTTACGCATTGTTCAGAGCAGGAGCAGCGCGATTCGCTGTTGATTTTTTGCATCGCTGGTCGCTCTCACTCTGAACATTTGCGTTTGGTAACACTAGGTTATTTTAACGACGACGTGTCGCTCGACGCAAAGCTATCGCATCACGACACGCGACGCTCCTGCTTTGAACTAGGCTTTACTAGTAAAACGTCAACCTGAATCCTTCTCGCGGATTTATTACAAACTATACTATCGGTATTATTTTACTTATATTTAGTAGCTACAAAATACGATATTCTGAAGCATGACAACAAAAAAGAAAAGTAATTTCTAACAAATACGTATTATTTAAATTTAAATTTATCAATCAATCGTAAAGAAACCTTATTCGTACATAACAAACTCATTTGACTTACAGCTACAAAAATAGCACGTCTGTAACTCTAAATTCAACTTTAAATATAGCGGATATATGTATCAATTTTGCACAGTCCCAAAAACATCTACAAATCCGCCATATTTATTGTGAAAAAACAGTTTTATTGCCTATAGTTTACAGACTTACGCTGTTATGTCAAATTTAAACCTCGTTTTCAAATTAAAAGTTCACATTTAATTAAATTAAAATTTATTGACTAATTAATTATAAACTGAAAGCTCGATTATCGTCATGTTTTTCCGCTGGTAAATAAATTCAGACAAAAAGCTCTCGCAAAAGTTTTTTATTGATCTATATAAGAAAACTCAGAATTCATATAAAATTACTCAATCTCAATCAAGAAGATGGAATATAATTTAGTTATTCAAAATTTGCGTTAAAAATTCGACGGCCATAAGCCCGCTTTGATTTTCAAAAGAAAAGTTCTTTTGTAGATGTAGATAAAAATAATTGAGTTAATAATCAAGGTTAATGATTATTAGAAGACAAAATAGTACCATGCGAGAGGTAAATATTCATAAAAATATGTAAATCATAATTATTTCATTTCAATAAAATTGTATTGATACTTACTTCAATAATTCTATAATATCGGAGTGCCCTTACAGGTCTAGCAATACCACCCTAGAACACTAAATAACCCAAATCATTTTATAGGTTAGGTTTTGATATTTTGTCAATTTGTAAGACGTTCCATCACTTGCAAAGTTGCAGATGATTTGCATACTTAAAAAGTAAAAATATATTTCTGCAGTGGCGTATTATAATAGAAGCCCGCTAAGCCTGGGCTTGTAGCGCAAAATCCTAAGGGACGCCAAATAATTGCCAGCGAAAATTGGCATGCGAGCATAAACATATGAGCGCGGCAACATTGCGAATTTCACTGCGTATTTAATCCACTTTTAGATCGTCAATTGAAGCGTTTCACATTTATTAGGGGAAATACCCAAAAAGTAGAATTGTCATTTTAGCGGCTATACCAGAATCTGTGTTAAGATGAGCGGGGCAAAGAAAAAATTAAGTGGCGCTGAAAACCGGAATAAGGCTAGACATAAGGAAAAAAAATTAAAATTTACTTCGGAATCGAAAGGTAGATACTTATTTCATTACAGCGACATCAAAAAAATTTGTTGGAGCATGATGTTAGTACTAGCAAGTCAGCAAGTCAAGAAACAGGCAAGAGTGAGAGTAAGGTAAAGGTAAAACTTTTGAAACTATTTTCTTTTAAAAATATCGAGATTAGCTGTACTTTTACTTTAGGCCGAAATAAATAATACCATTGACGAAATTTCGGAATGCAGCTTGCCAAGAAATTAAGGTAAGACGTAGGTAATGTATATAGAAATTAAGGTAAGACGTAGGTAATGCATATTCACAAAACATATCCTGTCTAGAATATTTTAAATGAATGCCCCATTATTTAAGTTTTATACAACTTCTACTACTTTCAGTCACGAAACACAGATGGCGCCACAATATGCGCTGCTGACTGCTCAATACACATATATCTTAATTATAGGTAATGGTGTATCACCTCTACAATAGTAGATGACGCTTAAGTTCTCAGTAATTTTAAATTTAAATAGGATATTGTATGCTATTGGGATTCAAACGCATTTGATAAATAATCCGAGAAATACGTCTGTGTAATAAATAATCCGACAAGATGTCTGTTTTGCAAAAAAAAATCCAAACAGGATGATTGTTTCAGGGTGTCTTGGGGACTGTCTTCTGAGTATGCAACCTAAAGATCACATTCGAACTCCTAGTATAAATTGTAGTAGAGGGGGGTTTCTTAAACATTTTTAAAGAACAAAATAGCCTTAATAAAAGTTGTAGAAGAATAAATTCTAACAATTTTTCTTTTTTGTTTCTCTAATACCTAATAATTTTAAGAGCATTATATGGAAAACGTATATTGCCCTTAAAATCATTATCTTATTAGAGATATAACATTTTTTTATATAATACAGCTGATAAGAATTTGATACTTTCATAAAGGTCTTTTGCTCTAAAAAAATGTTTCGGAAACCACCCTTGCAGCGTGCGAAATTTTTGTCATCAAATGCGCTGTAAGTCGTTATGTATTAGATATCCAAAATGTTTAATAAATAAAAGTTGTTTATAATTTGATTTTCTACAACTTTTATTAAAGCTATTGTGCTCTAAAAAAGTTTAACGGGATCTTAAGGTTCAACTTGAAAATGAGATTCTTCAAATAATTAAAATATATTCCAAATATACAATTGGATCACAGAAATTTATTAAAACACCAAAAGAACGGAAACCTTGAAATTGCTTTTCGAATTTTTATGTGTAAAGCAGTAACTTATTACTCAGGCGAAAGATTGTTTTGGACTCTTAAAAGAGTTAAATATTATTTAAGACCAACCTTACTAGATTTCAAATTTAGCGACTTCTTAAAGATCTTGATGTAACAGAAATAATTGAAGTTTTTGCTGCAAATAATTCATGAAAAAAATATTTGGTTAATACCTGTTTTTTTTTTTTGGTGTCATGTCATGCCATTATGTGTGGGGAGGTAGAATACAACCCTGCTCTGAGCGCCGTAAGATGTTAATACGCCGCTGTATTTCTGGAATACCATTTTTCTCATTTGCAATGGCAACTGATAACCGTAGTTTCAAGTACAATTTGTAGAGGTTCTGTAATATTACCTCTAGTCTGATGGTCACGGGTTAATCTCGAAATTCGAAAACGCTGTAAAGTTTTTACTACAAAAAAAATGAATACGATTAAAATGTAGAAGAAGTATTTACATAATCGTCATTCGGATGACGCCATTACGCCACTGATTCGCGAAAGGCAGGCACGCATAAAGTCGGGCTTCTGTTTCTCGTGATAGGCGATTATTCGCAAAATTAATGGGACGGAATTGTTTTTGTCTGTTCGAGATTTATTCAGTTGGGAATTTCGGTGCCCAAAATTAAGATAATAAAAGGAAATTCGGCGTGCCTTCGATGCGAAAATTCTTAATGCGAAATGTATATTTGTTTCTGGATGGCGTCGAAAAATGAACGGCTCCCTCTGAAATTAGCTAATTTAATAAGAGAAAGACACAATCAATTCAAATGTGAGGTGTCAGTGGAGAGAAAAGACTATTTGCTATTAAGTAGTAAAACACACTAAAATCTTAGTGAGGAAGAAATATGCTCATCTATACAGACAACAGACAAGCAATACTCAATATGCATTTACCCAGATGTAGTACTAGAATGCCTCTAAGTCTTTGTTAAAGTATCCATCGATGTGGTCACCTTAATGTGAATCAAAAGCCACGACACTTTAAAAAGTAACGGTCTTGCCGTTTCACTAGCGTACCAAATATTTTGGATCTCGTCCTTCCATTGCACTAATAACCTAATTAAAACACATGTCCTTATGAAACTCAAGTAAAGGTGGAATAAAAAAAAATAGCTGCAGAGTTGTTAGAGAGCTTTTAAGTATCCCTGACAACACAAGCGCAAACAAAAAATACTTGACTATGACTTATGATGATTATACTGTATTTTTAAATGATTGACAATCTGTGTTATTTTTAACAGGTCTGTTATTTTATAAACACACAGAAATAACAACCAGTTCACAAATAACGTGTCTGTTAAAAATAACATTACTTGTCCATCATAACCTCTTTAAGGAGGAGTGAATTAAAACGACGCATTTACACAGAAAAATAACTAGATTCGTTATTAAGAGCGTGTTCCGAAATATAGCCTTGTTCAAAATCTATGAAATTATCAGCTCTAGTCGGCGAACGGTCAATGAGGGCTTAAGAGCGAATACATGTCATAGAAGTCGATTTTTTATTGGTCCCTAACAACAGTAGTAAATTTTAAATTATTGTGATCTGAAACGTGTGTTTAAAACTAACTGTCAAATGAAATTCAATATGGCCGTTGATTTTTTGACGTTATAGTTATCAGAAATACTTTTACTTGCTTTTGAAATCGATTTTTTGATAATACCTATATGATCTTTTTAAAATAGAGCTTGAATATTTAAGAAAATTGTTAACAGGTTAGTATAAATTATAAAAATATGGTCTGTTTCAAGGTTATATTTGTTATAGGTATAAACTCAAGTAAAAGTTAATTAGTGGCTTGGATCCCTTTATTATAGAGTACTATTTACTCTCAGTTAATAACAACTGGACTTCGAGCATATAATGCTCAAAACAACTAGATCACACAGTGATTGGAATTTCTGCTGAGTAATATAGATATTGTAGTTTATTTAATGTTAACGCATAGGACAGGCAAATGAAGGCAATCAAAAGGCTTATTGTGAGTCAGGATTTGTTTTCAAAACTGGAACCAATATTTTCATAACACTACATCATTACTGTTTAATAATATTGTAGCTTTTTTAACTCTTGTTGTAATTTTTATATTTTTACTTTCCTATCTGTATACAGATATAAGAAAAGTATAGGAATCATGATTTTTTCGACCTCGAGTTTTCGACGGATTTTTACGTTTTGAGGTCCCCTGAATCCGTTTTGACTATTTTCGCGATGATGTGTGTGTGTGTGTGTGTGTGTGTGTGTGCGTGTGCGTGTGCGTGTGCGTGTGCGTGTGCGTGTGCGTGTGCGTGTGCGTGTGGGTGTGGGTGTGGGTGTGGGTGTGGGTGTGGGTGTGGGTGTGGGTGTGGGTGTGGGTGTGGGTGTGGGTGTGGGTGTGGGTGTGGGTGTGGGTGTGGGTGTGGGTGTGGGTGTAGGTGTGGGTGTGGGTGTGGGTGTGGGTGTGGGTGTGGGTATGGGTATGGGTGTGGGTGTGGGTGTGTGTGTGTGTGTGTGTGTGTGTGTGTGTGTGTGTGTGTGTGTGTGTGTGTGTGTGTGTGTGTGTGTGTGTGTATGTGTGTGTGTGTGTGTGTGTGTGTGTGTGTGTGTGTGTGTGTGTGTGTGTGTGTGTGTGTGTCTGTATGTCGCATAACTCATGAACCGATACACAGAAAAACTCCAAATTTTAAACTTAAGCTTTATTTCAGCGTCTAATGAACTGATTAGATTTTGGGCAGAGTCGGAACATCTGGGGGGGTACTTTATACGTGGCCATTTTTATATTTTATGGAATATATCTGTTATTTACGTTTGAAGAAGAAAATTCTTCAAATAAAAGTTACTTCTAATATAATTATCTATAATTTTTGTTCTATACAAAATTTTCCTAAAATGGTCCGTATTCGAGAAATTTGACAAAATGTAAAAAAAATATTTTTTTATTAAAATTGTTCAAATAAAAGTTGTTTGTAATATAATTCTCTATAATTTTTATTATATACATAATTTCTCTAAAATGGACCGTATTCGAGATATTTGAGAAAATGTGTAAATTTCGAATTTCGAAGAAAACTCAAAAACGGATAAAGAAAAAAACATTAAATTTTAAACTTAAGTTTTATTTCGGCCTGCCGTGAAATGATTAGATTTTGGACATAGTCGTAACATCTGGGGGGGTACTTTATGGGAGGCCACTTTTATATTTTATGGAATATATCTGTTATTAATGTTTGGAGAAAAAAATTGTTCAAATAAAAGTTACTTCTAATATTATTATCTATAATTTTTGATTTATGTAAAAATTTCCTGAAATGGTCCGTATTCGAGAAATTTGACAAAATGTGCAAAAGTTTTTGAAATAAAAGTTGTTTGCGATATCGATCTCTATAATTTTTATTTATACATGATTTTTCTAAAATGGACCGTAATGGAAAAATTGTAGGAAAAGTGCTAAATTTAAATTTTTCAGTATTTTCATTTTCAATGAAAATCTATAGAAAAATGTTTCGAGGTAGATGTATGTGGAAAATGTATTTATTTTATCCTCTAAACATTTATGGAGGTGCTGCAATAGGTTGTACAAAATAACCGGAAAAAGCCTGTAATAACTAGATAGGAAAGTCATGTGTTGGACACATCAGATTTTTTGATTTAAAGTTATATTTACCTATGTAATAATTTAAAGTTGATATTTAATAATTATTTGTTGTGAAAGTATTGTTAGTTGATTATGCTAAATTAAGATTATCTTTAATGTTATACTAGAATTAATGAGTTAATACTGTCCAAAGGGGCTGGTTGTGAAACAGTATAAAAAAAGGAAACGTTTCTCAAATTCACTTACCTTAATATTGTATATTCAACTGGATGATGTTCCAAATTTCTAGTAGCAGTGGTATAAGCACATTTAGAATCGGGTCCGATTATAACGATTATAATTATTATTATGTAACACAGTCGTAGCGGTATTATTCAGCCAGCAAGTATAGCGACACACGGCTTATCGAAGTATACAGGGTGATTCACATAAGAACCGACATAGAGCAGGGGCATATAGGGGGTCCCAAAATATGGCAATTTAACGCAACTTACCTCTATACCAAGTTGCTTCCCTAAGGAGTTATAGGCTTTGAAAGTGAAGTTATAAATTTTGAAAAAAAAACAATATCTCCGTTATTCTTGAACTTAAAGCAACCAAATTTGGTACACTTTGTGGATGTATTTAGGGCGTTACTTGACAGTAACTAGAGTTTAATTGAAATTTGTAAAGGGGGTATACTGGGTGGCGCACCATTAATATTCAACAGAATTTTGTTAACCCTTAATGGATTTTAAAAATCTTTGCTTTGTTTTGTGGGCAATTCAATTCTTAAACTTTTCTTACCCTAGTAATTTTTCGAAAAAACTCATCATTTTCATCAAAAACTCGAATAACTTAAAACGCGCGCTCTAGGTGTGTTATTTAAAATCAGCGAAAATTCAAAAGTTGGCTATGAAAATAAACGTCAAACAAGAAAGTAGGTCATTTAATGTGATCAGTAGGAATTGGCTGGCAAATTATTATTTAGATACGTAACAAAATAACTTAAAGTAAGTACAGATACTGAAATGTGAAAAACTGGGATTAACAACTAACCAAAATAAACACAAAAAACTTAAACAACAACCAGAACAAACAATTGTTTATCGATAAATTAAAGAAATTGTTCAAAATGATCGCCGTTTTCTCTTACGCATAAATTTATTCTTCTTCGAAAATTAAAATCCACCCTATCTAATAACTGTTGATTATTCCTAATAGATGTGCATTTATGAATAATGCGATTCCATAATTCTTCTTGAGACGCAACGGGCGAAGAATACACAAATTCTTTCAACGTTCCCCACAGAAAGAAGTCACATTTGTTCAGGTCAGGTGATCTTGGGGGCCAACGTTGTGGGCAATTATTTCCTCTTCCTATCCATCTATTGGGATACTGGTGGTTTAAAAAATTTCTAACGTTCATACTAAAATGAGGCGGTGCTCCATCGTGCATAAACCAATGTTGCAACCTTAGTTGTAAAGGTACCTCGTCAAGTAGATACGGAAGGGTGTTTTGTAGAAATTCTAAATAATTTTCACCATTCAGCCGATTCGGTAAAACAACAGGACCAATTAAATATCGATCAATAATTCCCATCCAAACATTAATTTTGAATTCACGTTGGAAATGCCGAGGAGTTATTGCATGTGGGTTTACGTCAGAATACTCATGATAGTTATGGAGATTTGTGATACCTCTGCGAGTGAAAGTCGCCTCATCCGTAAAAAGAATTTTCTTTTGGAAGTTATTATCTTGGTGTAGAATAAACTGACAAAAATTGACACGTTGAACCAAATCTCCGGGTAAAAGTTCTTGGACTTTTTGTACATGATAAGGGTGTAGTAGATTGCGACGGATAACTCGATGCACAGAACTCTGCGATATACCAATTTGTCGGGATAAATTCCTAGTACTAATATGTGGATCATCTTGAATAGCATTTAAAATGGCTACCTCAACTTGTGGCCTGAGTGCGACAGCACGTTCTCGAGTATTATTGACAAACTTGCCCGTTTCTCTAGCTCGTCTTTCAACATTAGAAAATGTTTCTCTATGGGGAATGATACGGTTAGGAAATCTTCTACGATATTCTTCTACACTTCTTCTACAGTTTCCTTCACAAAAACCTAGCACTAACAGCATGTCAACTTGCTCGTTAAAAGAAAACTTCCCGTTCATTTTAAAAACACTCAAACAACAATTACTTAATTGAACAACTTACTCGCTTCATTGTCAAGTTTGACGTTTATTTTCATAGCCAACTTTTGAATTTTCGATGATTTTAAATAACACACCTAGAGCGCGCGTTTTAAGTTATTCGAGTTTTTGATGAAAATGATGAGTTTTTTCGAAAAATTACTAGAGTAAGAAAAGTTTAAGAATTGAATTGCCCACAAAACAAAGCAAAGATTTTTAAAATCCATCAAGGGTTAACAAAATTCTGTTGAATATTAATGGTGCGCCGCCCAGTATACCCTCTTTACAAATTTCAATTAAACTCTAGTTACTGTCAAGTAACGCCCTAAATACATCCACAAAGTGTACCAAATTTGGTTGCTTTAAGTCCAAGAATAACGGAGATATTGATTTTTTTCAAAATTTATAACTTTCAAAGCCTATAACTCCTTAGGGAAGCAACTTGGTATAGAGGTAAGTTGCGTTAAATTGCCATATTTTGGGACCCCCTATATGCCCCTGCTCTATGTCGGTTCTTATGTGAATCACCCTGTATATAAGCAACTAATTAACTGTTTTGATCCAATGTCGCTTCACTGGTTTTACGTTCATGAAACGCTGGGGTGTGGTCAATGTTCAAAATAAGCGATTTGAGACAAAAGCGCGAATATTTTAAACTGAGAAAATAACATTAGGTAATTCATTCTGCAACAAATGTAGTAGATGGTAATTTAAATGTTAATTAGTAATTTTGAAAATGGTTTATTTTCTAATAAATAAAGTTTACTTGAATATTTAATTACATTTTAATCATTTTGGTAAAAAAATTTTTATTTTTAAAAAATCAGTTTTTTTTTCCAAAATACTTTCTTTATTTCTTCATGGTTATCTCTCATCTTTTTGCCTTCAAAAATCAATAAAGTGTTTTTTACCAAACTTTTTTTTCAAAACCAGCATGTAACATAATAAGGTATCTTCCGTTTCTTGTAGGAATTGGTACCCATATTCGGTGTAGAAGGACCCATAATCGTAGAAATTCAATACAATTGCTTACTCAAATTCTGAAAAGAACTGTTATTAATGGAAAAAATTAAAAACTAAGTAATAATAATGAGATATCAAAGGGATGAAAGCAATAATAATACCTGATTTTCTGGTTCTTGGATGCTTGGTTCCTGATAGTGGGAAATGTTATTTATAATAAATAACGCACTTTTTCCCTTGCTGCATTTTATAGGTGGATAGTGTGACAGAAGTTGTATCCTCTAAATTTAATGTAAGACTCTGTTGTAAGGCGGGTCGCAGAAATCAGGAATATAGCTAGTTTTTGGATATCTGTTTTTGGAGAATACCATCAGCATTCCACGTAGGTATTCTAATCTCTTTTGTCCATTGGTGGTTTTGTTACATATTTGGGGTTTATTTATTTCTTCTAGCTTCTGAAGCGTGTTAAAGACTGAATCTATTCTGTGTAGGATACTAATTATTCCGAAGTAATACTTTATGCTATACTGTCTGATTGTGCAGTATACTGCGCAATTTGTGGCATGTGATTGATAGCTGGTTGTGACCTTTCAATTAGTTGCTTCTGTGAGTTTGTTGCATGTGAATATGTTATTTTATTTCTGACAGTAGTCTCATGTGCCTTATCATTATGTTATTCTCGAGTTTGCTGGAGTTATCCTTATCTAAAAAAATTTAGCTGCCTCTATAGTTAGCAGGATGTTCCATTAGGAAGTTTATACCTCGGTTGTTGTTCTGCACTTTTTACGCAATCCTTCGTATATGTTGCTACGAACTTTTTGATTTTTTTCTGCAAAAGTTGTAGACGGTAAATCTTTTACAGACTACTTTAATGTATCTGGTCTGTTTAATTTAATAGAAATGCCAAATAATGTCTTTGGCATTCATAGTTGAATTTGTTAATGTATTTTATTATTGTATATAGATACTGAATGCTAAATAAATTATTATTATTATTATTATTATGACATTTTTGAAGTTCTCTTCCTATTTAGTACCAGTTTTAGAATGGCTATTGCTTAGAGCTGTGGCTTGAAATTAAATAGTGTATGGCTCAATTCTTCATACCTTCTTTGCTTGCTATTTGATCAAGGAAAGTTTCACTGTTTTTTAACTATTTCTTTCACTTGTTTTAGATTTTTTCTACCGCTAGGTTGGCCAAGAGAGGCTCCTTAAGAGAAGTTGGCTTTTCGTTTTTTTTTTCTTCTATTGTTTCTGCTGTCTGCTGGTATCACTTCTACTTTGTCAATTTGGTCAAATATTTCTTTTGTTAGTTCTTCTTCATAGATCCCCTTATTCGTTAGAGATTTAAATTTTGCATTGTTTAAGATATTAATTGGTTTTTGCATATGTTTAATATTGATTTGCATTTGTTGCAATGCACTTTGTAGTTGTTATTTTTCCGGTTTTTTTTGTGTATCCAAGTATTGTAAAACGTCTGTTCATTCTGATTTCTACCTTGATTTTCATGAAGTATTTCATGATATTAATGAGCTAGGAGAATTTCTCCTACTTCTATTATTTTTATATTATTTGTTTGATTTTCCTGAAAAGGGTCCTATTTTTTGCTCCAAAAGCACTTTCAGCAGGTGTCAATTTTGTTTTTTTTATTTTTTTCCTTCAATTTTTATTGGCATATTTTTATTTTTGTTCATAAACATTACTTTTAGCAATCATTGTTGATTTTTTAAACAATCACGATTCAAAAATCTGATATATTGATGTAATATATGAATAATTTTTTTGCCATTTAATGCATTTTTATAACCTTGAAATTTTACTTTTTCTTAAATAAAACCATATTTTTTTAATGTTACCATAAAGTAAAAGAGTATATCTATGAATTAGGACAAATATAATGGTGTTTTTATCATATAAATAAATACACACAAAATATTTATTTTTATTTTTGCAAATTCGATAAAAGCAGAAATATAATGTTTAACTAATTAATAAACGATTTAAACATATTTCAAATTTACAAGTATTAGAAATTAAAAATTTAAAAAACCGACTTCAAAAACGTGCAGATGCCATCACCACATCTTAACTAAATTTATATGGGACCACCCCTGAGGTGCGTCCTTACTGAAAAAAAAAAAAAAAGAATCATATAAATCGGACAAGGTGGTAAAGCATTATCGCTAAACATACCTAAAAAATGAAAAGTTTGGGGATTTTCTCATGGACCCAATTATTAGATTTTGACCAAATTTATATGGGACCACCCCTGAAGTACCCCCTCTCTAACAAAAAAGAATCATTAAAATCGGACACCGTCATAAAGAATTATCGCTGAACATACATAAAAAAAAATAAAATAAAAAAAATATATTGCGACGATTTGAGAACCTCCTCCTTTTTTGAAGTCGGATAAAAATAAGTACCTGAATACGATTCTGTATGTATGATTTACAACCATAGACATCATATTATCTAAGATAGACTCGCCCTACACACTGTATACCCAATACACCTTCTGTCCGCATGTTTTACTAGACGGGGAAAGGGGAATCGTACGTCGCACATTGACGTAGTGTTTCGGGAGGGTTTACATATATTTTTAGTAAAAATTATTTAATGACCAAATCAATAATCTGTGGGTCTTCAGAATCAAAGCTAAATTTAAAGAAAACATATTCAATTTATACAGGACATTCAAAAAGTCATTTTATATTTTTTCTTATAGATTAAAATAGTAGCAGGTAGCTCAAAGTGGAAGAACATTTTTGTTAGTATTTTTTTAAATACATGAAGAGCAAAGAGCAAGTAAAAATATAAAGCCATTTATTATTATTTTTACATGGGTACTGTTTGAAAACCTTTATTACAGGTCGAAAAAAGAATAATTATATTGCCGGACTACCTTTTTTTATGAAATAAAAAGCTATTAAAAACAGAACAATTTTATTTCAGATACATAAATATACAAATATGATCTTTCTATTACATACCATTTGGGTTGCATGTCACGACACCTATTTTTAGAATTATTTGTGTAATGATATAATAACTCATTTAGGACAGTAATCAGCAATGCTTTTATAATATCTGGACAAGGCTAAAACACATTAGCTTAAGATTATCAAGAGATACTTTATTTCTAATTTGTCCGAATAGAAAAAACACTAAAGGAAGCTTCTTTTGTGACATTTCGAATGTCATTTTACTATCATGATTACTCCTACAAACACTCTTGGTGAAGAATCTGCTTAATAGATTTATTTAGTGTTATAAGATAACTGATATTTTGTAAAGCATATTTTGGAATAAAAGACAAAATAGCTATTTGTGTATTAAGAACAGAAAGTAGCACCTTTGACAGTTGAGACAGAAAGTCTGTCGATGAGAAAAGATTTATTTTATATTTATTCAAAAAGGAGGAAAAATACAATATCAAAACTGTTATCTCAGTTGTGTAATTTTCATTATCAGTATTTGTGTTTTTCCAACTGACCATATCAACTGACCATTATTTTGTAATTGAGATGAAAAGCCGTACGAGTCGCAGATACGTACGGTTTTTCACCTAATTTCACGGGTATAATCAGCTGTACTACATTAACAGCTAGGTATCTAGTAAGGTTTTTAAGCTCAATGCGCTAGTTCAGTGTGATGTCATTTTGGTTCGACTGACATTTAATTCTAACCAAACTTTTAACAAAAACATCAATAAATTTAACATATACGTTTTTACTATTTTTATTTTATTTCAAAATATTGTTTACAGGTCATAAAAAATAGTTTAAAGGTATATAATTGGTAACTAAACGATTGTATATTTGATACATGCTATCTACTTACTTTAGGAATATATTTATAAAAGTGAAAAAAACGATATAATTTAGGTAAACAAAACGCATTCCAAAAATCTACTGTCACTTTAATTGTCAGTGGAACCATAATTACATCATCACTGAAATAGTGCATCGATCATTGCGTTCGGTCTGCCAAGTTCCTTTAACTCCTTTAACACTTTTAACTCCAAACGACCCTTTTAGCGTTCGGTTTAGTCCGATTAGTGACGGTTTAACACGCTTAAATGTCATTGAAAAGCACCCTAAAATTTGTCCCGCTCCAGCCCCTGACTATCCGAACTCGCCTGATGAAGAGACAAATTTTAAACGAAATGGCTTATTTTGAAATGTCAAATTTGAGACTTGTACGATTTTCGAACTCACTGGTTCAATTGCAGAACACTGTTTGCAGTGAATCTTTTTCTTTAAGGATTTTACTATAAAACCAGAAATATAAGCAACTACATCCTGAATGTATTCGCTCAAAAAATATATAGATAGGTAATCATGGTCACGAAGCTCATTTGTAAATTCCAAATTTTCTTTAGTATCTGATTCGTAACATTTTAAATTTAACGCAATTTGGCTACTAGTGTTGCTACAATCGAAGATGCTGGTGCCATCTAAAGCAATTGCATTGGCAGTTTTATTTGACCTTACTTCATTATGAATTAATAATTTTTTATAACAATTTTGAAACAATCTCCATGTGAGATTGTTATTGAAGCATCCGTTACGAACTGCACTAAAAAAAAGTATTTTTTTTTCTTCATTTTTCGCCTCTTCAACTACCTCTCCCAAAATTCTGTAAAATGTGATGATTACTGTATAATTTTAGAGCTTACATATAATAAAAATACCCATAATAAATACTGTACTTACTTGATAGGTACAGCATTATGTTTTAAGATGTGTCTACCACTTAAATTTTCATAAATATCTGCCATACAAAAATGGTCAGAACATATACTAAGGCTTCTTTCATTTTCATAATGTTTTCCTCCATTAAGCATAGATTTTGCAGCCAAATTCTACGTTGAATAATTTCTCTAGGAAACCTGATCAGAAAATATAGAACATTATTATTTAAATAAACAATGCTAGTGCTAAATGCCTTTACACTGTTAAATAAATTAAGCCTTATTCCCTGTATATGCCTACGTCTATGCTAACATAATCTTATTTATGAAATGACCGAATAACATTCTTATTCTGCGTATTTCGGCACACTATTTATTTCCTCCCCATCGTAAAAGTCCTTAATAAAAAGTTCAGGGTTTAAATTATTCTTGAAAACTACAAAAAACCAAAAAAATCACAATAAAACTTGATCTGTCACTTTGACAACATCAGCAAAATGTCTTAGGTTGCCAAAGTTAAATGATTTATACCAAAATGTTTAATATTCCCATATGATACACATGTAAAAATAGATACTTAAAAGTCTTAAGTGATTGCAATTAATAAAAAACTCATATTGATGCTTTCAATTCTTTATTTCCTTTTTTTATTAGATTGTATTAAAGGTAATAGTAACTTTTTAAATAAAACTTTAATGTTTGATATTTGATGAAAGAGATCTGACAACATAGGAAGAGCGTACCGTCAAAAAAAAGTAGCGGACAAGTGTAATGTATACAAGGCGTATCTATTATCCGATATCTTTGTTTACAACCACTCATCGGGTCCTTTTATCAATGTTGCCAAACTTACGTTTGCCTTTTTCATTATATATTTTTTCATAGTGAATTCGTAGGTAACAACTATACCTACTTAGTTTTGACATAAGTAATAAAAATAGAATTGGAACGATAGGAAAACGAGTAACAAAAGTAATTTTCTAGTAAATAATTAACAAAATTTCATAACTAAAATAATATTATTAACAAGTATTCACAATTAAAGTTTTAATAAATATTTAAGATAAGCTCATTGCAAGTAAAATTATATTTAATTAAACTACCAATTAGTACTGTAGTGTTATTGTCTTTAAAATCGAACAACTTTGCTAATATTAATTAGCCGCTAAGATCAATACATACTTGTACATTGACTGAACTAATCGCCTGAACATGAACTGCAATCTGGGAACTAGAGAAATAGTTCTGTACCACTAGATAGTATCAAAGAGGGTAATAAGTACATGTGGTCTAGCTGCTCTTCGTTTGATGGATTAATCTCAGAGGGACTTACATAGGTATTTGTTACAGTATTATATCCAGGGTCGGACAAGTGGTGGTGAGTGCAATGTTAGGGGCATCTAATTTGCCCTTTATTAAGTTCTCGACGAGATTGCTTTTATATTTTAGATGTACATTTTTAAAGTTTGTTTAAAGCTAACACCATTTTTTGATTATACCAATTAAAAGGGGACTTTTTTGAAGGGATACAAAATTTCTTTTTATATAACAATATTTTTGAGACCGTTTTAGTTTGTTTGTTTGTATTACACCATTTCACCTAACCAACAATTTGTATTTATTATATACATAAGTAAACTTAAACAATTTAAAACTAAGAGATCACTTAATAGAATCTTTTCCTTTCTGTTTTGATATTCCAACTTCAGAAAGGTGTACTGTGCTATACTTTTTCACAATTTCACATCAATAATTTAATTTAAATTTGGCATATATACGCGAACACATGTGTTGATTTAACTCTTTGACTACCAAGGGTGGGTAAATATTGACTACATTGTGATAATATAGCCACATATGTATAAAAAATAATATAAAAATCGGAAAAAACATATTTATTATCTTAAATATATTCCATTATAAGATATCAATCTTATCTTCTCGATTTACAAAAAATGAAATATTTTAAATTAAATTAAAGTGGACAGGTATTCCGCATGCATCAGAAGCGCTCACACAAGAAATGAGGAAAAATATATATATTTTAAAATATCAATAGTATGGTCCGTCTTAATAAAAATATTTTAATATTATTATTATTATGGTTTCGGTTTGATGTTGTTCCTAATTAAAATTAATTATTCATGTGTATCACAAAATAAAACGAACGAGAATTTCCCCTCAGAAAACAACTGCTCCTTTTACTAATACCGCCACAGCCCTTAGTAAACAAAATGAAAGTAAGAGTGTTGAAATTAAATTTCTATCTCTGCTGTCATTCCTTTGGATATCATTCAATGCCTGTTGCAGTACTACCCAATGGAGTAGTTGTTTTCCGAAGGAAGACGGTAGCTCGTTTTATTTTGTGACCCATGGCTTAAACAATTTCTTGGTTTCATTTATTTTACGTTTTGGTCATATTTGAGTTTAAAATAATTTTCCTTTTATATTTTTGATTTCCTGGTTACAATTTGTATGTTTCATTTACATTTTAAGTTTGAATTTATTTGGTATATTCAACAATAGGTACATATACCCTTGCGGATGTAGTAATATAAACAAAAAATACCTATCCCCAACTTTAGAGTGAACTTTTTTTACCCACCCGCAGGAATTACTTTGAACAGTGTCGGATTAGGCCGTCGGTCTACCGGTCAAAAAACTCGAATAATATTGACGTCATAAAAAGGTATGTAGGTATATCACGATACGGGCATCTAAAAAACAAACTGGATTTTTTGTTTCTGGTCCAATAAAGCCAGAAATTCGGTGTTCCGTCAACTATGTCCACTGGTATATCATTTTTAGCTTTAAATTGAGTAAAAACAACGATTGCATTAATTTAAAAACACACTTCCTTTATTTATCTACATGTAAATATTTTATTACGTACCTTTCACTTGGACGGTATGCTAAAGTCGAAATATTTAGCGAATACATTCTTATATAATCTAGTTAGCTGAACTAATCTGTAATCTTAAATCAGTTTAATAACTGGTTCCGTAGTGTAGCGGTTATCACGTCTGCTTTACACGCAGAAGGTCCCCGGTTCGATCCCGGGCGGAACCAAGACTTTTTGTTTTTTCCTTCAGTGAAGTGTGTTTAGGGATTTATTTACCGAATAGGTAGATCAGTCGATATGTTATGTTGAGAATGGGGTGTGAATACACTGCGACCTAAAAGATCTATTATGCCCTCTTCTGTCGCCAATGCACCAAGGAAAGAAATGTCTCAATGCCTATAACGACCCTTCTAATCCTATTTTCTCACGGAAATGTAAGATTTGAAGTGGCTTCAAGTTAGGTAAATCTCCCTCTTCTATTTCATATCCTCCTAGATATAGTGCCCTTGGATTCTACACATTCAGTTAGGAGGTGATTGGAGGTTTCTTCCTCCTCTCACAGAATCTGCACTCACTATCCTCTACTACTCTCAGTTTATATAGGTGTCCTTTTAGTCGGCAATGCCCGGTAAGGATCCCTGTTACAATACGTAGCCTGTTCTTGCTCAGGCAGATGCAGGCTTCCGATCTTTGCTGGTTATATTCACCCAGAAGTATCTTGGCCTATCTCAGCCAAAAGAGATTGTTCCAATTATCGGTTCTTCTACTGCCCAATTCTTTTTTAATATCTTCTAATAGGTATTATATTACTGCTGATACTGCAGAATGGCTCAGGTCCTACAAAGGGTGTTTGAGCCCCTTTCCTTGCAAGGCTATCTGCAGTCTCGTTACCCTGTGCCCCGTTATGTCCCGGAAACTAAGTGAGAGTAACTCTATTTTTCTCGTCTATCTCATTCAATTGTTCTAGGCATCTCCGGACCATTTTTGAGCTGATTACTTAAGAACTCAAGCGTTTTGATGGCTGCTCGACTATCGGACATGATGATAATCTCTTGTCTATGATAGTTTCTCTCGATGTTAAACTGGATACACTTCTCGATGGCGTGAATTTTTGCCTGGAAGATGCTTGGGTATTTTCCCAAGCTTTCGGAGTGCTTGGTTCTCGGCCAATACACTCCTATTCCAGTTCCTTTTATGGTTTTGGAACCATCCGTATACCACTGAATAGCACGTCTTTCGGTTGCAAGCGCGATGGATTCTTGGCTCCATTCTTTCTTGCAACCCAGCTCTGTGGTTTTGAAGTTTTTCACAAAAAAGTACTTCTTTAGCATTTCATCCTGGGGCATGTCCCAGGTATCTTTAGTCCTGAAGCAAGTAGACTTTCATCTGATTACTCAGTTCCTGATCAATCTATATCGTGTCCTTTTTGCCACATTCTCTATCATCTCACTATTGCAGTATACATCCATCGCAGTATGTTTGGGTTACATCCCCATCGTTTACCTGCAATGTTTCTACATACCATTAGGGCTTTTGTGGCCTTATTTACTACTTCCTTCTCATGTGTGTTCTAGAGAAGTTTGTTGTCCAGGGTTAGGCCTAGATATTTGACTTTATTTTAGCATTCTATATCTATCTATCTAGTTTTCTTTTCCTTGAAAAGACTACTAGTGTAGTTTTTGTAGGGTTTATACTAAGTCTTACCTCACGGCACTATCTTTTGGTATGTTCTAGTCCTCGTTGGACTATATCACACAGGATATTACTAAACTTGCCACTAGTAAATATGACTATGTCGTCGGCATAACCTTGACAGGGTATGCCGAGGTCAGTCAATCTGCATAGAAGTTCGTCTATGATTAGGCTCCACATTACTGGGGATAGAACTCGTCCTTGTGGACATCATCTGGTTGTGCAGATGGAGATGGTGTCCTGCCCTATCTGTGTCTCTGCAGTTCTTGTAGATAACAGCTGAGCCATCCATATGGATGTGATGTTATCTACTCCTCTGTATGCAAGTGCTCTTTCTACAGATTCGTGTGGCGTGTTGTCAAAAGCTACTTTTCTATATCTAGGAAGGCACACACGACCGTGTCTTTGTTTGTCAGTGCATCCTGGATTACGTCAGTCAAATGTACCAGGACAGTTTTTATAGATCTTCTTGCTACATACGCGTGTTGGCTGTGGTGGAGTGGCACCCTCTCCAGGACTTCCGTTCTGATATAATTATCAACATTGTTTTTAATACAAAGGATGTGAGGCTTGGTCGAAAGGATTTAGGATGTGTGGTATCCTTTTTTCCTACTTTTGCAATAAAGGCGACTCTGACCCTTCTTTATGCTATCCCAGCTCCAGACTGCTCCGGGATAGCTGCATTATGTGTGGTAGTAATTCCTCCTGTGCTTGCTGAAGCAAGGCACGAAATATTCCATCCACACCTGGAGAGTTAAACGGCTCAAAAGTGTTTACGGCCCACTTTAACCGATTTCTGCTGCATATGTGTTTGCAGGGCCGACAAGAGGGGGGCAGCCAGGACTAATTCCCGGGGCCCAAGCTCAAGTGGGGGCCCAGCAGCGGTATAAGGAGGGCCCGGTAATTTGGCTAGGATTTTTTTTTTACTTTCAGAAATTTAAGTAAAGAGGAGGAGAAATTTTTGCTTTAGCTAGCGTGTTTTTTAGTTTTTTAAACTATATTTATTTTTTACTTTTTAGTTCGATTATTAAAAAAAAAATAATCTGAAAAAAAAAATTTTTTTTCAGCCGTGGGGATTAAAACCCACGATCTGTGAGTCTGGCAATCGAAAACTCGCGCGTTAGACCGCTCGGCCACGAACGAACTTGGTTTAGTGGGTTATACCATTGTATTTAGAGAAAATAGTAGAACAACCTTATGGACGTTTCATTGGAGGCAATTCTGTCGCGACATCTGTTAGAAATTCATCAAAATAGCCCGAACGCTAGCACTTCCTCGATCATTGAGTACATAATTCTATATAAATAAAATTTTCTTAATTTTTAAATTCATATGGGTAGAGTTCTAAATTTAAATTACTATTGTTTATATTCTCTAAAATGATAATAAATCGTAAATAAATGTTCAACAAGCATAATTAAACTCGTATATTCCATTTTTAAAACAAATATTCTGAATCGATTATGGGCCCATCTATTAGTAAATAGAGAAATTACGTTCGTTTCGAAGACGACAAAATTATCAAAGACATGACTTAGACACCACGGAGCTTGCTGCCATCTATTGATACTGTCCATTGTCCTCCAAGATAATTTGCATTGGTTGGTATTGTTTTACTAGAAATACAATGGTTATACTGACAATAATTAATAAGCCACTTGAGTCCAAAGGAGAGTTACATACATACATACATATATACATACATACTGATATGTTATTAAAACACCCTGCATAATAAAAATAATGTAAGAAGTCTTCATAGAAGCAGACTAAGAGATAGAAAAAATGGTTTCTAGATTAAAAAAGGTTGTTAGAAAAAAGTCACTTTTGAAAGGTTAATCAATTTGGAATTTTTAAAAAAATGTCAAGGAAAATGTATGAATAAAATTATAATAAAAAGATATACGAGTACAAGAAACTTAAATAAACAAACTGTTAACGATCCATTGTAAAAAGGAAATACATATCAGAAGAAATATTAGAGGAGGAAAAGAAGAGCAAAGTTTAAAAAGTTTATAGGCGATTGAAAGAGACATGGACACAGCAGTGATGTGAACACGGTATTTATAAAAACATTTATATTTTTGTGTAATTATAGTTTATAGTGAGGAATAGATATTCATTCAAGTTGTTCTTTAAAAACTGAAAATTTGTAATAATAGTTATAGTTAAAATTTTAATAAATCTATATAAATGGCTAAGTTATAGCCAAATCTAAAAATAACAATTGTTAGATTTGGAAATTTTTCTTTAACAAGAGTTATTTTTTTTGTTAATTAAGTTTAGTAGGTGTAGTAGAATAGTTAATAGTTTCTTTTAAATGTTCAGATATAACAGGTAATAAAAGACCTGATATTTGTGAAATTCGCAGATACTTATTTTGTTAAAATTAAACACAAATTTGATTTTGTAAGAGTTTTGTTTATTTAAGTATCTAATTGCTTGATATCATAAATATAGGAATCATTTTTCTATAATAACTAAAATAAACTAAAATAAACTAAAATAAACTAAAATAAACTAAAATAAACTAAAATAAACTAAAATAAACTAAAATAAACTAAAATAAACTAAAATAAACTAAAATAAACTAAAATAAACTAAAATAAACTAAAATAAACTAAAATAAACTAAAATAAACTAAAATAAACTAAAATAAACTAAAATAAACTAAAATAAACTAAAATAAACTAAAATAAACTAAAATAAACTAAAATAAACTAAAATAAACTAAAATAAACTAAAATAAGATAAAATAAACTAAAATAAACTAAAATAAACTAAAATAAACTAAAATAAACTAAAATAAACTAAAATAAACTAAAATAAACTAAAATAAACTAAAATAAACTAAAATAAACTAAAATAAACTAAAATAAACTAAAATAAACTAAAATAAACTAAAATAAACTAAAATAAACTAAAATAAACTAAAATAAACTAAAATAAACTAAAATAAACTAAAATAAACTAAAATAAACTAAAATAAACTAAAATAAACTAAAATAAACTAAAATAAACTAAAATAAACTAAAATAAACTAAAATAAACTAAAATAAACTAAAATAAACTAAAATAAACTAAAATAAACTAAAATAAACTAAAATAAACTAAAATAAACTAAAATAAACTAAAATAAACTAAAATAAACTAAAATAAACTAAAATAAACTAAAATAAACTAAAATAAACTAAAATAAACTAAAATAAACTAAAATAAACTAAAATAAACTAAAATAAACTAAAATAAACTAAAATAAACTAAAATAAACTAAAATAAACTAAAATAAACTAAAATAAACTAAAATAAACTAAAATAAACTAAAATAAACTAAAATAAACTAAAATAAACTAAAATAAACTAAAATAAACTAAAATAAACTAAAATAAACTAAAATAAACTAAAATAAACTAAAATAAACTAAAATAAACTAAAATAAACTAAAATAAACTAAAATAAACTAAAATAAACTAAAATAAACTAAAATAAACTAAAATAAACTAAAATAAACTAAAATGAACTAAATAAACTAAATTTAATTATATAAACAAATAAAAATAAAGTTTATAAAATATAATACTTCTTGAACCGACACCACTCAGAGAAAGAGAATCTGCTCTACATAAAATAAAGTGATAAAATATATAAAAAAGAAAGCTAGCCGAGGTAAGTTTAGGTTATTGAGTATTTATAAATTTTGAGGTTAAATAGAGAACATTACAATACATACATACATACAGGTGAAGCTAATATAAGCGTGTTAAAAATAGGCTTCCTTTATTTATGTACATGTAAATATCTTATTTCGTACCTTTCACTTGGACGGTATACTAAAGTTGGAATATTTAGCGAATACATTCTTATATAATCTAGTTAGCTAAACTAATCTGTAATCTTAAATCAATTTAATAACTGGTTCCGTAGTGTAGCGGTTATCACGTCTGCTTTACACGCAGAAGGTCCCCGGTTCGATCCCGGGCGGAACCAAGACTTTTTGTTTTTTTCTGTAAAGAATTGTGTTTAGGGATTTTTTTACCGAATAGTCGATATAGAATATATAGATCAGTAGTATTGCTACCGAGAATAAAAGACCTAATTTCTTATAATCCTTTTAATATTTGATTTTTTTTTATTTAAAAACCTTGTTTATTTTAATGCCTTATACAGGGTGAGTCCTATTAACTGTTGAGACATAGAGTAAGCGTGAATTAATATTTGGATCAAAATATAAGGATTTGAACAAGCATCCCTTTATAAACCGTTGCTGTGGATAAATATGGTTGAAGTTGCAACATTTTTTACGTTTTTTGGAATCATTTTACAACATATTCTTAAACGTTATTACAATAGGCATAAAGGCAAATCTTAAGGCAAGGAATAATATTATATTTATTAATTTACATTTTGTTACAAGGGTGCCACATGAGCGATTCTTGATAATGAAATTGGGCTATACCTTTTTTTATGAAACTTTTGATTAATTTTAATTAATAATGGGATATAAACAATTTTTATGTTAAATTTTTATGGTTTTAAAAGTTTTCAAGAAAAGGGCAATTGAAAATTTCATAAATTTCTCTACTACTTTTAAATGGAAAAAAGTAGACAAACATGTATCTCGGAATAAAAAACAATAATACCCAGCTAGCACAAGAACATCCCATCTACGATAATAAGTTGCAATTGTATGCTCTTTAAGCTCGCATGCAATGTACTTTTAATGTAACCCTAATATCCCTGCGACCGCCGAATGTCCGCAACGGCAAGACTTTTATAGCACATCTCTCAGATGTTAAAAAGTGAAGTTCAAAAAACATCACACCTAGCACTTTTAGGGTACTTACACCGAAACTTGCTCTGAAACGTTCTATAGATTTTATAATGGGAATTATTTCAAATTAAAAAACGTAATTCTTCATAATTTCTTTTGCTTATTAAATAAATACGATTTACATTAAGAAATTATAAAAAATTACTTTTTTTTAATTAAAAATATATATTTTTACAAGTATAATTCGAGAGACGCTAAAATGGTGGTTCCCACCTTATCGAGACTGAGGCCCACAAGGGTAAACTCGTAGCGTAACAAAAACGAGAACTGATTTAACTTGGAACGAAATACCGAAAGCCCATACTAGTATTAGAACGTTGAATTTTTTGGTTTGTGAAGCATTGGCATTACTTAGGTTAAACCATGTGATAATTTTCACAAGCCTTGATTTTTAAAACCATTCTATATCGCCTTTTGATTAGGGTTTAAAAACTAGTTTGAGCAATGTATCCAATAACAATTGGCTCCTTTACCTCTTAAGCCTGCTCATGTAAAATATTTAGGCTTCTTACTTCGCCTATTTATATTCTATTAATAAAGGACAGAATAAGAATGAGTACTGCAACTATGTTAAAAGAAATAAATTGGCTTTCAGTTCAGAATTATGTTTAGTACATGACTGATATTTATTTATAACAAGTGTAAATTAAAAATTTAAAAAAACCGACTTCAAAAACGTGTAGATGCCATCACCACATCTTAACCAAATTTATATAGGATCACCCCTGAGGTACCCCCTTACTAACAAAAAAAGAATCATATAAAAATGGGACAAGGTGGTAAAGCATTATCGCTAAACATACATAAAAAATGAAGAGTTTGAGGATTTTCTCATGGACCCAATTTTTAGATTTTGACCAAATTTATATGGGACCACCCCTGATGTAGCCCCTTTCTAACAAAAAAAGAATCATATAAATCGGACAAGGTGGTAAAGCATTATCGCTAAACATACATAAGTAATGAAGAGTTTGAGGATTTTCTCATGGACCCAATTATTAGATTTTAACTAAATTCACATGGGACCACCCCTGAAGTAGCCCCTTTTTAACAAAAAAAGAATCATTGAAATCGGACACCGTGTTAAAGAATAATCGCTGAACATACATAAAAAAAAAAAATATCGCTACGAATTGATAACCTCCTTCTTTTTTGAAGTCGGTTAAAAAAAAGGGACATAGTACCATCGCATCAGATCTATTAGAAAAAAGTTAATATAATTCGCAATATCACAACTATAATACAAGAAACCAATCTGACTTTCATGTACTATCACTAAAAGTTCCCAAAATTCAATTTTTATTAAAGGTTTAAAAAATTTAATAGACTGCCTACAGAAATTAAAAAAAAAAAAAACAATAAATGTATTCAAAAGTAACCTCAAAAAATACTTGATAAATAAACAGAACGGATATAATTTCTTGTGATAATACTCTTTAAACCTGCCCTTTTTAAGTATATCCCGCATTTATTATAGATTATTTGTTTTGAGATCATGAACTTTATTTTAAAAAATTAATGTTTAAAAAATTACTTGATGTTATAATAATACCACTTACTATGTTTAAATTATTAATAGTTTTGTGAAGATAGGTTATAGCAACTTATAGCCACAAAACTATTTTTGTGTTAAAGTAGATCCATAGAGAGTAATGTAATTTACAAAGGCCTTCTTTCAACATACAAATAAATGACAACTTTATAATAAAAATGAAAAACACAACAAAATACCTTGGTATCATAAATGATCCAAATATAATAAAAAAGTGCTTTGTATATAAGAACATTATATTATCTGTCTTGCTGTACTTTTATTTATGGAAAGCTTGAATTGAGATATTTATTATTTGCTATAAATATCAAGAGAAGTATACATTTTTAAATAATTTTACATTTAAGAGCTATTCACATATCACAGTTGACATCTTGATACTTGACAGGCACAGCCAAGCATTATTTTGATTTTTGCCAAATAAAATGGCTGGTTAATTATTCTATGAGGTTGCGACAGAGAAATTTGATGAAGGTGTTTTTGTGGCTGGGGGCGAAATAGTAGTACGCTTAAAGCACCACCATATAAAGTAATTTTTAAGAAACTGCTTATATATTTTTCATAAATTGGCAGGCTTGGCGACTAATTTCGAATGAAAATAGCCTCCAAAATGGCTATATGGTTGCAAGTATGAAGGTCGCAACCCGCCTTAGAAATTTCACTTTTACTATCAACAGCTGTTGTTTGACAGGTCGTTAGAGAATGGTTGCAATTTATGGAATGTGAAGAATGTTAGGAATTTTGACATTAGAAATAAATTTCTAAAATTGTTCAAATAAGAAAATTGTTATTAAAGTAGTTAGGATGAACCGAAATTTCTGAAAATCAATAGGGTTCTAAGTTAGAAGTAATTATTCAAGAAAATCAAAACCGCAAGTCAATCAGAACTTTCATTCTAGAGTTATCGTGCCGGCATACATACATACAGACGACCAGACGAAAAATTTTTTTTGATTTTCCGATTCAGAATGTTCAAAAACATAAAAAAAAGTTTAAAAAAATGGGGGTCGGAAAATTGTTTCGTCTGTACGAATGCAATACTGAGGTCCCATAGGAAGGGCCTCAATAATTAAATCCATCCGTAGAGACACTATATTGTTCTTTGCGTAATGTAATGTAGAGAGGCTGAAATTGAGGTTTAAGTAAACTCTCAATCGAGACATGAATATTAAAAAAAAAAAAATATTTATATAAATTTATTATTAAAATGTTCTTGAAATCAAGTACCAATATCACAAAAGTAGAGGAAGGTATATCAAAAACGCAGTTACACATGTGCGATAGTAGAACCTACCTATAAAGCACTGAACGATTGGACAAACTTAGGTATAATTAGTATAATAAGGTAGAGCGATTTTTTTGTGATGAGCAAATTTCGTCATAGCTATCCACACTCAAAATAGCTAAATAAATGCAATAAATACAAATAAGTAATGAGCGGCAGGTGGCTTCAATCACGTTTAAATCTGTCTGACCACGCCTACAAACTTAAATTGATTTCTGCACAATATGACGAAGTGTGCTCTTCACAGAAATACCGCGCTCTAACAATATTGCAAAGGTTCACTGAAAGCTTAAATGGCGAACAATTATACAAAAGTATATTTATATAAGGTATGTTTTAAAGATTCACAAGATTTTTTACCAAGATGGAAATTGTACGATGCTAAAGCTAGATCAGTGAGTAATAATAGACAATGACTAGGTACATATTATACTGATGTCTTACCTGTAGACGCAGAGATATATTACCTTTTTAAATCAAGCCTTTTAACTTTTTTTATATAGTTATGTATCTATATTTTTATTTTATTAGTTTATTATTTCTGCGAAGGTGATAAATAGTCTTTTATTTTAATCATATGTGGCTTGGACATATTTTTATTTATGCTATAATGTAACATAAATATATAAAAATTTATTAGAAAAGGATAAAAGATTTCACTTTTCTGCAACGTATTGAATAGACAAGATATTGACCTACTTGTTTAACTATTACTAACGGAAATATTATAGAAACTAAAAAATATGCTCAAATTTAAATCGTTACACTTATTTTTAGATAAGTTTGTCTTACTTTGTTGTTTTAAGTAAAAAAAAATATTCTATTGAATTTTTTTTTAATTTTACAATTTTTTTTTAATTTTACAAATATTTTGCTTGATTATGAATTTCCAAGTTAGGTATGCAGATACTCGCTGCTATATACTCGAGAGCATCGCTGTGATTTCTCCCAACTTTTCTTCTGGGTTTGTACTTGAACTGACGGTTAGATTTCCAGATACCTTCAAGCCTGTTGAAAAGAATAAACTGCTTGAATTTGATGTTTTTTGTTTTCATATAGATGTACCATTCACTTTTTTCGTAAAATTTAAGGTATATTCTTCTTTAGAAAATTCTGTAGTATTTACTTTTGCTTCTAAAATTTCTAGATTGTCATCGGGTACAAAGGAAATCTAAAATCAAATATTTTGAAAATGTATTTTTAGTTTGATTAAGTATATTTTTACCCAGAAGTTAGTTTTGTATATCTCTTTTATAAATATTTGGTGTTAAATATAACGACATTCAGTTAAATGTTTCTTCTCGTTTGCAACGATTTATCTGCCATTCTTTGTTTTTATTGTAGTTAAACCATTTTGTATTGGATACCTAATAAATGAAATATTAAATCTACACCAGCCATTATTATCTGAAACAAAGGCAATGGTTTAAAAAATAATTTTATACTTCATAGAGGAATCTACTCAAATGTATAAATAATAATTATTTATAAAATAAATTCTCCAAGTCAAAAAATAACCACAAAAAAAACATGACAAATGACAAAAAAAAGTGTCAAGTGACAATTGACATAAACATAAACGATCCGAATTTAGATTGTGGAGTTTTTTTAAGCAAATTACTTTATTAAGTTGTGTTAATATAACAGGTAAGTTAAATAGATAAGTAACAAATCAAAGTTTTGCGAGGTTTCGATTTCCCTCAACAACTTCTCATGAACGTTGCATTTACGTTATATAGTAATATTATTACGATCCCTTAAAGCAACATCGCCGAAAAGCTTGGCAACGTTATGTGCTAGGTAATGACTTTCTGCAATTGAAAACCTCTCATCTGATACAAGTTGCTTTATAAGTGAACACAATTTTTTTTAGTAACATTTTTGTCAGAGTTATGCTTGTTCAGAATAATAATTGTAATCACCGTGGAAGAACATTTTAAACAGGAGTGAAGTGGATAAGTAAAGGCATAGCAAGAGTTCTGGCTCAATCCTTATGTAAATTAACATGGGAAAACGCTAAGGTTCATTCTTTTCATTTTGTCTCTTTCAACGTCACGCGTTGAGGCTCGAAGTAAACATGGTAACGCCAGCTTGTGGTTAGATAACGTCGAGTATCTTAGATGACGGGAAAAATATACAAGGTAAATGAAAAACATTGCAAAAAATTCATTAACGAATATGTCTGCTAATATTGGTCTAATCCAACAGTGACAAACGGCACTATGAAGAAAACGTGACGTAGATTAATATTTATGAAAAAAATCATGCGAAGTAGCAAATCCAAATAGGCATTATCGTATATCTCCATTGTTATTATTGATCCGAATAAAACAGTAAAACGACACAATGAGGGAGACGTAGTAAAGATTAGCGTTGAGAAAAAATCACGAGCATTAGCAAAGTCAATGACCAAATAGAATGAGTAAAGTAAATGACCGTCCACCAGACTATCCATCCATTCACATATGATGGTGGGTGAGGTTTTCCCAGTCAATCATCCTTAGGTCACCCCAGAGCGCCACGGTAAATAATAATAATATAATTCCTTTCCCCACACAAGCTCAGTTGGCTTCAGGGTTTGAAATTCACTGGGTAGTGGGTGAATAAGGAAGAGTATCATTATTACTGTCTGTCTGGCTGTCGGTCTGCCTGTCCGTCCGTCTGACTTTCAGGGTGTCTGACTGTCCATATGACGACTGTCCGTCTTTTGTATGTCTATTGTCAGTATAACTGTGTATTGTCTTACTGTTTGTATTTAAGTTTTTATTTCAGTTTATATTTCAGTTTATATTTCAGTTTGTATTTCAGTTTGTCTTACTGTCTTTCTGTTGGTCCGCCTATCTGGTCGTCTGTTTGTTCTAAGTTCAAATGGCCTTTGCCCCTATTCTATTCGGTACAATATTAATGTTTTTTCGTTAAAGCCATTTTAACTTTACCATTAAATCTGTAAATTTCAGCTAAATGGCATTAGTATGCTGCTTTTATTTATTCCAGCAAACCATGTTGGAGATATGCGTTAATTCATTTTCAGCAAAGCTTCTGCGTATGAATACTTGACAATGGCTACTTAATGATAGTTTACTTTGAATGCCGTTTCGATTCGGACCAATAATAGTGGAGTTACTAACTAATGTCCTTTTGGCTTTACAACTGCATCTGATTTTTTCTTTAGTGCTAATCTATACTATGTCTTCTTCATAGTTTAGTTTGTTTTATGCCAATCGTACCAATAATAGCAGAGATACCCCTCCAAGGAGCTGTGAGACCTTGCCGTTGGTGGAGGGGCTCAGTAGCTACGATTCCAAGAACGATGCCGGCGGGAGCTTGTACTCCTGGTAGGGCCACCCATGCCGGTAAGGTCAAGGATGACTAGTGAAGCCAAAGACAGCTCAAAAAACCCGTAACCTAAGGTGTTAACAACCGTGCCGATGGGTGAATGGCCATACGTAGTTGGTCGCGAACGGTGTACTCCGGATATCTGGTGCCCTCCGGTTTTAGGTAACCTTGCTTCCGCAAGCCTGCTCTGCGGCGGTGGACCTCCTTTCAGGACTACTCGTGGGATTTAGATGAGCCTTAATAATTCAAATATTACCCCTGTTGTAGATCGTGGTGCTGGATCTTCAACCAATAATAACATGCACCAAAATACACTTGATTTGAATCAGGAGACGGTGGTCCAACCTCGGTTCCTGATCGTCAAAAGAAAAGAAGGCGATTTTGCTACTGTAAATCCCTTCTTAATTCAGAAATTTGTATATGGAAGATTCGGACAAGTCAAAAACCTAAAGAAAATTAAAGATGGTCTACTGATTGAAACTAATTCAGCTGCTCAATCAAAAGTAATGCTAACCATAAAGAAATTCCTAGATTATGAAGTAGAAATTATACCACATTCTAAATTGAATCAATGCAGGGGTATTGTACATTGCAAAGATCTTTTAAATTGTTCAGAGCAAGAAATTTTAGATGAATTAAAAAATCAAGGAATAATCGATGTTAAAAGAATTAAAAGTAAACGAGATGGTATTTTGGTAGACACACCCAGTCATATTTTAACATTTAATACTCCTAAGCTACCCAAAGAAGTTAAAGTTGCCTTCTATTTGTTAAAAGTACGACATTTCATACCATCACCTCTTCGATGTTTTAGATGTCAACGTTTTGGACATGCAGCTATTAGTTGTTCTAAAGATCAAGTGTGCGTATGTGGTAAACCTTTACATATTGGAAATCCTTGCGAACCCCCGATAAAATGCGTGAACTGCGAAGGCCCACATCCAGCTAGATCAAAAGATTGCTTAATGTATAAACAAGAATATGCCATCCAAGAACTAAAAGTTAAAGAAGGACTGTCTTATATAGAAGCAAAAAGAAAAATAAACATAAACACCCCTAAACCTAATACTTCCTACTCTCAAGTAACTACGTTTCGTCCACCCGCTCCTGTTCCTACCGTAAACACACAGGAATTGGTAAAAAATCTACTGCCACATTTAATTAGTGCCTTAAAAAGCTGTTTCCAGACAACACAACTAACGCAGCAAATTTACCCACCATCTGAATCACAAGAACAATTGTCGCAGGTAACAGATTCTGAATCTGAGTCTGTAACTAGTGAAAACACTACAAAAACAACAAGCACCACCCGAAAAGGCACTAAGAGAAAGAAAACAAAAAGGAAAGGTGGTTGGCCGAAAGGCGTACCTAGGAGTAGAAAACCTAGTCTAGAAACAATGGACACTGATGTACCCCTCCCTAACCCTGAAGCACTTCTCCCTAACCCTGCAGTACCCCTTCTTAACCCTGAAATATCATCTTTAAAAGATGATATTCAAACCGACCCTGCCAGTAAACCGCTTGGTCATACTTCAGCAGAAGACAATTAACTGTGATACTACTTACTCATTATTTTACATATATACTCTATTTACATATTATATATACATTTACATATTCTATTTACATACATTATCTTATTTATTAACCTATATTATCTTATTTATTTACATATGTTATTTTAATATTTTCAAACATATATTTTTTTTTAATTTTATGTACAATTATGAATAACACATACACAAATATATTACAATGGAATTGTAATGGAATCAAATTACATCTTTCCGAATTACAATTCATAAAAAGTAACATATCACCAATAATTTTAGCCATACAAGAAACCCACTTAAAACCGGATGAACGTTTCACCCTCAGAAATTTCCAATGTTTCCGTAAAGATGTACAACCTGATCTTAGAGCAAGAGGTGGGGTTGCCATCTTTATAAAAGACACGTTTCCTGCAAAAGAAATAAAATTAAATACCAGGTTACAAGCTGTAGCCATTCAAATTGAAACACCGCTAAAACTCACGATCTGCAACTTTTATGTTCCCAATTATCATTGGACCGTGCATGAGTTGAAGAATTTATTCAACCAACTCCCAGAACCAGTCATGTTTTTAGGTGATTTTAATGCACACTCCCAACTTTGGGGTTCCCAAATGAGGGATACCTGTGGTAGACGTGTCGAAACACTCATAGAAGAAGAAAATATATTCCTCCTGAACAATGGAAAACCTACCTATTTTAATTTAAGATCAAACTCTTTTTCGGCTATAGATTTAACTTTTGTGTCCCCAAACATTGCTCCACGATTCACATGGGAACCCATGGACGATCTACATTCTAGCGATCATTTCCCCATTGTAATAAGTGTAGACACCCCTCCCCAAGAATTTAACTTCGCAGAGAGATGGTTAGCTAATAAAGCGAACTGGGATGGATTTTTTAGTTCTGTTTCTATACCTGACCCAAATAGTTTTAATAATATTGACGAAGCAGCAGATAATATTACCAAAGCTATTTTGGAGGCTGCAGAAAAAAACATTCCAAAATCTAGAAACAAAAGATCATCTAAAGAGGTTCCTTGGTGGAATGAAAACATCCGAGAAGTAGTATCTGCTAGAAAAAAAGCATTAAATAAATTTCGACGATATCCCACAGATATCAATTTAATCTTATTTAAAAGAGCCAGAGCCCAAGCTAAATTATTAATTAAAGAATCCAAGCGAAATTCTTGGCAGGATTATGTCTCATCGTTAACTATAGATACCTCTACTTCCGAGGTATGGAGAAAAATTAAAACGATAGCAGGGAAAAATAAGCATATAACCCCAGAGGCACTAAACATTCGTGGTGAAATAATTACAGAAATTCCAGATATAAGCGAAGCTTTTGCTGATAGTTTCCAATCTATCTGTAGTTCAACGAACTACGACATAGAATTTCAGAGTCTGAAAACACAAAAAGAAAGAGAAAATCTAGATTTTAATTCTGACAGTGACCTAAATTATAATGCCATTTTCACGAAAGAAGAATTGGAACATGCCCTTAGCACTTGTAAAGAAAGTGCCGCGGGTCATGACTTAATTATTTATGGAATGCTAAGACACCTGCCTCACGAGTCCAAGATAAATCTCGTGAAATTTTATAACAAAATTTGGCTTTCCAACACGTTTCCAAAGAACTGGAAAAAGGCAATTATTGTCCCGATCCCAAAAGATAGTGTCGCTTCATCTGACCCAAAAAATTACCGTCCAATTTCTTTAACTTCTTGTTTGGGAAAATTGTTTGAGAAAATGGTAAACTTAAGACTTACCTGGGCTTTAGAATCCAATCACTTTCTCTCTGAACGACAGGTTGGCTGCCGCCGAAATCGTTCCACCATTGATGCTCTTAGTGCTTTTGAAATGGAAATCCAAGAAGCCTTCAAAGAAAGACAACACCTCGTTGCAGTTATGCTTGACCTGCAAAAAGCCTATGATCTTACCTGGAAACATAGTATTATAAATCAATTATACATGTGGAATTTTCGCGGAAACTTACCCAAAGTCTTAGCATGTTTTCTTGCTGATAGAACTTTTTCAGTACGGATTGGTAACTGGGAATCAACGGAAAGACCCATGGAAAACGGAATTCCCCAGGGGTCAGTTCTTAGTGTAACACTTTTTTCAATCGCTATCAACCACCTTGTCTGTAACATCTCCCAAAATATTCAGTCCGTATTGTACGTTGACGACCTTACCATTTTTAGCCGACACCACTCTATGGAAGCCCTAGAATATAATCTCCAATTGGAAATCAATAGGGTAGAAGAATCTACAAAATTAACCGGCTTTAAATTCTCAGCGGAAAAGACACATATGGTACATTTTTGCAGATTACGAACAGCACACCTCGACCCTATAGTGTATCTAGGAGGTAAACGAATTAAATGTCAAGAGCAAACAAAATTACTAGGTATTTATTTTGATAATAAACTAAATTGGGCGGCACATATACATTACTTAGAGGCAAAATGCCGCAAAGTCATTAATATTTTAAAATGTATATCCAGCATTAACTGGGGCTCTGACAGAGAAATTCTACTTAGAATTTATCAAATGTTGGTCCTGTCCAAAATCGATTATGGGTGCATCGTGTACGGTTCTGCTCGACCATCTAAACTAAAAGTCCTTGACAGAATCCAAAACACTGCAATACGCCTAGCCACTGGCGCCTTTCGAACAAGCCCAATACAAGCAATTTTGACAGAATCCTCCTCGATACCTCTAAAATTACGAAGAGAGATGAGTATGATTACGTACGGAGCGAAAGTGCAATCCACTCCAAACCATTTGAATCATCAGTGTTTCATAAACATGGAAAATACATATAGACAAACTTCTACAAAACCGATAAACATCCGATATTTAGAGACAACTACTAAATACTCTTTCAATCTTGAAAATAATATCTTCAAAAAACACAACGACCAAAGCATTGCACCCTGGTTGAGAAAGATCCCAAATATCAACCTATCCCTAAGCAAATGGAAGAAAGAACATACATCACCGCTTACCTATCGTTGTCTTTTTTCTGAACAAATCCAAAGGTACACTGGACACTTGAATATATACACAGACGGATCTCTTTCAGAAAACGGGATTGGTTCCGCCTTTGTAGTAAACAATGAACCTTACCATTGGACGCTTAATCCGATGTGCAGCATTTTTACAGCTGAATTATATGCAATATGGCAAGCTATGATATATTTTTCTTTCCAAGAGAACACACAATGCCTTATTTGTACGGATTCTTTAAGTGCTATCAAAGCCTTGGAAAACCGTTTCACATTAAATGATTGGGCTGTTAAAATTTTAGAGATTTATACTTACCTGACGTCTATAAATAAAGTAGTTACCATCATGTGGGTTCCAAGTCACGTGAATATAACCGGAAATGAAATAGCAGACTCTGCAGCTAAAGATGCTACCATCGCCAGAGTGGACAAAGGTATTCCAGTTCCAATAGAGGATGTCAAAAAATTTATAAAACGAGAACTAACAAATGTATGGCAACATGAGTGGAATGGATATGATGGACAACTTAAAAGAATTAAACCCTCAACCAAAAAATGGTTCTACCCAAAAGAATTATCTCGGCGAGAGCAAGTAACACTTTGTAGAATCCGAATAGGACATACAAACCTTACACACCTATATCTTTTAGCGGGTTCAGCAAGACCAAGATGTGAAATATGTAGAATTCGATTAACAGTGCAACACCTTTTCACATGTCCAAGTTATGAACCTTATAGACGTCAAAGTGGAATCATGTCCCCTGAAATAGAAAACATTTTAAAAACTGAAAAAGACTCAACACAAAAATTACTTACTTTTTTAAAATTGAGTGGTATTTACAAGAAAATATAATATTTACGACCATATAATAGTTAAAGAGCTAATGACCCTGGCAGTCGAAGCTCACAAAAAAAAAAAAAAAAAAAAAAAAAAAAATAGCAGAGATAGGAAGTGGGTTGTCTCAGTGGTTAGGGTCATGACTTTAAAATCGAAGGGTCTTAGGTTTAAATCCCACTTGTGAAAGGATTTTTATTTAATTTATTAAATTAAATATTAATTCTTATGCATATGTATTCCCCACTCGACTATTCACTGTTTTAATTAACAGTGCTGTTCCTAAAGTAAAGCTGGGAAACAGTAACAAATCCTTTACAAAACAGGAGGCTTATTACCGTAGCAGATGATGCCAATAACACACACAAAAAAAAATTGCGGAGATAATACGGTTTTCCCACATTGCACGGTTTTTCTCTTCAATGTTAATCTACGTCACCTCTTCATCATTGTGCCGTTTGTCCCCTTATATTTCTAATGCGAGTTATATATAACTAATTTACTTCTGTTGCCGCTGACATAAGACGTGAACTTAATTTATATTTTTCTTCAGCTCCATTTAAAACTTAATATTTTTAATTAGGTGTTATTTGTTTTGGTCGACCTCTCTAATTATTATTGCAGAATTACCCTGTTTTGCCCAAACGACAATGTAGGTTTGCAAAAGTTGTATGACTTGGTTGCCTTCTGTCTGCATATAATAAATTCTATGCCTTGTATGATGGAATATAAAACTAGCTTTAAAACAATATTGTCACTCGACCCACTTTAAAAAAAAATTTAAAGGACGCCCAAATGTCATTTAGCAACAGCATATAGTGTAAAACAAAATTTGAAGAGTATACCGCTACAATTTACTTAATTGTTAATTTGTATAGAAAATGTGATAATTTTATTTATTTATTTATTTAATGTTGCAACTTCAAAATAAATAAATTTTAAGTAATCGCCACTAATTTAGTTAACTGATACACAAGTGTAGTGCAAGTACTATATTTCTATAACAAACAATGGTTTTGCCAATTTTATGTTCTTAGTCATCATTAGATGTTATTATGAAATTCTTAGAGTTTTTCAGAAGAATACTGAAATACATTAATTGTTACCACAACTCATGCAGGATGCATATTTACACACTCTCCTTTACAACGGCACCAAGGTGCTATAATTTGTTAGCCTTTGTGGCTACAACTACGCTACAAAAGCTCATTGATTTAGGCACCAATGCATGAGGCCTCTCTTATTGCTGGAATCAGTAAGCAAGCTTATCTGCATTCTATGAAACAATGGCTGTACTTAAACTGCTGTTAAACGATCGTGTACTATAATGCCGTTAATAGACATGATGTCATTCAAAAATAACGCATTTGATGTGTTTTGGGATTAAAAAAAAAATGAAAATATACAAGACGAAAACAAAGCAACGACTTCTCGTATCTGGCTACGCCTACTGGCATAGACTCCAACGGCCTGGACACAGCTCAAATTGAAAAGAAAAGTCTCACATAACATAAAATTTGTATGGGTGTCTAAATCAATGAGCTTTTGTTGCGCAATTGTAGGCCACAAAAGCTAACAGATTTCAGCACCCAGGTGTCGTCATATAGGAGGATGTGAAAATATGCGTCCAGGATACATCCCTAAAGAATATGTGCTTACCTGGTAATTGATTCTAGTTTTAAAACGGAATTTTCATGAAAATTTCAATTTATACCCCAAAGTAAATTTAATTTAGCATTACTAGAGCAGTTTATCAGTAGTCCATTTTCACATTTTCGTATTATTTTTAAATCAAACTCTACATGGAACTAATAGTCCGAACCTGGATGACTACGTCACTTTATCACAGGAGAACTAAATAATTCTCATCAATATATACAATAATTCAGCCTGTGATTATAGAATGTTTAATAATTGCTATTTGCAAGGTCTTAATTAGTATTTCAGTTCACATATCATTTCAGTATTCCGAGGAAACTGTATGTTTGTGGTTTGGCTGCAAATAATACCCGGAATTGTATCGTCTGTTTTACTAACATCCAAAATTCTATAATGTTAATTGTCAAACTGCATTTCAAAATTAATCAATAGTACGGTTAAAACAAGAGATAAAAATAAAATGCGAGTTGACAATTGATCTGTAAACGAGAGAATGAATTAGGCAATCGTGGTCTCGTCGCATTGCGGACTGTGCTAGCCTCGATCGCATCGCAGTCTCTAGAGATTCTTTCGATATAATAGGAGAACGCATGCGAGCGAGCACAGCTCAAGAACACCCAGTGGATATGCATGGGTTAAAAAATATTATAAAAAAGATTTTCAGTAATCACGGTCTAGACTAGCACAGTCCGCGATGCGATGAGACCGCGATGCGATAAAAGCACGATTGCCTAATGCGTTCTCTTATTTGTATTCACCGGATAGGATATACCCTCCGAATAACTTACAGTTCTGGGACTATGAAGACTAGAGATAAGGAGGCGAATTGGCATACTCAAAATACGGTCCCAAATAACGCATGCTAATTGAGCTTCTATAATTAACCGCATGGGCGCTGGTACTGCATACGGTGTTCAAAATACATGGCTTCTTATGGGAATTATACATAATTTTGTAAAAATAATAAAAATAAACTTGTTTATAGCTAAATAAAGCACAGAACATAGTGTTGTATTTATTTCTAAATAAGTCTTGCATGTTTTAATTGATAAATTATTTAATTTTATCTATATAAAATACGAATTAGCTATGTATGACTAAATTTGACAAAGTTTCTTAAATGCTGTTTGATAAGTACAATTTTGTGGCATTTTTTTTTTAAGTTGAACCAATATATAGTTTTAAAAGTAAAATAAAACACAGTTAATAGATTTTTATTGTTGTAATAGAAGTATAAAGGGAGATTTGGGAATGTATATGGTATTACCTTATCCTTTAATTCCAGCTTTCCCCTTTTTATTTTGCTAACAGTACCATCAGTTAAATTAGTCTCATAATATTTGATAATTTTTTCTAAAAAGTATAGAACAGCATCATCTCTAGAAAGTGCTTTATCGGAACTAGGAACGATATATATGCTGCCACTGTTCTAAACGTTTAGTATCCTATAAAAACATTTACAATGACTTAATTGTGGTAAAAAAAAATAACAGTATCAACTCTTTATCTTACATTAAAACTTTATTAAAAATAAATTTTATTTTTTAGTCAGTTAAATTTAATGCACAATTATTGTTGTTGGTAAGTCAGCATCTATGACTAAAATTTTATATTACAGAAACTTGTAATAAAATAAACTATACTTCTTAATATACATATTATGACTAGTTTACAATAAATATTATATTTAGATATGATAACATTATTTTACTTACATTAGAAGCTTTAAATAGACATTGAATTGATTCATTCTTGTGTTTTCTTTAGTTTTACATTTGATTTTTATCCTGTTTTACAATCTGGAACGACGTAAATCTTGCTTTGATGTTTTTGTCACTCATGTTACTTATACTCAGGTACGTTTTTTACATTATTTTGATTCTTTTCACCATTTTTTTAAAAAATCACTTCATTTTACATTGACTTACATAAAAAATTGACTGCGCTGTCATTATGCATGCCAACTACAGTCAATTTCGCGAACTTTATAAAAAGAAGGACGAAATTTGAAATTTTACCATTGCCGATTCGCCTGCTTCTCTGTAGTCTTTATATCTGGGACAAACAATTTGGCGAGCCGGATATCATATAACATAACCTTATTTGTCATTTAATTTTTTTTATTTTTTGTGCTCATTAAAATAGTGCTGTGACGAAGTCACTAAATTTTATTTTTAATTAAATATGAAAATGTATATTTTAATTAATTTCCACCTGGGAACGTTTCGAAGGGCCCCAGTATTTTTGTTTCCGTTTTTAAGTCTTTGCGAGAGCTCTCGTAGTTTAAAATATCTCCGTATTTATCAAAATTCAAATTTGGATTTAAATATTCTATTTCATGTAAATTTTCTAAGTATATTCAGCAGGTGTCAAAAAGACAATTTTATTTCTCTGCTAGTAAACAGTAAAATTGGAGGTGGTTTCTCCTACTCCGGAATTGCTCGAAAACCGTACTTGTCTGCTCGGGAGACATAAATTGGAGAGCGCAAAGAAATTGGTTTTCTTGGTTCTTGTCTACCGGCGCCGTTTCTCCCGCTGAACTAGATCGAATTGACCGAGTGAAAAGTTGTGCTAAAACTGAACCGTATTTTTCTTTAGCACAATACTTAATTCCAAGGTAGGTTTTTATTCCTGATTTAAACTTTTTTTTTTCGATTTTTGCTGGGCTGTAATTCAACTAGTATTTATTAAGGTTATTAAAAAATTATCGTGAAACAATCTTGTCGAATATCCAAAATCGAACTAACAGGATTTCCCAGGTAGAATTCGACAAAGGAACTTCGTCAAGGCGTTATTCAACTGGTGCTTAATATCAAAAATTTTATATTTATCGAGCACAGGCCGTTCCTCGGAAGCACTAGTTGAGTAATTACTTGTGCCCAGCTGTCCGAAATTTAGAAGCAATGATTTAAGACGCATTGTTAAAGCGATAAATTCAGATTTGGCGTCGTTTTTCCTGAACTACAAACTAAGACAGTTTTTATATTATTTTTCCCAATTAATTAATTAATTAAAAGCTCGTTTTCTATTATACAAGGAGTGTTGAAATAAACGTTCAATTTATTCCGTATCGAATTATGAGTAATTATTGTTTAACTATTGTGTTTAAACAAATCAGTTTATTTAAAATTTATTTTCTATGATACAGAGAGGGCGGTATTACAGTTTGATTTATTTCTGGTGATTTTATAAAATAATTCTTAATTGAAAATGTATTTTCTATTAGACTGGGGATACTATAAATAACATTTTATTTGTTACTTTTGATTTTAAAATTGTTATTGACTAACCGTTGTATTTAAACCAAAAATTAATTGTAAATTAATTTTCTATCATACAGAGTATTCTTAACACCGTTTTAATTGTTTCTTTTGGTTTAGCAATTATTGTTTGACTTTTGTGCCTAAACAGAATATTAATAAAAAATTCATTTTCTATTATACAGGGGGCGCCGTAATTGCCGTTTCAATTATTGCATACACATTATTTTCTTTTTATTGGTTAATAGTTGTATTTAAACAATTTATTTGATTGGAAAGTTATTTTATATTATACAAGGAGTGCTGCATTACAGTTTCAATTATTTCTTAGATCTTATTTTCTTTTATTGTTTACTGTTATAAGTAAACAATTTATTTGACAGTAAAGTTATTTTCTATTATACAGGGAGTGCCTTATTACCGTTTTAATTATGTCGTACACATAAGTTACTTTTGATTGTTTAACAGTTTTATTTAAATAGTTTATTTGATAGGAAAGTTATTTTCTATTATACAGGGAGTGCCTTATTACCGTTTTTATTATTTCGTACACATCATCTTCTTTTTATTGTTTAACAGTATTAAACAATTTATTTAATTTAATAAAATAATTCTTAATTGGAGATTCATTTACTATATTATGAGGAGTGGAGGTGGTACCGAAAATTGTTTCAAGATGTTTTTATTTTATTGTAAAATATATTGTTAATAATTCCTGTATTTCGTTGCTTTTCGATTTTTCGATTTTTCGATTTTTCGATTTTTCGATTTTTCGATTTTTCAATTTTTCGATTTTTCGATTTTTCGATTTTTCGATTTTTCGATTTTTCGATTTTTCGATTTTTCGATTTTTCGATTTTTCGATTTTTCGATTTTTCGATTTTTCGATTTTTCGATTTTTCGATTTTTCGATTTTTCGATTTTTCGATTTTTCGATTTTTCGATTTTTCGATTTTTCGATTTTTCGATTTTTCGATTTTTCGATTTTTCGATTTTTCGATTTTTCGATTTTTCGATTTTTCGATTTTTCGATTTTTCGATTTTTCGATTTTTCGATTTTTCGATTTTTCGATTTTTCGATTTTTCGATTTTTCGATTTTTCGATTTTTCGATTTTTCGATTTTTCGATTTTTCGATTTTTCGATATTTCGATTTTTCGATTTTTCGATTTTTCGATTTTTCGATTTTTCGATTTTTCGATTTTTCGATTTTTCGATTTTTAGATTTTTAGATTTTTAGATTTTTAGATTTTTAGATTTTTAGATTTTTCGATTTTTCGATTTTTCGATTTTTCGATTTTTCGATTTTTCGATTTTTCGATTTTTCGATTTTTCGATTTTTCGATTTTTCGATTTTTCGATTTTTCGATTTTTCGATTTTTCGATTTTTCGATTTTTCGATTTTTCGATTTTTCGATTTTTCGATTTTTCGATTTTTCGATTTTTCGATTTTTCGATTTTTCGATTTTTCGATTTTTCGATTTTTCGATTTTTCGATTTTTCGATTTTTCGATTTTTCGATTTTTCGATTTTTCGATTTTTCGATTTTTCGATTTTTCGATTTTTCGATTTTTCGATTTTTCGATTTTTCGATTTTTCGATTTTTCGATTTTTCGATTTTTCGATTTTTCGATTTTTCGATTTTTCGATTTTTCGATTTTTCGATTTTTCGATTTTTCGATTTTTCGATTTTTCGATTTTTCGATTTTTCGATTTTTCGATTTTTCGATTTTTCGATTTTTCGATTTTTCGATTTTTCGATTTTTCGATTTTTCGATTTTTCGATTTTTCGATTTTTCGATTTTTCGATTTTTCGATTTTTCGATTTTTCGATTTTTCGATTTTTCGATTTTTCGATTTTTCTGATTTTTCGATTTTTCGATTTTTCGATTTTTCGATTTTTCGATTTTTCGATTTTTCGATTTTTCGATTTTTCGATTTTTCGATTTTTCGATTTTTCGATTTTTCGATTTTTCGATTTTTCGATTTTTCGATTTTTCGATTTTTTGATTTTTCGATTTTTCGATTTTTCGATTTTTCGATTTTTCGATTTTTCGATTTTTCGATTTTTCGATTTTTCGATTTTTCGAATTTTCGATTTTTCGATTTTTCGATTTTTCGATTTTTCGATTTTTCGATTTTTCGATTTTTCGATTTTTCGATTTTTCGATTTTTCGATTTTTCGATTTTTCGATTTTTCAATTTTTCGATTTTTCGATTTTTCGATTTTTCGATTTTTCGATTTTTCGATTTTTCGATTTTTCGATTTTTCGATTTTTCGATTTTTCGATTTTTCGATTTTTCGATTTTTCGATTTTTTAATTTTTCGATTTTTAGATTTTTCGATTTTTAGATTTTTCGATTTTTCGATTTTTCGATTTTTCGATTTTTCGATTTTTCGATTTTTCGATTTTTCGATTTTTCGATTTTTCGATTTTTCGATTTTTCGATTTTTCGATTTTTCGATTTTTCGATTTTTCGATTTTTCGATTTTTAGATTTTTAGATTTTTAGATTTTTAGATTTTTAGATTTTTCGATTTTTCGATTTTTCGATTTTTCGATTTTTCGATTTTTCGATTTTTCGATTTTTCGATTTTTCGATTTTTCGATTTTTCGATTTTTCGATTTTTCGATTTTTCGATTTTTCGATTTTTCGATTTTTCGATTTTTCGATTTTTCGATTTTTCGATTTTTCGATTTTTCGATTTTTCGATTTTTCGATTTTTCGATTTTTCGATTTTTCGATTTTTCGATTTTTCGATTTTTCGATTTTTCGATTTTTCGATTTTTCGATTTTTCGATTTTTCGATTTTTCGATTTTTCGATTTTTCGATTTTTCGATTTTTCGATTTTTCGATTTTTCGATTTTTCGATTTTTCGATTTTTCGATTTTTCGATTTTTCGATTTTTCGATTTTTCGATTTTTCGATTTTTCGATTTTTCGATTTTTCGATTTTTCGATTTTTCGATTTTTCGATTTTTCGATTTTTCGATTTTTCGATTTTTCGATTTTTCGAATTTTCGATTTTTCGATTTTTCGATTTTTCGATTTTTCGATTTTTCGATTTTTCGATTTTTTGATTTTTCGATTTTTCGATTTTTCGATTTTTCGATTTTTCGATTTTTCGATTTTTCGATTTTTCGATTTTTCGATTTTTCGATTTTTCGATTTTTCGATTTTTCGATTTTTCGATTTTTCGATTTTTCGATTTTTCGATTTTTTGATTTTTCGATTTTTCGATTTTTCGATTTTTCGATTTTTCGATTTTTCGATTTTTCGATTTTTCGATTTTTCGATTTTTCGAATTTTCGATTTTTCGATTTTTCGATTTTTCGATTTTTCGATTTTTCGATTTTTCGATTTTTCGATTTTTCGATTTTTCGATTTTTCGATTTTTCGATTTTTCGATTTTTCGATTTTTCGATTTTTCAATTTTTCGATTTTTCGATTTTTCGATTTTTCGATTTTTCGATTTTTCGATTTTTCGATTTTTCGATTTTTCGATTTTTCGATTTTTCGATTTTTCGATTTTTCGATTTTTCGATTTTTCGATTTTTTAATTTTTCGATTTTTAGATTTTTCGATTTTTAGATTTTTCGATTTTTCGATTTTTCGATTTTTCGATTTTTCGATTTTTCGATTTTTCGATTTTTCGATTTTTCGATTTTTCGATTTTTCGATTTTTCGATTTTTCGATTTTTCGATTTTTCGATTTTTCGATTTTTCGATTTTTCGATTTTTCGATTTTTCGATTTTTCGATTTTTCGATTTTTCGATTTTTCCATTTTTTTTTTGTACTCCAATCAACCCCCCATTTAATTTTTTTCAGAATCAATAAGCTTTATCTTCTTATAGAGCTAGATTTTTCCTGAAATTTTCAAATTGGTATCTTTTTTGTTTTTGACTTATCGTGCAGACAAAACACGTGACATCGGACGGACAGATGGATGAAGCGAATGCGTAATACTCTTCACAGACTACTGTGTGAAGAGTATAATAATCATCAAAATATTCAAACATTAAAATACCTAATTTTATTCACATCTAATCAAGCTGAATTTAAAAAAAAATAAAACAAATCTAAATCATAATGGTTTATAATGAAGTTAAAGCTATTTTTATTGACATAAATCACAGTAGTTGTTTGATAAAGATGGTAAAAAGTTCATTTTATTCACACTAATGCAACTCAACTGGAAAATTGAAACCTCTTCATTATTTGTAAACAATAAATCCACATTTTTCGTTCTGTTTTCCGGAAAGTTTTCCGTCACATCGAAATTTGCACACTTTATTGCCTGAATTATAAAATATCTGACAATTGTATTGATGCAACCTTTGATTTATGTTACAACCCTATTGTTTTTTAATACCCATTGAACTTAATAAAGGGATATAGGATTTCGCTTGTTTCATTTTGTAGCGAATGATTATTATCGTGACTTTTAATTTAATCCCTTTTGTTTTAATATCGCAATTATTTTGATTGGAAAATTTATATCGTACGTGGAATGACATAATTTAAATATCTAGATGAAATATGACAATAAATGATAATTTCGGAGTTATTTTACCGATTTATATTTTTCGTATAGATATAAATATTCAGTTTTTTTTAATTTAAAGTTTGATTGCATTGCATACCATCATTTCTGTTTTTCCTCTTACACAATTAACTAATTTATGATCGATAAGCATTTTTTTGTAATTTACGATAAAATCAAATCTAAATTACTTTTTTCTACGTCTACATAGAAAAATAACACCTATATTACACACGTGTGGATAAGAATCTAATTTTCGCCCGAGTTTGAATACGAATCTACTTTTGACATCAACTGTCAAGTATGATGTCAAGTATGATTTTGATTTATATAATGTTAGTATTAAAAGTAAAATTGATTTGATGATTAAATTGTTAACATTAATAATTTAAAGGTAACTATTCTTTTTATGTTATTTTTGTGTTTTTTGGTTAATACAAATATTTTTTTTTTTTTGATTTATTGCCTAGGTTTATGTATCTAATGTGCCAGTCTCAGTTTGTGTATAAATTCTTAATTATGTGTGTCCTGTGTAGGCTTTGTTACAGTTTCTCAGCGCCACTTCAGGAACAGCACTATTAATTAGAAGCCAACAGTGAATGGTCAAGTGGGGAATCCTACCAAGGCATCAGAATTAATTTTAAATAATTAAATTAAATGAAAAAATCCCGGCCAACGGTGGGATTCGAACCTGAGACCCTTGAATTCGCAGAAAGAGACTCTACCATTGACCCACCCACCCCCAACATATTTTATTTTATTAGATAATTTTCCTTTATCGACTGTGGATTTCGCAACTCGGGTTCAATTCCCGAAAAAAGCAATTTCTGTTTTTTATTTTATTATTTTAGGAAAGTATGAAAATTAAAAAAAAAACCTGCTTGTTTATTTATTTATTTATTTTAAGTTCATTTTATACAGTTACACTTAGACAATTCGTTAATCATTCTGCTATTTATTTTGTACTGTTCATCTTATTATACTCTTCACACGTCTGTAATTTATGCAACAAGTGCATAAAGTGGTACTTTTTTTCACGAATAGAAAAGTTGACCGCACGAGATGTGAGAGGAGTGTGGTAATGCCATTAGTGAAGAGAAAGACACTTTATGCATATGTTGCATACAATATTTTTTCCACAACCCTATACAAATAATAAAATCAAAATAGTAGTTAGGAATTTTTTAATTAAACTTTTTCAGAAATATAATTAGTTTAGAATATTTGTTTATATATTTAGAATAACGGGACCATAATGTAAAAGACTTGAATTTTCTAGACCTTCCTTTAAAAAAAAAACTAATAGCACCTGCTCTGTAAAGCCATGAATATTATTCTGGTTCCCCCATTTCATAAAAATGTCATATTCGTTTAGATAATTTTCTTTCGATTTCTTCGGCAACAAATTTAATGTGGCCACATTTGTCTATTCTATGATTTCTTCGGGAATACATATTTCAAACTCGGAATCTTTACCATCCATAATAATATTATTAACAACTACTATGTAAATTGAAACAAATCGAATTATTGATACTATAAACAAACCTGTTAACGTCAAATCAGTTACAGTTCATGTACTTTCAAAGTCAAAGGTGATTTGATAGTTTTTCCGGTAAAGGTGTGGAACATTGTACTAATCAACTGTATTAGCTTATGGAAGTTGTAAAATAAAGTTTTCCTACGACCGCTTAGGAAAGTGACACATATCACAGTATAAGGTCATATGGAAAGTGCTCTATATCACACGCGTATGAATAAGAAATTACTTTCAACCCGTGTACGAATATGCTACTTTCCGCAGCAGCTGTCACAAAATGTCAAACACATCATTTCTATTATGATCTATGTAATGTCCATATTATTAATACTAAAATCGATATGATTGTTAAATTATTGAAATTGTTGTATATTAGATCCTAGATATTTATCTTTAATAATTATTATTTAAATAATTTTAAAATAACTAAGATATGTTTGCTTTTCATTCTGGTTAAACACATAACCGATTAGATCATTAAATTGACGCAAGGCCCTATTAGCTCAGATGGTTATAGTGTCAAACTTATTAACTTTGCCATTTGACACCTGGCGAGCGACCGCGTTCAAATCCTGGCAGGCCCAGAATTTTTTTATTTTTTTTTGTTTTTTAATTTTTTTCTGTTTACAAAATATGAAAATTGAATAAATACGATTATTGTTGATTATTTTTTTAATTAGTATAATAGTAACCTGGTTTTACATTTTTTTATGAAAATATTTTGTGGTCGTAGGAAAAATATTGTACATCCCTTGTGCCTCGTGCGACAATATTTCTCACTCGTGTGAAAAATATCACTTTTTACACTCGTAATGTAATATACTATAACATTATGGCACTTTTTTACTTTTTTTCACTCTAACCATAAACAGTCATTTTAAGCGCTACAACTCGGTGACATACAAGGTCCATCTGTCCGTCTGATGTCACGTTTTCTGTCCGTACGATAAGTCAATAATTAAAAAAATATCAATTTAAAAATTTTGGGAAAATTCATGCTTTATAAGGGGACGAAGTCTATTGATTTTGAAAAATCTGATTAAGAATATGGGGGTTAAGGAAGGTTGAAATTAAAAAAAAAACATTAATCAAAAAACAAAAAGCGATATCAACATAATAATAATAATAAACTTTATTTACCACAATAAAATACAAAACATCTGTCTGCAATATAAATAGAAAATTTCAATAAATAAAGTTAAAATAGCCGATAAGTGCTTTTGCACTTGTTTCGGTTTTACATACTAAAAATATTTAAAATATAACATAGTTTTTTAAAAAATGAAACAAACTAACAATATAATTTAAATAAAATAACGTAGACATTATTAAAAAAAAAACATAACTTTTTAACAAGACAATATATACAAATAATAATATAACGATACAAAATTAATTTAAAGCAAGTAGTACAGATAAAATAAAGGATTTATGTATTATGATAATTTTATCACTAGCAGTACCTTCGGTGCAGTGGGTAGGATTAGCTTGTTATTATTCTATCAAATTAATGTATACTGCCTTTTCTCTTTGTGTTATCGCTTCCTTTAAATATTTTTTAAATGTTATTTTGTTACTAATTGATTTTATATTTTCAGGAATAGTATTATACATTTTAGTTTCAATATAGGAGTATGATTTTTGCGATATGGACTTTTTTACTAGTGGGTGGGTATGAAGTATTCGATACCTAGTATTATATTTGTGATCAGGGTACGGTGCCTTATCATCACTAAAATGATATCTTATACAAGTATTATAATAAAATAGTTGTCGAATATCCATAATAGTTGATTCATTGTATAAATTATTAGAGGGGTATCTTGAGGGCTTTGACATAATTATTTTTAGAAATCGTTTTTGAAGTACTTCAAGTTGATTTATGTATACACGTGAGGCTGCCCCCCATACTGTAATTCCGTATCTGAGATGGCTTTCTACCAGTGCAAAATATAGATTTTTCAAATCTTTGGTAGGGAGGTACTCTTTTATATGTTTAAATTTATATATTATTTTTTGTAGTTTTTTGGTGACATAATGTATGTGATAATCCCATCTTAGATGCTTATCGAGGTGTATTCCTAAATATTTTATTTCTTTTGCTGATTGAATAGCGTAGTTCTTACCCTGGATTTCTATGTTGATGTGGTTCAGATCACTCAAACCAGACACATTACAACTAAAAGGTAAGAATTTTGTTTTGTCTAGATTCATAGTTAAAAGTTTACAGTCGAACCAATCTTTTATTATTTTGACATCACCTTCCACTTTCTTCTTTAAATTTGGCCATGTATCTGCTTCATAGAAAATTGCTGTGTCATCCGCATATCCTATTATATCTCCTGCTGAATTTAAACTAAATAGTCCATTAATATACAAATTAAAAAGTATTGGACCTAAAACAGTACCTTGTGGCACACCATACTCAATAACTGTTTCTTGACTTAAATTATCTTCCACTCTTACCACTTGTTTTCTTTCACTTAAGTAGCTTTTAAAAAGTTTTAATATGTTTCCCCTTATTCCTGTATCTTCTAAGGTTTGAAGTAATAATGTGTGACTGACAGTGTCGAAAGCTTTGCTTAAGTCAATAAACAGACATAAGCATGGTCTGCTATTTTCGAAAGATCCATGGATTTTTTTAGTGAGTTCAAGAACAGCATCTACAGTTGAGGTTTTTTCTTTAAAGCCGTATTGTCTTACTGACAACAATTTAAATTTATTTATAAATGACGTTAATCTATTTTTTATTAATTTTTCAAATACTTTTGATAGATGACTAATCAGTGATATGGGTCTGTAATTATTTACAGATGCTTCGTCACCATTTTTGTGGACTGGTATTACAATAGAGTTCTTAAAAGCGTCAGGCCACAATCCCTCATTAATACATTTATTTAATATCCATGCAAGTGGTGCCGATATATGATTTGCAACCTTTTTCAAAAATTCAAAAATGCTAAATAACGAAAAATAAAATTAACCTAAAATTTTAAGCAATTTTTTATTAATAGAAAAAGCCCTCTGATTAAAAATAGGGGGTTAAGGTAGAGTTAAAATTTAAAAATCATAACCAAAATGAAAAGCGATATCAACATAAAATATTAATTAAAAATCAAGCTCTAGTAGGGAAAAAAGCCTATTGATTCTGAATAAAAAAAATCTAAGTTAAAATGGGGGAATAAGGGGGTTTAAAACATTAAAAAAATCTTAATTCAGAAACAAAAAACGATATTAAATTTTAACCTTAAAAGAAATCAAGCTTTATAAGGGGATAAAGCTTATTGATTTTGAAAAAAATCTGAATAAAGATGAGTGGTTAAAGAGGGTTAAAATATTTAAAAAAATGTTAACTCAAAAACGAAAAATGGGAATTTTTAGCAAAAATCAAAATCTATAAGGGAAAAGCCTTTTACATTAAAAAAAAATCTAAATAAAAATGAGGTGTTTAAGGGGGGGTTGAAATTAAAACTAATCATAGATCAAAAATGAAAAATAATATCAAGTTAAAATTTTTAGCAATAATGTGAACAAACTGGTTTAAGTGAAGCTGAAATAAAAAAATAGAAATCAAATACCAAAACGATATTTAGTAAAAATCAAGCTGTATAAGGAAATGAAGCCTATTGATTCTGAAAAAAACTGAATAATCAAAATTGGGGGATAAGGGGAGTTTTAAATATTGAAAAAATCCTAATTTAGAAATAAAAAAAATGATATCAAATTAAAATCGTCAGGAAAAGGGGATAAAGTGTATTAATTCTGAAAAAAATTTGGATGGGATTAAGGAGGGGTTTGTTAAACTGAGAAGAGTATGATATAGAATGTCAAGCATAGTATATCTTCATTCTAGTTATTTTGTTGTATTTAAAAAAATATACAGGGTGTCTGTAAAAGGTCTTTACAAAAACATACCACATATTCCTTAGACCAAAATAAGTCGATTTAAGTAAAATTACCTTAGTACAAAGTTGCTTCGTTTGGGCTTCAGAGGGCCTTGAAGTTACAATTTTTAAATCGTTTTTCCCATATAAATTTAAAACGACATTTGCGATTTTGCTGAAATTTAATATATTGGTAGAGTTTTATGTGGCAAAAAAATGGTATTAAAATTTTGTCCGATAATAATATATAGGCGTAGAACTTGATTTTTTAAATAATTGCACCTTTAAAAATTCTACGCCAATGGAAGAAAATTTTGAATTCGTGCTGAAAATGGTTTACCTTCATTGCATGCGGATTTTCAACGGCATAAACATGTTCATTATGGGTATTAGTTAAACCTCTTCTTGTAAAACCCGCTTCATCGGTAAAGAGCACCTTCTTGACAAAGTTTGGATCTCTTTCTCTTTGCATATTAACAAATAGACAAAAACCCAAACGAATTTAAGGATCATGGACTAATAATTCTTGTACTGGCTTCTTATGGTATGGATATAGCAATTGTTCTCGAAGCACTTTATGAACGACATCTTTACTTATTCCTAGTTCCCTTCCAATTCGTCTGGTGCTTAATTCTGGATCTTCTTCAACACGTTCTAAAATGTCTTCTTCAACTTCAGGAATCCTTACAAAACGTTCTCTTCCATTATCAACAGTGTTGGGAGCAAAGGAACCGGTCTCCCGAAGACGTCTCTTAACAGCAGCAAAAGTTGGGTGGCTAGGTACACGACGATTTAGAAACCTTACAGAGTACACCCTGACACTCTCTCTAGCATTTCCTTCACAAAATCCTAATGTCAGTAACATATCGGTATATTCTGCATTGGTATATTGTACAGCCATATTAATAAACCACGCATTTGTTTTTTTATTTATTGCGTCAGATATAACACTTTCAATTGTTAACAAGAGATTAGGTGTTAAAACTTGACAATATTTTTATTTAGATGAAACTATGAACACCAACAATAAATGTTTTTGTATACGTATTGCAGGCAATTAATTAATATTCCTCAAAAAATCGTACATGGCAAGAATCGAGTATTTTTGTTAAAATCCTCGATTAGAGGTGTTGAAGAAGATATGAAAAAAGTACATTTTTATGTTTTTCATCGTATAACATTTTGTCCGATAATAATACATAGGCGTAGAACTTGATTTTTTAAATAACTGCTCCTTTAAAAATTCTACGCCAATGGCAAAAAAGGGGTTTGAGTATAAAATTTGGATTGGGTACTTATTTACTACAAAAAAGTACCCTTGATAACACTCGATTTACTCTCATGGTTTTGACAAAGTTTGTATTTTAATAATTATTGTTTATATTCTAAAATTACTAAAATGCAAATTTCGTCAAAACCATAAGAGTAATCGAGTCTTATCAGGAGTACCTTTTTTAAAGTAAATGAGTTGCGCAATCTAAATTTCATACTTAAACTCCTTTTATTCCATTGGCGTAGAATTTTTAAAGGTACAATTATTTAAAAAATCAAGTTCTGCGCCTATGTATTATTATCGGACAAAATTTTAATACCATTTTTTTGCCACATAAAACTCTACCAATATACCAAGTTTCAGCAATATGCCGTTTTAAATTGATATGGGAAAAACGATTTAAAAATTGTAACTTCAAGGCCCTCTGGAGCCCAAACCAAGCAACTTTGTACTAACGTAATTTTACCTTAATCGACTTATTTTGGTCTAAGGAATATGTGGTATGTTTTTGTAAAGACCTTTTACAGTATAAAACAGTATTGTGTTTTAATATTTTTGTACCTAAGGTTATTATATCTTTATCATTCGTTGCAAATGGAATCACAAAGTTTCTAATTACGACAAAATACAGTTGGTAAAATACTTTAAAAATTATTCAATATGGCGTAAAACAAACAAATCCAGAACTAGCCACATTTTGATTGAACCTCAATAGCCAGATTTCATAGTTTTCCTTTTTTTATGAAATTATTTTGTGGTCGTAGGAAAAATATTGTATAAAAGTGCCTGTTTACACTCTTACTTACTATTTAATCCATTTTATTTGTCATGAAACCCCTACTCACAAACATTTATTATTGTAATATTTTTAATACCTAATATTTATCTTTTTCGAAATTTTCTAAATTTTTTTTTTAAATAAATGGAACAACAATGTTCTAAAATTCTACCAAACACTATCCAAAAAACATTTTCGCAATAATGTAAAATAAATAAGGCAAATAAAAACTAAACCTAGAACCAGTCACTTCTTGATTTAACTTCCACAGCCAGATTTTCTGGTCAAAGATAATTTTATGAAATTATTTTAAGTCGTAAGAAAAATAGTGTGCACAAATGATTTTTTACACTTGGTATGTAATACATTATTTCTGGTTTCCTTTTTTTGACATTATTTGCAACAAAATGTTGAAATTTTAACTGTTTATGTTTAAAGAAAATTGGTTTTAATAAAATTTTAATTTTAAATATAACTGAGATGTTTAAGAAAAGGAAGAAAATAATTTTAGTGATACACAGTTGAATTATTAAAAATAATGTATTGTGTAATATTATATTGTATTTGAATTATTTGCTCACTATGTATGTTACATTTGTTACTCACCCAGTATGTAAATAACGAACTTAGTTGAAAAATCTTTATTGCTTTCTTGTAGGATTTATATGGCACTCCGATATTAATTTTTGACGAATAAACATCTTTGCGTAAATCGCAGTTTTATTTTAATGTATTTTGTGATCTAAATAAAGTTTTAATCGAAGTTTCTACAAATACAATATGTTAAGTTTAAATCCTGAGTCCAGGGGAACGATTTAGAACAACAATGCTATTGAATAAAGAGAAACAGACTATTACGCCGACTACATACTGCAATATCCCTTCATTGCTGTCGAAAGGTCGTGGGTAAACCAATAACTCTCTTTATTTTTCTCACGCCGAAATATAATTAGGCATCCCTTCTTCATTTTGCTTAATGCGTCGGGTAATGAATGCACTGTATATAATTTATAAATAAAAAAAAGTTTAGTCTATTTAGCATATTATTTTTTTTATATTAAAATCAAATTATTTAACATCTACATTTACATGTAAGTGAATAAAGACAGAAAAGTTAACATTCAGAGAAAAAGCACATATTACTTCATACGCGAAACCCTGCATAAGATCAAAGGATTTTGAAGTGAAAATTATATGAGGTTTAAATGTGTATGGCAAGGTTGTTGCCAGTTTTAATTATTTTTAATTGTTCCCGCTAAACTTTATTGCTTTGCAAATACGTTTTAGTTGCCAGAGTTAGTGTAGGTAAATAGTAAATAGTTTAATGCAGTATACATTTGTATTTTAGAAGTATTATTATCAAAAAAAAAAAAAATGTTTTTTTTTTCAAACAGTGGGTATGTGTTATGATACAAAAAATTTTGTGAAAAGAAAAATAATAAACAAGGAAAATTGGGTCTAAAAGAGAAAGCACACGACCTGTACTATTGTTTATTAAATTGAATTATCGAATAACGGTTATAAAAATGTATATGCTTACCTAATGCTTACCCTGATTACCCAATTCACAGGAACAGCTTATCTCTCACACACATGCACAGACTGATACATAAAAGGAAAAATACATTTCGTCAAATAGAAAAACAAGTATCCAAAACCGTATGGCATTCATAAAACGCAATACCTACTAATGCTCCAAGAAGAAGTATCTAGCATTTTTTTTTTGTATACAATGCACTGCAACCTACCGCACCCAGGTACCTTCATAATTTATTAATTCCACTTATTAAAGAAAATATTGCATTATTATTAAATTCAAAATCATGCATAAAATGTCTGGAACCCAACCCGATTTGGGACAATTTCTTCTAAAAAGAAACATAACTATGCTTGGTACCGTCAGGAAAAATAAACCAGAACTTCCGGAACAAATGCCAAATAAGGAAGTTAATAGCAGTTCTTTTTATTTTACAAAAGTCACTACAGTTGTGAACTATGTTCCGAAAAAAAATAAAAATGTCGTTCTTATGAGCACGCTACATAATGGCAAAGCGATTAGTGATCGAGAAGATAAAAAACCAATAATTATTATGGACTATAATGCAACAAAGGGGGCAGTGGACATCCTTGATCAACTTATTGGTACATATACATGTAAAAGAAAGACAAACCGATGGCCCATGATTATTTTCTATAATATGATAGATATTTCAGCTTACAATGCATTTGTACTATGGACAACAATAAATCCTCGATGGAATGAAAATAAATTAACTAAGAGACGACTTTTTCTGGAAGAATTGGGAAAATCTCTGGTCACGCCACTTATAACTTCTCGGCAGCATTTACCAAGAACAGAAGAATCACGCGACATTGTAAAAAAAATACAAGTAAGAAGTTTGGCTAGTCTACATAGGGCTTCGACCTCAGCTTCTAATCCACCGGCTTTGGATATCGCAGCTACAACTTCAAAACGTGCAAGAAAAAACATATTTGTAAAACACATGTTACGTATTATTGTCCTAACTGCAAACAGAACTAATTTACTAAATTGATATTATAGTTTAAAAAAGTAAAGTCTGTATTAGTTAACTATGTAATTAAAGTTTTTTTATAGGATTGAATGGTATTTTATTTCAAAAATAGGCAAAATATGGGGTCTTATTGAACCAAACAGTACAGCCGTATAGAAAATTGGAACGGGACAGCAGGGTTAACCATCGACGACGTGGAATGAATGGGAAAGTAGTAGGACCTTCAAATGGTGGTACAATAAGCCGCAGGCTGCAGTGCTGCCAGACTACAGACGGATTAGGGTGTAGCACATGAGGTCTAAATGGTGTAAAACTAAAAAAAAAAAAAAAAAAAAATATATATATATATATATTATATAATTTATTTTACATAACAATGTCAATTCATCTCGTTTTAATATTTTTTTGTCAACGTTCAAATCTGTCGTGAATAATCTGTGAAACAAGTAAAGATGGACAGATTAAGAATCATTACTGTAAAATTAAGTTATACTTCTTTGAATCAACAAAAACTAAAATAATTGGTAAAATTTTACTCGACAACGTTTAAGAAATATATAGAAAAACATGTAAAGAATGTCAGTTTACCAATATTAAAATCAATAAATAAGAGATCTGTAATATCGTCAAACTATAATAGATTTTCAAGACAATGATGTATCTATCTTTAAGGATTTACAAGCGGATAAATTTAATGATAAACAACATGTAAATTAAATTGAATTAAAATAGGATGTCACTATTAAACATTTTCCTGTTTTTCATCAACCACTATATTCGAAGTACGCCAGAGTTGTTATCAAAGAACCGAAAAGCAACCATCTAGGCGCGGTTTCATTTTCGTTTCCTTAGCTTCCCTTTTAAAGGAAAATGTCGTCTTCAGTCTGTGTCGAGTTATTCAAGCATATATGTCGGAATTTAGCCACTTACAATTTTTATAAAAGCAGAGCTTCCTCTTTGTTGCAGAATGTCTTGAGGATTGAATTCGTTTTCAGAATAAAGTTAATACGTTTTAAGTAGCAACTTATTTAGGTATTTTTAACGTTGTGTAAAAGTTGAAAGTAACTTCTTGCTGATTAGGCTTTAGGTTATAGTTCGCTAATCTAATAAGTAAACCTAATAAAGTGTAACTACTATTAAACTACTTTTATAATAAGCTTAATCATTAATTACTTCACGTAATTTGATATTTATAAATAATTTTAGGGATCAGATTTTGGACTGAGAAAAAATATTTCTAAAAGTAACACAAATAATTCGGCAGTGTAATTTAAAAAATCAAAAGTAGGGTTCTTTTCTGGGGTTTCATTAGAATTCATGAGGTTATAGATATTGGCTTCATATGCATGATGTCGCATAAAGAATGCACAAAAAAAAACATGAAATCGGTAAAAAAATGTAACTATATAGAAACGGCATGTTCAACTAAATTCATTAATGTATTATTTTTGCTAAAAGCTATTTAAATTATAGGGGTTAGACATTATTTGTCCTTGTCCACCACTACCTCTTTATATCTGTTGTGGGACTCCGTTATTTAAAGTATGTCTTCTAGGTTAGTGGCTGTCGCATGCAGTTACATGTTTCTGGCTTTTTTCACCTAGTCTAAGAAACATCAATCTAGCCCGGCCTTCACACTAAAGACCTGGTAATTTTTTCTTCTTCTTCGTCTTCTTCTTTACAGAACCACCACGGTATACTTATTCTATTGTATTGATGACACTCGTATGCCTTGTCATGTCACAATATTGGATAAATCCACTAGTTTTGCATCTATTGTTCGATAGGTGCCTTGCGCGATGCCTTAAAACTCCAGAGAAGGTCCTCTTACAGCTTTATTTGAACCTTTTAGGGCTAATTCTTTGGCTTTTTCATCGCTCTTATACCTTTCATGACCTGGTACTAAGGCTAAGATTACTTTGTTTTGATTACCTAATTCTGTCAGGTCCTCTAGGCAATCTTTTATCACTGTTTCAAGCGCACATGGAATCCATTTCATCCACACATATCTTCCATGAGCCATAAAAAGTTATAATAGAACAAATAGAAGATTTGAAAGTGGTAGGTACGAGACATCTTTACCGACGGTTCTAAAACAAAACAAGGCTCAGGATGTGGAATATACTTCGGATCCTTAAACCAAAACATAAAATAAGCTAAGAATAATAGCGCCAGTGTAGTTAAGACCGAGCTCACAAGGATTCTCATAGTAGCAAAATAAATCAGAGGAACAACATTACTGGAAGAAACATGTTCATCTATACAGATAACAAAGAAGTACTTTTTACCCTGAAGAGACTAAGAATTTACTCAGGGTTAGTAATAGAATCTCACGAAACCAGTATCCATAAGAGGGATCAAAGTCACGCCACATCGAAAGATAACCATCTTGCTGATCCCCTAACCAAGAAGGCAACCAACCACATACTTTTTGGACCTGGCCCCTCTAATTGACAAGAACATTTCCTTCTGAAATTCAAGGAAAGATGAGATGAAACAAGAAACTGCAGAGTTGCCAGGGAGCTTTTAAGTTATCTGGACCATACCACAGCAATTTGTTTGCTTGAATATGACTAGACAGAATCTGCGCCTGATCACAGGCATTCTGAATGGTTATTGCCAAGTACTGAAGCATCTCCAACCAATTTTTCTTACCTCTCAAATGTCTTTAAATAAAATACTTCCACACAAGTTGCTGTACTAGCACTGAATTCTAAATTATATCAATCGCTTAATATAAGTAAACTATGTCACATTATTTTTATAGACTTATTTAAAGCCTTTGACATCGTCAGCCATCCTATACTTTTGCAATCGGTAAATGATTTAAATAAGAAATAATATCTTATAGCTCTTTAAAACATATTTAGATGATTGGAGTCAGGCTGCAAGGATAAATGATGTTTCTAGATGCCGAAAGAGTTTTTTTAGAGGTTGATATTCCTCAGGGGTCAGTGTTAGGAACAACCTATTTTTATAAATGGATTATTTTCACTAAAGTGAGAGGAAAATATGATTTTTTTCGCTGGCGATTAAGATATTTTATTCAAAACTGACAACTTTAGTTTAAATTAATAGGTTATTACTTTTTAAAAAATAAAGAATGGCATAACCATAAATTATTAACTGTAAATAATAAAAAACTATTATAATTACCATTTTTCTCTACAGCATCATTTAACTATCTTACAATGCGCAACCTATAAGAGAATTCGTAACCAAAATGTATTTAAAAAAAGTTTAGTCTTATTTTATTCTCTCCATATAACTCTCCAACATCGACCAACAATCTTAAAATTTGTACAAAAAAACCTTTCTGACGAATTTTAAAATCCTATCAATAAATAATCAAAATATTCCCCTAACAAAAAAAAATTTTCAACGACCACTACAGAAAATCACATATTCCGAATTGGTTTTTAAGCGTCAAAGTAGGCAATTCCGTATACATCCATAATTGGCGTGGAAATATTATTCCACACGATAATTCCACACTGTTTAGTGTATCAAATAAATTGTCGTATAACCTTTAGTACAAATGGAAAAATAATATTGTATTTTAAGGACATTATTTAACTAAATAATTCTTCCAAATACCTACTGAAAATTATTGTTAATTTAGGAAAACACGTTAAAAGATTTATTACTTCTGATTTATTACTTTTTTTTATAATCATTCTTTACTTCAATTTTCACACCACCCTGATAATGCTGATGAAATATATTTTGACAACTATAGCAGAAGTAGAAGTTGGAAAGGCTTTTGCCAGTTCTCCCACTTTATACACATAAATTGACAGGTTTGCGGCGGATCTCACCGAAGTGGACGCCATACATTGGCGTACAAAATTATTTTATAAATGTTAATAACAATTCCGAGTAAATAGTTTAATAAATTGTAAATAGATGTTGGAATTTTGTAAAATGATGATTTGAATATTATAATACATGTTTAATAATTATTTATAGTCCATAAATACATGCGATTGTCCAGTTCCGCCGGTAACAATTTAAAATTACTTATTCTATGAAACGACACTGGCAGGTAAACATTACTGCGAAATTCTCGAAGCCGTCCGACGTGGTTTGACGTTTACCCCCTCTCTACCTACCAAAAGCTATTTCAACTTCTACTTGCGCTCTAAATGTAATACCGACGTAATCAATAATTTTTCCTCCAGAAATATGCATTGTTTAATTTTTTTTTAATCTATTTTTCTTAGTAATTTTTCTTTTATATTTTTTACATTATAACCTCTAGTTCTATGGCAATTGTTTAGTAGGTAGTTTAGTAATTGAAACATGTTTTAAATTGCTTTAAATTTGTTAATTCTTACTTCTATTGCATTTTTTCTTCGCAAAACCCATTAAATTTTTTTTGGTAATTTAAATATAGTATATTACATAACAAGTGTGGAAAGTGATATATTACGCACGAGTGCGGAAACGTAACGAGTACAAGGAATACACTTTCCAATGAGTTATGTACACTATTTTTCCTACGATCCCAACATTTTTAATTTTATTAAGTAATGATTATTTTATTAATCTTATAAAATCATTAGACATGTATAATTTTAAGGTTTAAAATGAAGTTTTAGAATTTTAAATAAATATTTTTTTATTGAACTTTTATTGAAAATTAATCTACAAACAGTTAAATGCACACTAGTCGATATTAACAATTTAATTATATTACTACAAAATTTATTTCTAACCTTAAAACTAAAAAAACAGCATTTTTTTTTAATTGTTGTCATGTGATCCATAAAAATTAAATGTAAAATGATTATTGGAACAGTTGTGAAAATTTATTGGTGTTTGAGAAACATTATGTGATAATAAAGTATTTTGTATATTTTTTTGACGTTTAAGTCGTGCAATTCTGTACTATTTTCTATATTATTTGAGTATGTTTGTCTAAAACCAGATTTCTTTCTCTTCCTGTTGAAGTTGAAGTATTGCCCCAACTATTTTCTGATATTTTGATTCATTTTGCTATTGACTCTTCGATGTAACCTTCTGCAACATTTAAATACTTTCAGCCCCATGCTGCTTCAAAGAGGTGATGTATTCACCTGAGTCGACTAGTATTGTTGCAGCCGATCGTCTGAAACAATGCCCAGTATACAAATTTGGGTTTTTTAATTTTAAAAATTTCGCCACTTCTCGTGGTACACTGCCAATTATATTTGTTCCGACTACTTGTCTGGTGCATCTTGTTTTTTAGAATTAGGGTTATGATTAAGGGCTGCTGGCGACTGTATCTTAGAATATTTTGAAGGAGAAACTTAAATTGTAAAAACTGGTTGATTTTTATTCTATTTTTTTTTTTTATCAAATTTAACACAAGATATAACGAATGGCAGGTAGATTTTTTGAGTAGACGAGAACTTATACCTACATCATATTTCACATAATATTTAGTAATTTTAAATTGTACATTTCCGCCTTTTTTAGAACTGCATAACTGATTGTACAAGAACAACATTGCAGCTGTCAACAGTTCAAAATCATGGTTTATTTGATATCGTATTGTGTAATAGTAAATGGAAGATCTCGCGATATTACAAGTTAACGAAAACAAAACAAGGAAAAAAGAACATCTATTCTTAAACTAAACAGGTACAAAGACTAAATCACAGGAATTTCCTTGAGATCTATGAGGGGTTAAAAATTGCTCAACATCTTTATAGTAATATTTGAAAAAAATTTCTTCGCCCTTCCAATTTGCATTGCTTAAAATAGAGTCTAACGGAATTTTACAATTAAACCTAGAGGAGGATACTGCCGATCTTATACTGCCTGGTGAATATTCTATATTTGCGCTAACAAAAGCCGTTTTAATACAGCCTGCAATAGTGGCTCTTGAAGCAGGGCCAACTCTGCCCCTAGTCGAAATAAAAAGGTTATTTAAATCTGATCTTGCCTGCCTTCTGTTTAATGATACCTGAATCAGTACCTGGGTCCAGAAGACTGCATCCAATTGTTGTTTGGGATTCTTAAGCAACTTCCATCCAGATTGCCTAGAGTTATTTCTATCCGTTTTAGATCCGAATTCTGGCCAGAACGTGACCGAAGTATTATCTTCCAGTTGCATTGATTGCTCATTTATTTTTAATAATGTTAAGTCGTGGATCCTCCGACCCGATGCCAATAATAAAATTAGTGCCAGCCTGCAAGGTACCTGGAAAATACTATATTACCATTACAAAGTTTTTTATTAATTTTTGGCCTTAAATTAAAGTATTTTTTAAATATCCCATAAAAATTGTCAGTAATTGTAAATTTTCTAGTTGCTTTGTTTCTAGTATTTTTCAACGTAGCTAATTATCGCTGCACTTCCCAAGTCATTTATATCATCAACAGTTAGTTGTTTTAGTTCCTGATATTCATGTAACTAGCACTATCTAAAAGATAATATGAAATATAGGAAAACATTTAAATTACTCAATTGCTTTTGTAAAAAGGTAATCTTTGTCCGGTGCTTCAACTATAAATTCATTAATTTTTTGAGGAGTTAGTACTTTTGCTTTTTTTTTTGGCATATAACCATCATTTGTTCGTTTAAGATAGGCCTTCAACTTTAAATACCTACTACGTTATGGTTAATATATAAGGTACTCCGAAGCATAGAGTATTGTCCATAAAGTTGTTGGTTGAACTTTTTTGGACAATTGGTCAATATATGTTAGTAATACATTTTCAGAAAAAGAAGTCTTAATGTCGTTGTCTTTTCTCCATAGCATAAATTGGTTGTAGGCATTGATGTACCTATCTTTTGATTTTTCTGGCAATAACTTTAACAATGTAATTTCAGCAGCTGCCAATATCTCTGGCGGAGTACATTATATCGAATATTCGCCTTCACTTTCAAAATTTTCCATAATTTTTAAAAAACAGGAAGAATACATGTAGCACAATTTTTTTTTAATTTGAAGTTTTCTGGTCTAGGTAATCATAGCTTACTTAGATGTAATTTTTAAATATAGCTTACCTGAATGTCGAGTCGCGGTCGGTTTATTTATCCCATTTTTACTTAAATTTTCACACAAAAAATGCCACTTATTGAGAAGTTTCGAAATAATTTTTATAAACACATTAACAATTTAAAACATAAATTAAACATATTTCTAAGTAGTATTTATTTACATTTTCAAACCATTGATTAGCTGACATCGACTGTATAACTGGTTGGATAGTTTCAGTTCATGAGGAGTTGGCAAAACTTTCGTGTAATTTTTAGATACACAAATAAGTAATTTAAGAAGTAAATAATTATTTCTTGCAAAATCTAATAATCTTTTGAACAAATCGAATAAACCAAAATAATCTATTCAGATAGATTATTACTTTTTTATTCATTATTATGACATAAATCGTTAATGTGCATTTTTAAAAAATATCACACACGTATGTGAAATGTATTCTTCTTTTCGTCTTTTACCGATCGCGTATGATATTTGGCATTTTCCAAGTGTCAAAACAGTGCATTAACTGACATTTTCATAGGGGTGGTAGGAAAAATATTATTACTTATGCCTTAAAGAAAACCAATATTTTAGGGATAATAACAAAGGTAATTGCTGTGAGAATAATATTACTGAGTTCTCTATTGGGAAATACATCAAAAAGCCATACATAAATAGATACCCGATGTGTAAACGAAATCCCGGAATACACCGCGAAAAAATATGTAAATTAATCCACCCTGTACCTCAAGGAATAACCGTGATGAATTCTCATAAGGGTATAAATTTCATTCTGGAGAAAACCTACCAACATAAGCATATCATTTTCTTTTGATTGCGATGAAAATTTACGCATTGCGTGTTTGCTCGTCGGAGCATTTGATTAGGGAAAGCAAAAGTAATATGATTAAAGACATTCCGAGCTTGATAATATTAATAGTGATTTTGAGAAATGTTCTTATAGGCCTAAGAGCTTTTTAATAAAATAGCATGCACAGGAACCGTCAACGAGACGAAACGAGATTACTAACATAATCACGGTTCGTGATTCGGTAATTTTAGAGAAAACCAAAGCGACAAATGTATGTTTAAATAAACATTAAGGTGCAATAGTAGGCATGTTCAATACTTTGTAATGTAATTAGTTACTTTAGAATATATTTTAGTTGGTGTTATAATAGTTGGTAGTAAATTAAATTTAAGCACTAAAAAATTACCATAAATCGTAGAATCAGCAAAATTAAGGAGGATTGTTTTGACAATAAGTTTACGTTTGCGTCGTACATATACGTAAAAATTTCTAAAACGCTTAAGTCTTACGGGTTTGGCATAAATATAAAGAATTTAACCTTTTAAAGTTATTTGGTGTAAACCTAGTACCACCCAGTTTACTGGTTATTTTAACCTTGAAGTGAGGTACTATACATCTCAAAAATATTTTGATTTATCAGTCACGGGGGTTTACATCATGCAAAATATGCCAACCCATTTACTGCGTAGACCACCCGGCGCTTGGGTGCTCTGAAGTCCGTTTTACAATAACCAAATTGTATTAAAATGTAAAGCACACTGAATAATTTAATAACATCTCGCTCAGTAACACAAAAAAGTATTATTTCAACAATGTTAACTTATATATTAAACCAAATTAAAAAATCATGCCTTCACTTAGTTATTTGTACAATGTTAACCTGTCTTTATGTCCGCTACTTGCCTGCTGGCTCCCCCGTGTGCCCGCTGCCAGGGTGACGCGCGCGCTGTCAACAAAAAGTAATCAAAAAAACAATATGGTTATGGTTGCCGCCGACGAAAACATGTGAGTGAGAGTATTTTTATTTATTTTAGTTTTAGATATGTTATTTAGGATTATTTAAAATTATTTATTTAAAATAAAGGTATTTTGATGCTTTAACGAGTCTTTACCATGGAAAATTCACTATAAATACATAATTTCCAAATCGAAGAAAGAAATGGTGCCACATTTTAAACAGTCTATGTGAAACCAATTATGAGATAATTTTGATACGAAATCGAATACAAACACAAATCGTTCAAGACTAAGACTGCTAAGATTTGCTTTGTCTTTAGCACCCTCAAAATTAGATACACCAAAGATAAAATAATACTTAGTAATGTTGTTATCACACCTCCAGATTACCTGTGTTACATTTTAATAAGATAGATCAAAATTTCAAAGACGGTCAGTCATCAATTGAATTTTAATCTTACATAAGAAACAACGTTTCGATAATGGATTTTTAAATAAATTTAATAGAAAACCGAAAAGTAAAATTTGCAAATTAAAAAAGGCCCTATGATTAATTCCTAATGTAACGTTTAAACTGCAGTCAAAATTTCAGAATCAAAGATATTTCAACAATTTAATTCAAAACTATTATAATGTAGGTTTGTTCAGGTTTCTTTAAAACTCAATGCAAACTGTCCGAGAACCAGTGAAACAGTTTAATTCCAAATTATTTGTCGCATACAACTATTAAACTGTCCACTGGTGAACTAGTCTTCTGATAGTTCTCAATGTATTTTTGAAGAACCCGGACATACGTAGTATGAGGGCTGTGGCAATATTTTAAAGACCAAAAAGATAAAAAAAATGATTGAAGTTACTGCATTTAATTTTTTTTCTGTTTCAGTTTATATGGATGGTTGCCTTTTATCTTATTTCCCAAGATTCAAGAAGAATATTTTTTTTATTTATTTATTAGACGTTAGTTTTTTCAAATCAAGTACATGAATTATTTGTTTTGTAATTTCTGATTTTCATTATTTTAACCGAAGATAGTTAAAGTACATCTAAATAATAATGTAATATTTGTGATATAGAGTAACTTTCTTAAAGATAATAAATATTTGGAGATAATTTATAATACTAGAATTTGTTTTTAAGTCAAACTCATTAGATAATCTTTAGAGAATAACATTTTCATGAAATTAGGAGTATTTTTAATATATACAAATAATGATGGTAGGTTGGGTTATCCGGGTTTTCCTCACCATAGCAAATAATAATAACTATTCTTGCCACTCACAAGCTCTTCTTGGTACTTAACTCATGTAGGGTGAAGTGTAGGAAAATATATTAGTATTGTTGTATTGCCATTAATTTGATTTATTTTTCTTGGGAATTTTTAGTAAATATATAATTATATAAAACTTTGTATGATATTTATTTTACCCCTCATAGTTATTTGTCATAGAATTTTACATTTTAATTGGCATTTCATAATTGTTACAAACAGCTAATAAAAAAGCAAAATTTTAATTATAATTAAGAGGAGAAAAACTTACTTTAGCAATTATCTTTTTCTAACCAATACGAAATAGAGCTATGAACATTTCTAGTTTATTTTTAGTTTTTAGTGAATGAATAATATGTACATTTAAGTAAAGGTGAAATATTTGTTTCTCTGAAGCTACTATTCCGAAATCTGATTTAATTTCTCAAAAATTGAGAAAATCTTTATGAAACAAAATTTTGCGATTTTTGCTATTAAAATTGATCAAATTTTAAAAAAGTGGTTTCAGAGGAAAGAACGTCTACCTTCACATGTTTTTTCTTTCACCAAAAATGAAAAAAAAATTAACTGAAATTTTGGATGCCTATATTTCGTATTAGATGGAAAATAATAATTGTTAAAATAAATGCTCCTTTTAGTGGAAGTAAAATAATCCCGCCAATTTTCAAATTAAATATGGTATTACGGGTAACTGCATTACCAACAGAGTAATGATTGAACAGTTAATATTGTAGATAACTACGTTACCGACAGATTAGGATTAGTTGAACCACCCGCCCCCACAGGTCGCTGCAAGTAAACTTGTTGCCAAATTTCTACAAAGAAACGGCAACTCTTAATAATCTTTCCTCCATGATATCAGTTGCTTACAAGATTTGTCCGGGTGCGGTACAGTGAGACTTAAGGTGCATTAATTTTCTAGTTTTATGTGTTTTCAATTTAATTTTTGTATATATTTATAATTCAGAAGGGATATTGACAAAATAAATAATATATTCATACTGAATAACTATAACCTCAAATTTCTAGTGTCGTACTCAGATTTTTAGTAAAAAAATATATGAACTGATATTTATTTTGTGTATAAATTTTTGTTTATTTTTTTTTGAGTTCTAGGCTTAGTTTAAGCTTCATATTTTAATATATGCTTTATAAAGTTTTCACCCACTTTTTTTTGCGCTAGGAAAATTTTGCAATATTTCCCTTTGAATGTATATAGATTGTACCAAAATTTTGTTTTGTGATAAATAAAAAATCATAATATGCACGAAAGTTGTTATATTTTTTTGATTAGTTTTTGATTTTATTAATTCAATTTTAAATATCTGATGATAAGAAAAAGTTCAGGGTCGTATTCAGGACAGTAGGGGCAATATTTACAATAAACAATTGAAGTTCAAAAAATCTGTCCCAGTATAAAAATACCAAGTCCTCTTTTTTTATAAGATAATGGATGTACCATGATTTGGGAACAAATGGTATTGAAAGGAAGCAATCACTGAAGAGGAGTTGATTTAGGTTGCTGATATACCTGAGGATCAAGCATAACATTCTGATATCGGGGAGGATTCTGATGCGGACGACCAATTCGACTTGCAAACAAGTTCAACTGATTCACCCTCCTCAAGTGATTTGTTGTCTTTAGATAGATCTTTATCAGCAACCCCGAGTCTCTCAGAAAATTCCAAAAGATCAATAAGAAAAAGGGTAAAACTTGCCATTCCAATTGATTTTTCGGATTATGATTAAGATGATTCAATTGCCGATAAAACATATACGCCTGACTCTCCAATACACTTACAAAATAAGATAGTATCTTCTGATAGTGATGAAGAACTAAATGAAGTAGAGGAAGCAGTTGCTGAGTTTTCCACCTGGACAAACACTGCTGTGTCCCCTACAAAATAAATAAATTTCAATTTTTCGGGAGAGACGGGTCCTAGGGTACAGATCAATTCTCAAAACCCCTGTGATTTCTTCAAAATAATGTTTACTCAAGATTTTTAAGAATATTTTGTTCAACAATCGAACCTCTACGCAGAACAAAAAAATCTGATGTGTCCAACACATGACTTTCCTATCTAGTTATTACAGGCTTTTTCCGGTTATTTTGTACAACCTATTGCAGCACTTCCATAAATGTTTGAGGATAAAATAAATATATACATTTTCCACATACATCTACCTCGAAACATTTTTCTATAGATATTCATTGAAAATGAAAATACTGAAAAATTAAAATTTAGCACTTTTCCTACAATTTCTCCATTACGGTCCATTTTAGAAAAATCATGTATAAACAAAAATTATAGAGATCGATATCGCAAACAACTTTTATTTCAACAATTTTCATAAAAATCAGAATTTTGCACATTTTGTCAAATTTCTCGAATACGGACCATTTCAGGAAATTTTGACATAAAACAAAAATTATAGATAATAATATAAGAAATAACTTTTATTTGAACAATTTTTTTCTCCAAACATAAATAACAGAAATATTCCATAAAATATAAAAACGGCCCTCTATAAAGTACCCCCCAAGATGTTCCTACTTTGTCCAAAATTTAATTATTTCACGTCAGGCCGAAATAAAACTTAAGTTTAAAATTTAATGTTTTTTCTTTATCTGTTTTTGAGTTTTCTTCAAATTTCAAAATTTACACATTTTCTCAAATATCTCGAATACGGTCCATTTTAGAGAAATTATGTATAGGATAAAAATTATAGAGAATTATATTATAAACAACTTTTGTTTGAACAATTTTTATAAAAAAATATTTTTTTACATTTTGTTAAATTTCTCGAATACGGACCATTTTAGGAAAATTTTGTATAGAATAAAAATTTTAGATAATAATATGAGAAGTAACTTTTATTTGAAGAATTTTCTTTCCCAAACGTAAATAACAGATATATTCCATAAAATATAAAAACGGACCCCCATAAAGTACCCCCCAGATGTTCCGACTTTGTCCAAAATCTAATCATTTTACGTCAGGCCGAAATAAAACTTAAGTTTAAAATTTAATGTTTTTTTCTTTATCCGTTTTTGAGTTTTCTTCAAATTCCAAAATGTACACATTTTCTCAAATATATTGAATACGGTCTATTTTAGAGAAATTATGTATAGGATAAAAATTATAGAGAATTATATTACAAACAACTTTTGTTTGAACAATTTTTATAAAAAAAATATTTTTTTTACATTTTGTCAAATTTCTCGAATACGGGCCATTTTAGGAAAATTTTGTATAGAATAAAAATTTTAGATAATAATATGAAAAGTAACTTTTATTTGAAGAATTTTCTTCCCCAAACGTAAATAACAGATATATTCCATAAAATATAAAAACGGACCCCCATAAAGTACCCCCCAGATGTTCCGACTTTGTCCAAAATCTAATCATTTCACGTCAGGCCGAAATAAAACTTAAGTTTAAAATTTAATGTTTTTTTCTTTATCCTGACTATATATGTTCTAAGGACAAAACAAATCCTATGCTAAACTTAGAATATAAACTAGTAAAAATGGATAATTACGCCAAGGTCAGTTGATCGGAATGGTTATCCAAGATGGCTACTTGACATTAGTATTCACCAGTGGTGTGCCTATTGTATTTATATTGTTTGAAAGTGTATTATTTTTTTTTTTAGATTCAAAATTCAGTAAAACAAACAAGTCTACTCAAAAGGGGATATTAAATTTTAGGATTTTTATGATTTAAAATTTTTTTAATGATTTATCAAATTTTTACCTAATCAATTATTTTGTTTGATGATATTGGATTAATAGAAATAAAATGTAGTGTAATTGCAAAAGACCTCAATTGTGATGAATTTCTTAGATACAGACTTGCCCAAGTTTTTCCTAAATAGTAATTCAACAATTTATTTATCATTTCCAAAATTTTCCACAACATTATCATCTTCTTCCTCCATAATCAACTTTTTTTTTGATTCCAGCATCATTTTCTTTAAATATTTGATGACTTTCCGTTGCCTTTATAAGGTTTGCTGTTATTTTGGGTTACTATTCAACAATAAAGCTGTTAATATTAATATTTTAATAAGGATTATTATTTGCCTCTAGCAACTCATTTGCAACTCTATAAAAGTGACTAATCTATCGAAATCGCTAGTGAATTTGCTCTTTGATTTTATATCACGTTACCCATGTTAAAAACAAAAATAATTTTTTTAAACTCAGTAGGGCGATGTACCAAATTCAAGATACCCGTCATTAATTTGCATATCGTACCTTTCTCATGAAAAGTGCAAGGTACACGGAAAAAAATGTGACTAGAAAATTTTACTACAATGTTGTAGTAGTAGACTTGTAGAAAAATACTTAACAATTTGTAGAAAATTTTACTACAATTTATAGTTAAAAACTATTCATTATTGTAGCAATTGAATTGTCGAATAAAATGCTACAACAATAGGAAAGAATTCCACAATGTTTAGTATATTTTACTATTGTTTGTAGAAGTAGAAATTTATTACAATTATCGTAATTACTACTACTAACTTCTGAAAAAATTTGTACAAATATTAATAATTATCTCTACAAAAAATAGTAATTTTCTCTACAAAAAATAGTAATAATTTACATTCCTTCTTATGAAAAATATTTAATTTTGTTCAAAAATATTCTATAATATTGTAGAAATTCTAAGTCATGTGAACAAAACAGAATTCTGCTATTGGCCAACGTTTTCTGACGTCGATCATAAATGGCCAGACAGCAGTAGCCGTTCGCCATGTTCACATAACAAAGCATGGACATATACGAGTACCTATAACACATTATATTATAAGCACCGATGCGTTTGAGAAAATTTTAATAATAAATTCTATTGGTGGTAAGTACATTTATTGTTTTTGAATAATTTACCTTTAGATAACAAATTTAAATAACCTTAGTAGATTATTTTAAAAAAAATAGTTGTGGCCAACGATCGAATGTTGTGCCCAAGATCGAATTTTGTGCCAAATTCAATGATTTTTTTTGTCTTATTTGTGACATACCTACTTTCTCATTTTTGTTAGTTATCTGACTTAGTCATTTAATATCCAAATCAGTGTAAAGGTGATAAATATCCCCGTTTTAAGGGTATGAACAGTTCAATTCTTATTAATTTTTATTTCATATTTTTCAGGTGCAGAAAAGCCAACTGAGACTGAGGGTGCTATTATTACTGTTATTTATTACATAATGTAATTAAGACTTTGTATCTTTTATATTAAAACAATAAATTGAATATTTTATTAAGGAACATTTTTTTCTAGGTTATAATTATAATAATTATGGAATACTACTACAAGTTTTATTAAAAATTACTACAATTTGTATGAATTTTTACTATTTATTGTGTAAAATTTTCGTATTTATTTTCATAATACGCAATACATTTTTAATATAAATTCATACAATGAATAGCAAAAATTATAACAATTTGTAGAACAATTCTTATGATGCATTTGGATATTTTTACTAAATATTGTAGATAATAACTCTACAATACATTCTCCACAAATATTTGGAAATTTTTACTACAAATTGTCCCTGTCCCTATATGTACTATTTATTGTAGAGAAAAAATCTATAATTGTAGAAATTTCTTCATCATTGGCCGGTACAAAGGTATACAGTAGGCGATGCATAGATGCATTAAAATCAAGTTTACCCCTCGCGAAATATATATAAATCTGAATAAAATCATAGATTAATTTGACATGTTGAACAGCAAACATTCTCTCTTATCATAACCCTTTGATTAGATCATATTTCAAAAATTGATAACCATCTTAAAATAATTTTGTTTCTTATAAATTAGGTTTAATTAATAGTCACTTGAAATAGTGCTAATTTTTGCTGAGTTCTTTCAGTGTAACAATATATGCTAACTATACCCCGTATATTTCCATCTTTCATTTATCTACAAACTTATCCAGAACCTTAAATTACCATTCCGGGGAATGTCTGGACTTGTTCATCCTCGAAGGGTTTATAGCCCACCGCCGAAGCTAAGGTAAATTAATCGGAACTGATTACCTGGAGAGTTTGCTAATGATGACCTCGTTTTGCACGTGTGGGTGTACGCAATTTTCTGGAATAAACCTAAAGTAGTCACTACTGTTTGGAATTGCGTTCTCTTATTTTGTTGTGTTCTAATTAAGGTTTGCTTAATAGAAATATATGTATATGAGTGTATGTCGTCTCGATAACGCAATATGCCTAGCGGTCGGTATTTATTATAATAGGTACATAGAGTATAGTAGTAATTCGGTAGTGTTAAATTTTAACTTTTCTATATTAAAATATATACAGACAATATGGTTAGCTATGCATCTTATGGTTATAGCCTAAAATGCAAAAGTAAAAAGGAAGAAACTATACATTTCATAAGTATAATTTTTGTTTTTTTAATTTTCAAGCTCTTTAAATATTATTTTTAATTTGTAAGGAAATATCGTAAATATATCAGGGATCAGCTGCATAGTAGACATTTTCACATACTCTCCAAGTATTTTTGGACTAATCATGCACATTCTATTTGTCACATAAGGTAGGTTAGGTTAGGTTAGGTTAGGTTAGGTTAGATTGGGTTAGGTTCGCGACCTTTTTGCAGGTAACCTTTTAAAGTATGTCTCTAATACCTATTTATTAAAAAAAAAAGATTTGTTTGGATCGCTATCATCAATATACTATTAAGAGATAGGGGTAGCACTGTCACCAACTATAGAGTCCTGGTGTTTTGAAGAAACATCCATTCACCATTGACAAAAAAAAATGAATAGCCTAATAGAGCGGTTTTGGCAATTGGTTAAAAACTCTGCTAGTCCTTAAGGGTACAGCAATACCAAGGCTTCACAAATACTTGGAATATTTCATAACTAGAGATGAGTGAAAATTAATAAGTAAAATAAATAGTAACATATATGCATATATTTTAAATAAATAAAAAATAACCAATATTCTCAAGATAAATTTAATAATCACCCACCCAATTAACGAGGGTCTCTTTTTATTTAACTTACGTGAAAATATAATTAGACGGTTAATCTTTATTTCGAAAAACTTTTGAGTTAAAGTTTTGTATAGTTTGGTCTTACTAACAAATATAGTATCAGAAAAATAAATTTTATTGGATAAATATGCAGTGGTTAAACTTAAGACAAAAATGTTGATATCGACATTCATATGACTAATAAATAATTTATGTTATAACAAAAAAATTTAAATGCCTTAACGCTTACTTTTGACACACAAAAAACTCGCGACATGAACTTTTATTTTGCAGATAAGTGACTTCGGGACATAAGGCGCCATTACTAGTAGAGCGGCCTTTCATCCAGATTTTGGGTACAGCCGTTTTTTTCCTGTCGACTATCCACGCTTTATTTAAATCAAAATCTACGAGACATATTAATTATTATTTTTTAGAATATTAACGTATTACCTTGAATTCTTTTGTTCAAAGTAATAACCTAGTTATTTTATTTTCTAAAAGTTATTATTCAACCCCGGTACAACCAAACTCGAAACGGGTTCTAAAAATTCCAATAAATGCGTACGTATGGGTCAAACAATTTCCTAAAGATGTTTTTATTATTTTCTTTCATCCCAAAATTACTCCAGTGTTTACGGAAGCACGTGACCTGGGGACTCAGATGCGTTGTATGCGACCCTTCGTTAAATAATCATTAGAAATATTTCAGGTCTCGTTCTACGGCCATACGCGGATTATGTTCATCATTCCAACAAATAACAGATGCGGGAAAGTTTTTCCAAATAAAATACCACAAGATTAGTCGAAGCGGTATAAAGAAACCGAATGTTAAAACATTTTTTTAGGTGACTGTCATAAAAAATAAGATTCCTGGGCCAAATTTTATTTTTTTAATTTTTTTTATATAATATGTAATGTCGGGTTATTCTAAATTATTAATTGATGTTTTTTTTAATTTTTAGCTATTTTTCCTAGGGTGTACAAAAATTTTACACTGGCGCCAGAAAGAAATTGCTTTCCTGCGCCAGGTGTAACAATTTTGTACATCATATGGAAAATGTAAAATTTGCTTTCTTTTGTTTCAGATTTGAATAGTTTAATTATCATGGCTAGACCACTGACACAGAAGGAGCTGGAGGAAGAAGTGGATAAGATCCTAGATGGTGTAGATGGCGCAGACGTTGATATGAGCGATGAAGACTTTGACGATTCTGACAAGGACCCAAACTATAGTGATGAATTGTCAGCTGAGGATTCAGAAAGTGATGAAAACGCTCCTGTACCTTCTAAACGTCATAAAATAAAAACATTTCCAACATTAATACTAAGTGGGTCAGATTCATCTAGATATTCTTCACCCCAAATACCACCAATGCCAACGCCTGGAGTAGATTCGTCTAGATCCACGTCTCCTCAATTAGCGCATCCAGCTAATCCCACTGTGGCCGGATTTTTCTAAACTTAAGTGGTCGGATCCAGTAGGATTGAACCACCAGTTCGCTTTCACTGGATCAAGTGGAATGGATTTGAATACAAAAGCTCTCTTACCCATGGGAGACCCATTCGAATATTTTAGCTTATTTCTGACCGAAAATGTGATAAATTTGATGGTTAATTAGACCAATTTATACGCTGCCCAAAGGAGATGCTCGTCCATAATCGCGACTTCATAAATGGTATCACACTTGTTTCGGTGAAATGAGATTCATTGGATTACTAGATTGGATGGGCCTGGTGAAATTACCTAAATTGTGTGATTTCTGGAGTACGAATGAACTATTTTCCATACCATTACAAAAAAAAAAAATATGTCTCGAAATAGATTCGAGCTCTTGCTGCGTTTTTGACATTTTGCTGATAACGAAGAGGCTGATGCCCATAATCTTTAATCCAAAATTGAAAATATTATAAATAAATTCATCTGCAATTACACCCCTGCATAAAAAATATGTATTGACGAGTCTGTTGTTCCTTGGAGAGGACGTCTCTTGTTTCGTCAGTACCTTCCCTAAAAGAGACACCGCTACGGCATTAAACTTTACAAGTTATGCGCCGAAAAAGGTTGCACTTACAACTTGTCAGTTTACATTGGCAAAGATTCTGATGGTGAAGCTTCTGCAACCGAGTCAGTTGTCATGAAATTAGCTCAGAGTCTTCTGAATGAAGAAAGAACTTTATACGTAGACAAATATTATACCGGTATACCATTAGCTTTCAAACTTCTTGGCAAGAAGACCCATTTAGTAGGAACTCTCCGATCAAACCGTAATTACCTTCCTGAAGAGGTTAAACGCACACAACTGAAAAAGGGCAAATTAATTGCGAAGGAAACTTCTGATCTGAGGGTGTGACAGTGCTCAAATGAACAGACCAATGTCACGTTCTGATGCTGACTACTCGCCATCGTGGGAACGAAACCAGGATAGTAAAGGTCAGACAGAAAGAGATAGAAAAACCAGTTTGCATTCTTGATTATGATCAAAGAAAATTCTCAGTAGATGTAAGCGATCAACTCGCTTCATACAATACGGCGCTTTGCAGGTGCACAAACTGGTACAGAAAACTTATTATTGAAATTATTTGGGGTATGAGTTTTGTAAATGCGTATCATCTGTATCAAGAAAATTCTGTGAGCCAAGGAAGTATGACGACCACAGACTTCAAAATGTTTATAATAAAAACGCTCATAGAAAGCCCAGTAGAAAATCCCCGTGACGCTAATACTACTACCGACGCAGGAAGAAGGCGAACAAATGCCACAAATATTCACCACTTCATTCAACACCCTGCGAAGAAAAGAGCTCGTTGTACCGAATGCTACAAAAGATATGGAAAGAAGGAAGTTGTTATAAATGGAAAAAGGAAATAAGCGTCTTTGGTGTGGAACATTTGTGACAGTTATGAAGGCAATCCACATTACTGCAACCGTGTTTTAATGAAAAACATTAGTTGTGCAATTTTTTTTTTTTTTTCATAGAAACAGTTTTTGTAGAGTTTAGATTTTTGTTTTTTGGTATATATTTTGCTACGGAGTTGTCGAGAAAACAAATTTATGGTTTTTTAAACAATTATAAACGATACATATAGGTGAACGTATGTAAACATTTTTTGAAATAAAACCACATTAAAAAATATCCTACAATACCATTATTTTCATATCTCCATTTCTAACTTTAAGATCAGCGCAGGCCAAAGTTCTCTATGTCTTGATACAGCCCTGCACCATGGGAATGATGTCCCCATATGAAATCAACGATTGGTGTAACAATAACCATAAACCTCAGTCTAATACAAAAAGCTGCTGGTGTACATTAATGTTACACCTTTGTCCCAACGGGGGTGTACATTTTTGTTACACTGGCGGTGAGAGTGTTAACATCCCTAAAGTTTTTCCCGTATTTACTGTATATCTACATTTTCTTTACGGCTTCGTATGCTTTACGATCGCTTTTGAAGACAAATTAATTACGAAAGTATACTTTTGAAAATAAAATTAACGGAATGTTCAATTATTGATATTATTTATTGAAAGGAAGGCCTTAGGGGTGGGAAGTTTTGAAACGACCACCCTGTATATCAAGAAATTTCCTTATAAAAAAGTTATAAAAAAATACTTGTAATATTTTTTGTTCAGTGGATACAGTCATATAATATAAATATTTTTAGATGTGTTGAAAATATAATTTTCTAAAAATCCTTAAAAGGATAATTTGTAATAAATTAGCAGTTAAAAATAGCTTTTTGCATGGTTTACGATTTATAAATGCTAGCTTTTATTTTTTTTTATTATACATTTTGAAAAGGTTGACTCTAAATCTTATTAAAACGTTTTATGACGAGTCCTCTTCATGGAAGATCAAATTTAGCGAAATTTTGCTTCTCCGCCACATTTTAAATTATACATCGTTAAATTTTTATACTTCAATATACACATTCCACATTTTCTGGCTTCTCCACGTCGCAATATAGAGCCGAAAAATAACTCAATATCACAACACCCCTCCTATAATAAGATCCCTCCAATAACCTTATCATCGAGTGACTACCACCTTGACTAGCGGGAAGTTTACCCAAATAAAATACCATCCGATTGATTATTCAGCAGGGCCAAAGGTTTTTGTTCGTGAATAAAATATTTTCTACGCTCGGAATGCATTTTTCTACTCAGCTGAATTTTAACATACGAAAAATTCGGAACCGCTGAAATTCCAACAATGTTTTTACTTGAAATAACGTAACAAAATCAACGTTCCAGTTTGAAGATGTCTGTGTCGGTTCCCACGAGGGAAGCCGAAAGTGCTGAATGGGAACTTTTATATTATTTGGATATTTTGCCTGCATTCGTAACGAATATATAAGGAAATAGTGGGAAAGATCGAGTCTTCGTAGTGTAATATACGAGCGTTAATTAGAAATAATTAACGTCTATATTACCTTTGTTAATTAATTACTTTTAAGATATTTTATACCAAACATTTACTTACCTTAATCTAATCAAAAAATTAAAAGGGCATATGAATTCTGGCTTTTCTAATAAACACCTTTGAGAAATATTTTTAAGGATATAAGGGCGCAAATAACTCTTTTTTTTATTTTTAAATTTGATGATGAGTCATCCTTAGTACAGATCGATTAGATTAACGCAGACATGGCATGCTTCTTCCTCTCTATATATTTTCTAAGGTGTACACAGCTTATAGTTAACGTGATATGTATTAACCTAATTTAAAACTATTTGGTTATGATTAAGTATAAGGGGTTAAGAAAAGGTCCTTTATTTCTCACACGTCAATTTTAATTGGCGACCGGTTTCGAAGCTATTGCTTCATCATCAGGCACACCTAAATGGAATGTCAAGGAGTCAGTAGTAATAAAAACAATTATAAAAGTATGAACGGACATTAACATATACAAAGTAACAGAAAAAAAACACAAAAGAAAATTAAACAATGACCTTGACTCACCTTGACTATTTCCATAAAGGAAGTGCTACATAAAGTTTAACAAAACGAGTTAAAAAAGTCAGAAAAGTCATGTAATACCTACAATAGTATTTTTAGGTTAGGTTAAACCGCGAGATGTCTGATTGAATAAATTAATTAAAACACATGTAAGACAATTATTAACTAAACAACACAAAATAGTTTTTACAAGCAAAAACAGTTAAAAAAAAAATTTAAAGAATAGACGTTAATTACAAAATGAAAAGTAAAGAGTAAAAAGTAAAAAGTAAAAATTATCAGACTCCCATGACATCTATCTAGATTTTTAACGAATCAGTGCAGTAAACTGTAAATTTTAAATTTAGTGGATAAATAGTGTACTAAAAAAGTTGTTATTTACTGAAAGTGAGTATAGGTGGCGGTGGCACAATTTATTGATAGTAAAAATATTAAATTGGAATGAGAAAGTAAAAAATACTAATAAGAAAAATAGAACACTAAACAAGAAAATATGAAAATTCATATGTAAAAGTGAAAATTGAAGCAGATAATCAAAAGAAAAATTACTGTTACAGGAAAACGGAAAATGAGTTGACAAGTACGAATGTCAAAAAAGTCAAATTTTGGCGTATGACAACCACGTGGGAGAATTTAAATATGCCAATTAAGAGAACATTAATATGAAAGATGCGAGTGGGCAAAAATTAATGGAAACAGAGAAGAAAATCTAAATTGGGAGAGAGTTAATTTGTGGTAAGTAACTGATTGAAGATCAAATGAGTGGGGGTACAGGTCAGAAATTAATTTAAATAAGAGCAGAAAACGTTGGGGTACTAATAAATTGAATTTGTGCACTCAGAGAGCAAGAGGGACCAGATTTAATATTTTTTAAAATTTCCAGGTTCTCAAAGTTATTCAGAAGGAATTTATTAGAAGTCATATGCAAAATGTCGAAGCCAATGCTAGAATCAAAATCGTGACCAGTGTCTAACAAATGAGCAGTAAAGTGAGAAAAACCAGTAGTGTTAGTGTTAAGACAGCGTGTGTGCTCTTTCAGGCGTATTTTAAAATTACGAAAGGTCCTTCCCACATATGAGCATGGACAGTTTAAACAAGTTAGTTTGTAAACACCAGACTGATCCATAGGATCAATTTTATCCTTATTCCTAACAAAGAGGCTACTGATGGAGTTGGACGTTCTAAAGCTAATTCTGAAGGAATCTTTGAACAAGTTGGCTATACGATATGAGAATTTTCCAATAAAAGCAAGTGAAACATACTTACGATTATCTGCTTCAATATTGGGAATTACGTAACTATTGTTCTGATTACGTTTATTCTGTTTTCTATGAAGCATTTTATCTATTAAGTTCTGATTATAATTGTGACTAATAGCAATTTGTTTGATATCATTGAGTTCTTTATTAAAGTTATCTACTGATAGAGGTACTTTCAGAAGACGTTCCAAGTAACAATTTAAAGCTGCTAACTTATGTGTAACTGGGTGATTGGATAAATTATCAATAACAACCCCTGTGTGTTAATATGTTAAATTCCAACTTAAGATCTTTACAATGGGATATAGTTAAATCAAGGAAGTTGATAGATTTGTTGTTTTCTATCTCTAATGTAAATTTGATGTTACTATGTATGGTGTATTGGTTATGTCATTCTTCTTCAGTTTCATGTACTATTTTTTACAATAACCATTGATATTGGACATATTAGTAGCTGATGATAGAGACAGTGTGACTTTGAATACTCCAAATTTTACTCTCAATCCCTACTACTATCACCTGAAAATATTGGTATTTTGACTTTTTCATTTATATTCAGGAGTATTAATTAAGTGAAATCTACGTTAAAAAAGGGATAACGATCCCAGACTAATGGATATTCTTAAAATCATTATAGCTTTCAAGTAACGAGTAATTCCTTATTTCATAAAAAATCAGTCACATATAAATGACGACATTCAATGAATTTTTTAATATTTAAATTGCTTCAAGGTGATTTAAATTCATCATTAAACCAACTAAACCATTTCCGTTGTTTTCTGATGGACATTTTTTTTAGGAAAATCATCGTCAGAAATTGAACAAAAATAGTTGAAAAACAATCAAATGGTTCAAAACTATTAGACTTAATGATATTTTCTATAGTTCCCTTCGAATAAGGAATACAAATCTAATTAGATAATTCACTATTTTAAATAGTTCTCATAATTCCGCTATGGTCATAATGCTGCAAGTTTTTCTAAGTATTAAATTATAATAAAGTCGACATTTTCCAATTATTTGCTATTATATCTATTGTTTCCTGATACTAGGACCTGAAAAGGAGCGGTACGCTCTAAACCAGTATTTCCCAAAGTGGTCCAGGTAGACCCCCAGGGGTCTACGAGAGACTCGACGGGGGTTCACGTTGGGCGTAATAAAGAATGGGGGTCCACAATCGTAAGCGGTGGTGCATGAAAATTAATTTAGTTTCGATAGTGAAGCAATATACTATTAAACAATTGATTATACATTTTTCCATGTGATGAAGAAATTCTTGTAAAAAACTTCAACTTTTTATAATATAAATAGTCAACATTTTAGTTACTAAAATATTGAGTTGACTTCTCTCATCAGTACAGGCAAATAATATTTTAAGAAACTCAGCGACTGTTACTTGTAAAAACTTGCATATTCCATATTCAGTACAACGCGTCGAGACTTGTTGCCGCGCCGGCTGCCGTCCCATCCGCAACGCTTGTTAAGACGTGCAAATTAATACGACTTGTGGTGTATGTGCTTGCAATTTTGCATGAACGTGTTTGATTCTTCATCAATATAAATACGAATGTCAAGGATAATCGTTACTTATTTGTTTCTGGAATTTCATAAAGAAAAGTGAATCGATATTAGTGTTGGCCAGTGACTGAATTTGATTCCAGACTTTCGAAAAGAAAAGTAAAGTAAATCGATATTAGTGATTGCCAGTGTCGGAAAAGTAAGTACCTACCTACTTATTTCTTAAATGCATATAGTTTTCAGCCGAGAAAGATTGAACTTATCGTCCTTACTTTATTTTTATTACCTATCTAATTTATTTAATTATTGCGGAGTTTTGATATCAAAATATTGTTTAAAAGTTTCTGTAGAATTTACAGAAATATATTAAAATATAATAAATGAAATAATAATTTTATAGCACATTAAAATAAGTTTAGCCGTTTTTATAAAACTCTATTATGGATCTTAGCGATTTATTGCTTTTAATAATTAGAAACAGTTTGCAGCCGGAACTTTGTTTATTTTATAGTATTTATAATAACTGATTAATCATATTATGTTAAAATAGTCATATCTTGTTAAGTTCGAATCGCCCTAAGATTACTAAAAGAAAGTTTTTTTTTAATTTATTTACTTACACATTTACAGGTAGGTAATCGATACAAAACATGGCCGAATATATAAGAAAAAGTGTCGTCAGTTGAATATTTAAAATTTGATTTTCTTCCATCAGAGGCAGACAAACGATTGCCCACATGCCTTTTATGTAACAAAATTTTGAGCAATGACTATGAAACCATTGAAGCTGAAAGATCATCTAAGAAGGTGTCATTCTGATAAAATAGGTAAAAATTTGAAATATTTCCAAACATTAAAGGAAAATATGAAAATAGACCCACCGTGCACAGTATGATCTCTTCAACGTCTGAAAGCAACGATGATGGCTTGCGGGCATCTTACAATATCTCATTACTTATCGCAAAATCTGGAAAACCGCACACCATTGGAGAACAATTAATTGTACCTGCTATTGAAGAGGTTTTAAAACTGTTCTGCATAAATTTTGTTACTCAAAAGAATTCTTTTGAGTAACAACACTGTACAAAGACGTATTGATGAAATGAGCTCTGATGTTGAAAGTTTCTTGTTATATCTACGAACAACTCATTTTTTTATTCAACTGGACGAGTCAACTTTACCTGGCAATGAAGCATTATTATTGGTATATGTTCGATTTGTTATGGGCGAAAAAATTCATGAAGAGCTACTATTCGCGAAAACTTTGAAGACAGACACTAAAGGTGAATCAATATTTAATGTTTTGAGTGGATTTTTAAAAGAAAAATCGATTCCATTCACAAACGTTATTTCGGTGGCAACAGATGCAGCTCCAGCCATGGTCGGGCGATATCGTGGGTTTATAAGCCATCTTAAAAGAATTATACCAGAGGTAATTGCGATTCACTTTGTTATCCACCGACAACATCTAGAAGCGAAAAATTTGAGTGATAGATTGCACCAATCGCTTTAATTTGTGATTAATGCAGTTAACAAAATAAAAAGCAATGCATTGAATACGCTTTTATTTGCACAATTGTGCGATGAAAATGATGAAGACTTCCAACGATTGCTGTTACATACCGAAGTACCCTGGTTGTCGAAAGGTGCATGTTTATCAATATTTTATTTACTTTTTGACTCAATTTGAGAGTTTTTGGAAAGTAAGGATCCTGATTTAAAAAAAAAACTTGATCAATTTTAAAGCAGACATTGCGTACTTGACAAATTTGTTCAAAAAATTGAATGACCTCAACTTACAATTACAAGGGGACAGCCTCAATTTATTAAAAACAAAGAGTGTAATTTCAGCTTTTCTTGGTAATTTATGAAGGAAAATATTGGTCGGCGCGAATTTTCACAGTTTTCAAACTTGTCGCAGGTAGAATGCCTTGATGAAGTTATTCAGACATACGTTCAACATTTGATTGCCCTGCTCTAAATTTAGATTTGAAGATATTGTGTCGATGGAAATACCACCATGGATCCTAAATCCATTTGATGAAACGAAAGTGGATAATGTGATATTACAAGAGGAGCTACTCGAGCTCATCACCAATGAGGAGCTAAAAGAGACATTTAAAAGAGAGTATCAAATATTTTGGCTGCATGTAGAAATACCCGAAAAATATCCTGGACTATGGGGAATTGTGCAAAAGCTTCTGATAGCGTTTTCCTCGTCATATCTCGTCGAAAAAAGTGTTAGTGCTGTTACAAACTTATTAAAAAAAAAGAAGCAGATTAAATATCACAGGAAGGGGAGATTTACGGTTATTCCTTACAAAACTCAAGCCAAATATTGATAATTTGTTATCAATCCATCAAGTACATCCCTCCCATTAAAATTATATTTTTTTTGTAATTACCATTGTAGAAATAGAAGTAGAAGGAGAAAAAATTATCGGAGAATACCAATGTGGCTTTAGAAAAGGCAGGTCAACGACTGACCAAATCTTTATTTTAAAACAGGTACTCACATGTTGCTACGAATACGAAATACCGACACATATCATGTTTATTGATTTTAAAAGCGCATATGATACAGTAAATCGACGAAAATTGGTAAATGCATTGAAAGAACTAAAAATGTTGTACTGTTAGCGAGAAGCCAAAAAGAACTTAAAAACATAACAGAACAGTTTTTAGACGCGGCAGGAACAATGGGGCTAAAAATAAATGAAAAAAAGAGTCAGTACATGCAACTGAAAAACAAACATTTAAGAAAAAATCCTGGAAAACTAGAATTACAAACTAAAACCATAGGAAAAATAATAATAGACGAGACAGACAGTTACATGTACCTCGGTGTTCTCATTACAAATAGATGCGAAGAACAAGCTGAAATAGATCTCCGTCTAGCAAAGAGCAATAGATGCGCAGGAGCATTACATAATTTACTTAAATCTAAAGAAATGTCATGGGAATTAAAGAAATGTGTGTACAAAACAATAATCAGACCTACAATGCTATACGGTAGTGAGACATGGACACTAAATAAGAATGAACAAACCAAAATTGAAATATGGGAACGGAAGATACTAAGAAGAATATATGGAGGCAAAAAGACAGAAGAAGGATGGGAAATACGAACCAACAAAGAAATTTACGAAATATTTAACGAACCCAACATATACGAAATAATTCAGTCAAAAAGGTTACAATGGTTGGGGCACTTAGAAAGGATGGAGGACTCAAGGACAGTAAAAAGAGTAGCTTGGACAACACCAGAAGGAAAAAAAAAAGAGAGGAAGGCCTAGAAGAAAATGGAGGGAAGCGATTATAGAAAATATTAAGGAAAAAAAGATCATCAACTGGAAACAAAAAGCCAAGAATGGAAGAAACTAACCAGGCCATAGACCTTAACGGTCTGATTCGAGCCTTATATATATTATGTTTTTATCTTTAATATTTTAATTTATTATTATAGATATATTTTATATTTCTTACCTTTATTTATTTTTTTTTATCTTTTTCCGGCTTGTCTTTGTTTCGAGCAAAAAAAATTCTCTCTCTCAGGGGCGGTTCTATTAAATCTGACTGCTTAATTGTAAATCAAAATTTTTTTTTTTATTTTGTATACCTTGATTGAAATATTGTCCTTTTTTCACTTAATTTTACCATACTATATTTTAAATTGAAATAAATTTGTTTAATTTTAGACATAAATTAACCATTTATTAACCATTAATACCTTTTTTATAAAAAAAAATTTAACATAAATTATTAAATAAACACTTGACAAGAAATACCTACTTAATTATCTAAAAGTATCTCTCGTTGAACTCATTTTAAATATTTAGATTGTTATCTAAAATTGTTGTTAAAATAATTTCAACTTCTTAGTTGAATTAGGCCTAATCCCTTTAAAAAAAAAAACTTAAGACTATCTATTTTATAAATAACAATTTAAATTTTTTAAAGTTATTGTCTAATTTCATTAGAAAATAACTTTATTTACTCGTTGCGCCATCTATTACCAATATTAGTAACATTAAATGTATAATGAATAGTTTTCTATTCTCTTCAAAAATTAAAATGATCAAATTTACACTAGATGGGATAAATGTTTGTTTATGATTGTGTTACTGAAGTACCAAATCATGGGTGGTAATGTTCACAACCGAAATAAAATGAGCGATTTGTTTCTTATTGTCTGTATAAAAAATTTCATTTATATTCGGTAAGTACTATTCGTAAACCTTTGTAATATGCATATATAATTAATATTATTTTATTTAACTCCAGTTCATGTATTAAAAAGAAATTATTTTAGCATTACACTTATCTGGAATGTCTTCCTTCTACGGTCATCACTAGGATTCCATAAACTTGAGTTTGCGGTCAAACCAGAAATTCTGATGAACAAAGATTCCAATTGTGATCCTCGTCTTAACTATGAAGGTAGGTACATAGTTTATTTAGCTTAATAGTACATTACACTTACTTATTATGTAACTTTTGACAATTTTTAAGACAAATTTATTTCAAAAAATTATTTTTCTAATCTTTTCAAAAATTTTAGATGCTGACCCGTTCACAAAAAAAAATGTCTTCCAAAAAAATTGAAAAAGTTTATTTTCCGTTGTTAGGGACTCAACCATCGAAACGACGGAATGCCTATCAAGGATGTATTTGTATTACATATTTTAATGAAGTTTATTTTGTGACGTCATTTCAATCAAAGGTTATTATTTTTATTTATCAATAGTTTTTTGCTAATTATTTAAGACTACATGTCAAAATTGATTAACATATTCTGAGATCATACAGGGTTGTTCATTATTAATGAATATCATTAGATTAATTTGTTTACTCGATTGTCAGTTGTAGTATTTTAAGTCTAACTGTAAAAATTACTTCAAATATTTCAGAATCATACAGGGTTGTTCATTCTTAATGAATATCATTAGATTAAATTGTTTACTCTCATTTGATATTTTATTTTTTTAATATTTATTTATATTCTTGTTTTACTTTTCCTATATTGCATTTCTTCACAATATATATATTGTAGAAATTAGATTACGTTATAAGTGTTTAATTTTAATTATATTACGACGGTTATAACAATAATAATTAATTATAAGTGTAATAATTTATATATTTAAATTTAAATAAATACCTACAATGTAAGGAAATATACTTTATTTCTTTTTGCTACTTCAAATGGGACGTTTCCTAAATAAAATTTGTAAATTTGTGAGAATTAATTGGTTCTTGTGCTGTGAGTCACTGTAGATTTCAAAAAAGTAAAGTTGGATGAAGTCACTTTTACGTTTAGCCAACTTTGCTTTTTTGACATCCACTCAGAGCACAATCAATTAAAATTGAAAATTGAAAATTTGTTTAGTCAATTTTGTTTTCAAATAATTAATCCTATCAAGCAATCAATTCTAACCTATTCTTTCAAAAACTGTTAATTCGTCGTTAAAACTCAGCCACAACGCAAGTTTCCATAGAAGATCTAATCTTCACTTTTTTCGAGATTTAGAAATTGGTAGTGATGTAGCTACAGGGGGTTTACCGGATCCAGCAAAATTTTGAAAGTGGTCTATGAAACAAGAGAGTTTGGGAACCTCTGATCTAAACGAAGATAAGTGGCTCAGCCTAATTTAATTTATTATCAGCCAATGATCATGCCGATGTCAGACGTGTTCTATAAAACAATATAAGCACTAAGGCCGTCGTGACTGGCTGCTGCTGCCAAATGTCATTTCTTGTAACCTACTGAAATAACTACAGTGGAAATATTATGATGATCTGTTTTGGCACCGATGACCGAAAGAAAACTCGCTGGGTTCGTACGCGCATTTTTATGATTGAAGAAGACACAAATTCCGTGGCCGTTTACAACAAAACTTAAAATATATGGCGATTCGTAGATTTAACATTTTACGGTTTGAATATTTTTTGCTTGCAAAATTAATGTAATATTAAAATGTATTGAAAAAATAACTTTATTTAATAATTTTCATATTGTCTAATTATTATCATACACGTGGGGACATTTAATTCGCAGATTTAATGAAAATTAAACGATCACCGGCGATTGTATCTTTCCAGCACGAAATTTAGTAGCACGAAGTCGCAAAGATCATGAAAGATATGAAACTATCAAAGAAAAGCAAAACTTAAGCGGATTTCTTACAAAAAGCCCCGAACAATATCCTCATGGACATTTCTCCAAACTTTAAAGTTGAATAATTCAAACCAAGTGGCAACCAACAACTGAGGAAGTTCACTTTGTTTCTGTAATCCGATTAACATCAACTCCCTCTACCCGAAAAAGACGAGTCTCATGGCGAGTACATATTTCATGATATATTCTTGTTTGCATATGCTCCGGGTAACGGGACGCCAGAGTCGAGAGTATTTCACAAAACTCAAATGAAGTGATATGAATAGATGAATCAATTATGGCGAAATGTTGAATCAGTTTGTACATGGTTGACGCTTATTCTGATTTAATTAAGTTAAAAAAAAAATTTATTACAAGTAGGGAGTTTATACAAGATTTCTTAATCCTTAAATTGATCATTTTCAAACTTTCTAGAAACTAACCAATACTAAATTATCAAATTAAAATTGAACTGTTCACATACGCAAAGTAGCTGAAAGGACATGATCTTAGCAGCAGTTGTCTAAAAGGAGCCATATTATCAAGTTCACATTTTGGAAGAAGTATGTACACAATACGCACATAATACAAAACGAAAAAGTATGCTATTGCGTGCAGAACATGCACAAAGCAGTGGATATTTAAAACATCTCAGGAGTGGTGGGAAAACTCACCAGGACAGAGACAGGCCAAAAAGTTCTTAAAATGACCATCGTCTAAACTCACCGAGCATCTACTAAGCCTTAATAGGAAAAATACTAGAATACTAGTAGGTCTATTAACAGGGCATTGTAGGCTTAACAAACATATGTTCAATATCGGTCTGACAGAAGAGGCCTTGTGCCGATTCTGTCAAGAAGAAGGGGAAACGGCAGAACACGTATTGTGCTACTGCGAAGGTCTAGTAAGACTGAGATTCCTTACACTTGGAGAAGAAAAACCAAGGCAACTAGCTATACCTGAGAACTAATTCTCAGTCTATGGAGTCTACTACAAAAGACCGCATTAGACAAGGTACTCTAAACAATGATTAAAGGATATCCACAATAGATCTGAAAAGGTCGAGGTGGGGGAGGCCACATGGCCCATAGTACTAATTAAACCTCAAAATATCAATGCTATTGCGTACAACTGAACGAATATATGACATATCCATTCTAGTGAGAACAATGCAAAAAATTAAGTTCACCAGTCACAGTTCATATTTTGGTAACCCGTCTATTATTTTTTTAATTTTATACAGGGTGTTCGTCATAAGTACCGACAAAGAACAGGTGTGTGTTGTGCACCCCAAAATACGATGATTTAATGCAATTTACCTCTATACCAAGTTGTACACCTAAGGATTTAAGGAAGCCTAAAGTGGGGCCATACATTTCGAAAAAATTAAATATCTCTACAACTGTCTAATTTAAAAAATCTACATTTGGTAAATTATTTAGGCGCTTCATGAGTCTTAATTTGGAGATGAGTAAGAATTAATTTAAATATTTTGAGGGGTTATTTTGGGGTATCCGACCATTATAACTGTACAAAACTTTTTTGTCCATCGGCGGATTTTTAAAATTTTAATTTCGTTTTATGCATAATTTTATTACTCCTTTTATTAAATCAATGACAATGTTAATACATACATTACTTAAAACTGTAGTTGACCTTGCATGGCCCCACTTTAGGCTTCAGTAACTCCTTAGGGGTACAACTTGGTATAGAGGTAAATTGTCCTAAATCTTTATATATTCGGGTGCAAAACACGGACTTGATCTGTGTCAATTTTTATGCGGAACACCCTGTATAAGTAACAATTCTGTCAACTACTTATTGTCAGTATATTTTTTAGTTATTAACATTAAATATACATTAAAATGAGTTAAAATATGTTCTTGTGTAGAATCAATAAATTATTTTATTATATCTATTATAAATAATTCTTAAATTTTAGTAAAATTGTATGAAGTCAATTTAAGTATTAAAGCAAAAAATGTTAAGCTTTAATGGTGGTGAGGTAAGAGCACTTTCATGCGAATGGCCCGAGTTCAAATCTAAGATGGGGACAAATTAAATTAAACTCTTTGCTTGTTTTTTATTTTATAAATTAGTAAAAGTCATTAATAACCTAACCTAACTTAACCTAGCCTAGCATAATTTTTAATATTTGTAGGTTAGTGGGTCGTAGAAAAAATATACTGTACAACTCGATTGGATTGTCCATATCCACTTTTGTCACAAACTATTATTATGTTACTGTACTAAACTAACGAGGGATAACAGACAAACTGTCACCACCAGGTGGAACTATGAAGACGTGAGGTCAGTAATAAACGTCACTTTCATGAGATGTTGTGTGTTTTTAATTTTATTGTGTTTAAAGTATTGTAAATTTAAGAAAATAACGATTAAAATAAGTAAATGGATAAAAGAAACCCAAAGTAAGAGCTTAAATCAAGTGGTGGTAAAGTGACTGGAATCATAGAAAATAATATTAAAAGCTAAAAAGTAAATTTAACTGATTTATTTGTGTTATTTTTTGTAATATTTTATTAATTTCAGGCACAGATTTGTAATATTTACTGGATATAACATATACTATATTATTTTCGTGATGAAAGTCCAACCAAATATATAGATTTAAGCACAATATGCCGGAAACTTGTAATAAATCTTTTCTACATTCATGAATTTACAAGGTGACACAATATGTATGTTATATAAAAAAAAATTATACTGTATATTTTCATAGAATAGTTATCATTGACATCTGAGATTATATTCAGCTAAGTTGCATTTCTTGTAGATAAATCGAACACTGTTGTCACCTTACACCTTTTTGCTATATCTTTTGTTTTACCTTACCTTATAAATAGGGGTGACACAAATTTAAATCTTCAGTTTTAACAACTCACCTTCCAAACATATACTTTTTAGTAATAAAACATATTTTTTAAACAATATTTAGTGTTATTCAAGATAAACCATGTGTTATTAAAAATATGTATGATTTTAATTAATTTATAAATCCTAATTTGTAGCTCTTAACCTAACTTTTTCTATAAAAAAATTTTTATTAAATATATTTACGAACAAACATTTAAATTGTATTTCATTTATCAACCCATTTAATAATTTTACAAGATTACTACTTATATTCTAGGTATTACAGGTAGCCTGTTCTATTAAAGGGGTGCGAATGTTCGAACTCCCTTAACAAGGTTAGCTAGTACTCTCAGGGGATGGGTTCCTGTAAATCTAAAAGAAAAAAGCACCTAATTATTAGAATGTGAAAAGAGCTATATTACCTAACCTTTAATTAGATCAAATGTCAAAATGTACAATGATGAAAATGTCGCATGAAAAAAAAAAAAGTTATTATTCAAACAAATATGTACAAAAGACGTGAAGCTAAAGATCTACCACTAAATAATTACTAATAAGTAAATTTTCCTGTAATACAAACCCTCTAGGTGAGCCAAGAAATAGTCCTAGGAGCATTTCATGACATAGAAGGAGCTTTTGACAATACCTCTTTTAAATCAATGGTAGCTGTCGCTCGCAAACATGGAATAGAAGACAGCCTCTGCAGGTGGATAGAAGACATGTTATGCGGACGGCAAGTACAGTCACAAATGTTCAGTGAAACCATGCAGGTGAATATCCACAGGGGATGCCCACAGGGTGGAGTCTTTTCTCCTCTACTGTTGAACCTAGTGGCAGATGAACTGCTGAAAACACTAAACAATCAAGGGATGTACGTCCAAGAATATGCCGATGATATAGTCATCCTTATCCGAGCGAAATACCAAACCCCAAACCACAGTCTTTGAACTTATGCAAAGAGCTCTTAGGCTGACAGAAATGTGGTGCGTTAGGGAAAATATCTTGGCACACCCTGACAGGGTACAACTCATTACCTTTACTCGGAAAACAAGGTTGGAGATTTTAGCAACTCAGACTCTGTTTGGAGGAAGGCTAAACAAAACGAACGAAGTAAAATATCTGGGTCTGATCCTAGATAGCAAACTAACTTGGAACCAACACTTACAAAAAGCGACCAACAAATGTAAAATATCTCTGATTGTAGGCAGACGGGCATTTGGAAAAACATGGGGATTAAAACCAAAAATAGTCCACTGGCTATATTTGGCAATAACAAGACCCATGATAACTTATGGAGTGGTTGTTAAGTGTAAAAAATTAAACCAAAAAACAGCCCTTAATACCCTCTTAGGAGTACAGAGGCTGGCTTGTCTTTGTATTACAGGAGCATTGAGAAGTACACCAACAGCGTCAATGGAAATAATTCTAAACCTCTCACCCCTTGACCTATTCGTAAAGAAGGAGGCCAGAATGAGTGCATACAGGCTGGAAATCTCCAACAACTGGAATTCACTGAGACATATAAAACATACCAGAATAACACATGAAGTAAATGATTCTATATTAAATATGGAATCAGATCCCATGACACCCCTTCTAACCTTTAACAGTCTCTTCCAGGTCAACTGTAACTGGAACGAGGTAAATAAGGAGATAGCTTAGCGGTCTCGTATGGTATCTGGATGGAGCTAAAACTAACAAGGGAACAGACTCTAGCGTACATGGAGTTAAACCCAAATGCGACATCATCGTCTCACTGGGAAAACATGCCACTGTATTTCAGGCTGAAATACATGCAATCGAATTGTGTGTACGAGAGAACTTAAGAAGGAAGTACAAAAAATAAACCATCCTAATTCTCTCAGAATCAAGTCAAAGCTTGTCTGGAACTGCCTTGGAATACTAAATGATCTGGCAATCCACAACAAGGTAAAACTAGCGTGGGTACCAGGGCACAAAGGTATCCAAAGAAATGAAAAGGCTGATGAACTCGCCAAAGAGGGATCAGATCTACCATTCACAGGACCCGAACCTGTATTTGGGATAAGCAAAACCTCTGCTCGACAGGCAGTGAACAGGTGGATAACCACAAAACAACAAATTCACTGGCAGCAGATAAGAAGTCACATAATCGGTAAGCTCATACTAAGGGGACCAAACCCACGCATGACTACTGAGGCCCTACAACTAGCAAGGCCTCAGATATCCACCATTGTGGGATTACTAACGGGGCACTGCTTGCTGAAACACCTTCAAGTAATGGGATTACACAATGATCCCACTATGTGTAGACTTTGCATGGAAGAGGAAGAAACATCATACCATGTGATCTTCGAATGTGGAGCTCTTACTATGCGACGTTTTATCCTTTTCGGCCTAGAACCGGAAAAAAACGCCCCAGGAACACTTAGTAGGGAACCTAATAAAACTAACCAAAGACACAGGACTTGTTCAAAGATAGTACCTGAATACGGGGAAAGCAGGGTAATACAATAGACCCAAGAGGCCGCAGTGTTCTGGGCCAAACCTAACCCTACCTGCTTACAACCGATAAAGATAAGGATAAAGAGTGGTTAATAATCCGGTTCACGTCAAGCGCTTGTCATTTACAACGATCCCCGGTAAGTGAATATTCCAATCTAAAAAAAAATATCCAAGGTGTTCCTAAACATTATGTCATAAATTAAAGGAGGTCATTCCTTGGCTCATATTATGACTTAAAGTTCATATAAACATGTATTCTAAATTGCTTTGTTTCGAAGATACAGGGTGTCCAAATTTTCAAAAATAATCAGTTTTTCATCAATATCATAAATACTCTTTTGCCGATTTTGATGAAATTTGGTACATTTGTTTGTTTGAGTAAGACGCTGATTAAGAATTAGATAGAAATTATCAATTCCAGTGCAGTAACCAAAGACAACCTTATTGATAATTTTGACAAAAAAAACACGCCACTGAGTTATTACATATTTTTTATTTGGTCTCTGAACTATTCAGTTATATTAAAAAATTTTCAGAAAATTTTAAGTCGTAATATTTTTTGGATCGCAGACCCATTGTTGGCGTGCAATCAAACAGTTTTTATTTTTTATTTCGATAAAAACACGATAAATAGAAAAAAATTTAGGAGACAAGAAAGACGTGTTTTTGATTGTCAAATTTGAAAAAGAAAAGAAAAAATATGAAAAGTCAGTGGCGTGTTTTTTTTTAATATCAATTAAGTTGCCTTTCAAGACGCCACTGGAATTAATAATACAGTAATAACTAGATTAAAATTAGTCTCTTACCACAACAAATAAATCTGCCAAGTTTCATCAAAATCGGTTGAAGAGTATTTATGATATGAATGAAAAATTGATTATTTTTAAAAATTTTAACAACCGATATCTTTGAAACAAAGCAATTTAGGACACATGTATACATGAATTTTTAGTCATAAATTGTGTCAAGGAATTACCTCCTTCAATTATTACATGACAGGAACACCCTATATACATACATCGAAATACAACCCCCTTAAATTCTACCAATTACTTCCTTCAATTATGGGTAGTTGGGTGTTTCTTTAAATCACTATCTTCTAGAGAAATTACTCGAAAACAACGTGCTGCTTGAGGTAAGGTTACTAGATGGGTTCCTCCAAAATACAAGATAAAAAAGAACCATTTTACTTGTTTGATATTAAGTAGACTCTATGCAGCTTCCACTTGGGGTTATATAGGTAGGCAGCAAACTATACCATAAAAATGAATACACAGTTCGGTGGGGGCTATTTAATTATGCAATCTCTTTTGCATGCAGATGGTGACGGCTGTGTGCGGAAGTCCTATTCAATACTGAGAGATGGAGAGAAACTTGCACATATTCTTGAAGGGTATTTCGACAATAGAAAGGTTTCCGAAGAACGTAAATTGAAAACAAGAAGGTCTTAAAAACATTGACAATTGTAACTCTTATGTATACCGAAGGCTGTTGGGAATATAGGTAAGTAAAGAGACTAATAATTTTCAAAACTCACCCTTCATAGTACGCTACCTCTTAAGTTAATAAATATTTTTTATTAATAAATTCACATTTTCAGCCCGATACTATATACACAACTTGGTGTATAAATCACAAAAATTATTAATCAATATATCGGCCTGAAGCAATATGTGGTTTTGCCCAAGGCTAAATCCTAGAAAATCCTAGATGAAATCTTGGTACATGCCACGATCAGAATCCAAGCAAAAACTGGGCCAGGAAGAAAGTATTTACAAATTTAGAAGAATTTGACAATTGAAGATATGTAAACAATAACCAAAATAAAACTATTTAATATTTAAACGAGCTAGAGTCATTGTTCGAAATAGCGAAATATATTTACATACACCATAAATTATTTAATGAAGGTCATCATTACTGTTAAAGATAATCTAGGTGAGATTAAATTTAATTAAAAAATATGTTACTAAAAAATGAATTTATTTTATAGATTCATTTTATGGATTTATATACCACACACTTTTAAATCTAAATATAACTGTATAGTGGGCCTAAATATACAGGTTTATTTAAATTAAATTCGTATAAATTTACATTATATTACAATGTTTTTTTCGTTTATAATTCCCGTTTAAATTTGGTCTTGGTTGATTTTTTAAACGTTTACCATCTACCATTTTTATACTTAACGTTTTTTAATAGATAAATTAAACGCTTTTGTTTGTCGATACTAGTTAATATACCTATATTATTCTACGTTTAAATATAAGTCACCTTAATCGCATAATACCAGTTTACGATGAACTAGTAGACAGAAGTAAATAATATGTATATGTTTAGGTTTATTTAAATTAAAAGCTTATAGATATATTTATTTACATTACATCCATATTTTTTTAATTATATTACCTGTAATATTTATAACAAATTCCCCATACACATGGAACTATTTTTAGATGGCGGATGGAGGATGACGTACTAGTGGTACCGTCTTTTCTCATTCCTACTCATGCGTATGTGTAGTATTATTGTTTAGTGTAGGGAATGGTTTGTGGGAGCAGGTTCATCGGTTGGTCCATTTTCATTTCTGTACACGTTTTGTTACATGTTGCTTTGGCGTCCTGGCTTTTACGATATTGATTAAAAGCATAGGTAAGTTTATATTAATGTTTTAATTTAGCTACTCCTTTAATAATTGTTGCATTTTACAGCAACTACTGTTTTATAGGTACGTACAGTGTGTTAAATGCTTATAGAAACTTCAAAACCTAACCTTACTTTTGTTTCTTTTATTTTAATACGTATTTTTTAGGTTACCTAGTTATTCCAAGCATACCTATTTTCCTTTTTTTTGGTCAGTTGTTTTTTATTTAATAAAATGTCTAAAATAACCCTGTCATCTACTTAGAAAAATAGAGCAAAATGTTCAAGATGCTTTAAAGTCAAATCAATTTTTTTTATTCCAATAAAGATAACATTAATAAGGTTTTGGACATAATTATATCATCTGATTCTATTATTTATAATAATTTCTAAGAAAATAATACAAATTTAACTTCGGAGCTTCTAGAAAATATTTCACCTGAAATTTAGTTACATTTTGGTTATAGGAATGGGGGTAAACCAAGCGACTTAACCGACTGAACGATTAGGTGTGCCATGCAAGATTAGCTTAAGTTAGCTAAGGCCCATCTAGGACACAACACATCCAAAGTGTTAAGCTAAGATTTTTGTTTTCATATATATTTTTTGTTAGTTAAAGAAAAGTTTCGTTTAGTTTGTTATTCAGTATTTTAGTGTTTATATTTTTGTATTTATTTATTTTTTAGTATTTTATTGTTTATTTTTTTTTAATTAAATATTGTTCTGTGCATATAACAAGTGATCAACAAAATTTTCTAAATATTTAGGCCAATTACAACCAAATAGAAACACAAGTAATGCCTATTTCTGGTGTATACACACCTGCTATGGATAAAATCCAAACTATCATTTAAGAAATATTAACATTTTTCCATGGCCTCTTTTAGAAATTTTGTTTTTATCACTTTATTTAATTTGTGTTTGAAATACATTTAAAACAATATCAGGTAGACGCATTTTACACATTAATAAAAATCATACAAATATATCTAATATAGACGTATAGTAAAACAGGATAATTAAAGGTAGATAAAGTAGTAATGTTAGACGTATAAAAAATAAAAAAATATACGTATATAGGGCGGACATTTTCACGTATATATTGGGTAGCATATCAACAGTATCCATACGTATATTGTAGTACATAAAAAAACATATTTTATACCAAAGTGAATTTGTATAAATATACTACAACTATAAATCTAATATAGACGTATAGTAAAAACGTTTAATTATAGGTTTATAAATTCTTAGTAATCGACGTTTATAAGGCGGACATTTTCACGAATATATTTGGTAGTACATCAACCGTATTCATACGTATGGTAGTACCTAAAAAAATACGTAATTTATACCAAAGTGTGCTGCCTGGGTAGGCTAGGAGACTAAATAGAATAGGATAGAATAGTTGAGAGTAATTTAGAATAGGGTAGGCTAGGAAATAGAATAGGTTACAATAGCTTAGAGTAGTGTAAATAGTTTAGAGCAGAAGAGTAATAGAATAGATTAGACTAATTTAGGATAGGCTAGGAGAATAAATAGAATATTATACAATAGTTTAGAGTAATTTAGAATAGGGTAGGCTAGAAAATGAAATAGCTTAGAGTAGTGTAAAATACGGTAGTTCAGACTAGTATAGATTTAAGCAGAAAAAACCCATAACATAGGGAATTACTAATTAAAATTTTTGTAGATAGGTAAACAATAGTTTATATCTGAAACAGATCCAGTCCCTGCAACTCTAAGAAAAGTTGTTTTTGAAGATATGTTTCAATTAAATTATTCGTATAAACAATTAACGCCAATTAAAATTAATTCAAAGTTTTAGTAAAAGAAGTTTCAGATTTGGTTTCAGAAATCATCACTTTAAACCATACTTATAAATTTCTTAATTCACAGTAGCAACCACAATTATCATGAGAATCAGTACAAAAGACGACAGTGCAAAAGAATCTAATAGAAGTATCTCGTCTGCTCAAGAAATAAGAAAATAAAAAATATAAAGAAAAACATGAATTTGTTCGAGTGAAATAGTTACCACGAAAAAAAAAAAACAGTTAAAAGAGTGGCATGTAATCAAAACTAAGCAAAATTAACTAAAGTTAAATGGTAAAAAGTAACTGTCAACCAATTATTAGAAACAACTTTAAATACGGTAATAATTAAGGATTGGATTTATTATCTATTATAGTAAATAAAGCATATAACATGGTATGGTTAGATTTACAAATTTGTACCTCAGCCCCATTAAAAAATCTTGCGGTGCCCATGACACTGTCTAGTAATATAAATTATAGCAGATAAAAATGTGTCTTGTTTGTCAAAATGTATATTTATTATTAAAAAAAGGTTAACGCTTTTTTCGCTAAGCTGAAGAAAACGGTTAAGGATATGGTAATGCAAGTGCTTTGTTTTATCACTTTTTAAAGGAATTCCGAGTGCTCTCGAACCGTCTAAGTGACTGGAAGCCATCAAAAAAACACGATCCTGTTGTCGACTACATATTTCATGGCACATTTTTAGTTTGCATATGCCCCGGAGCGCTGGAGGATCCATGGTGGATCGGCTCACAATGCCTTTAACGTAGGAAACGCGTAAGGAAAGCTATTAGGCGATTGGAAGGGTCCCTGCTCCATTTTCGCACGTTTTCAAAGACGGCGCCACTGGGGCTAGATGGTCTACTAATTGCATCGATTCTTTTTTAGATTATTTTTAGTAGATGCTTATAACAATTTATTTATAATGTTTTTTTTATTACCGTGTGTTTTGTTTACTATGCATTGTAGCCTTCTTTAAAACACGTTGGATGTAAATTTTTGTACTGATAAACTCAACACCTAGTGTCTTAAATTCTGTACATAGATTAATTTAAAATGTCTTGCTAAAAGGACAAAAAGATTAAACTCAATGTTTTATAATTAGAATTTTACAATATTTTGCGAGGGTGAATTCTCAGTTTATTTCTTTGAAAATAGACTACTTTTTTAGTTAATACAAAATCAGAAAATAAAAGTAAATTACTTAAAATGTTACAAGAATGTACGGTTAAGTGTAAATTCAGATAATTATCAAAAAACTAAAATATATACGGGATAAATTCTAACTAGTTACTTTTTGATTGTCTTAAAATAAATTACCTTTTCTAAAACTTTTTCATGAATCTCAAAAATAGGAAACCTACTATAATATATTCCAAAATATATTAAATACGACCCTACATAAATTTCGTCAAAAAATGTTGATAACATTAATGCGTTGTAACAACCATTTACAAAAAGTGTGTTCTTTTAAATGCATTTAATTTTCGAATTACCATACTAATCATGTAAACAAACTACTGAACTAGTAACAGAAATTAGGCCACTACATTACAATATTCATAATTCATAATTATTAGAAAATGTAAAAAAAGCAGATAAACATATAGACTTATTAATATATTCAATTTTTTTCGTATACAAGTTAACGCCCGGATTTTAATTTTTGAGTTTTTGAAAAAGGCTATTAAAAAAAGTGTTTATTATAACGACTTATATATACAATAGTTCATTACCAAAAACTGATAGTTAAATGAAAATATTGAATCATAAAACTTAGACTTAGATTTTAGAGAAATTACCTATCCTAATAAATTCTGAAAATTTAAATAACCTTTACAATAACAAAAACCATACAAGTTAGCTTAGTCCAGGTTTAGATTAAGCTGATGGGATGATTTCGAGGGCTTGAATTTGTAGCAAACTATTCACAATTTCTCTTGTATATGTAGGTAAATGAAACGTACTTTCTTGATTCGCAGAAATATATTGGTTAAATTAACAATGTGATTAAACAAAGAACAAAGTGACCAAAAAGTGCGGGAGTAATGTAATAATTCAATGTCTAACGTCAATTGCCTGCCCTAAATGTCAAACTGCAGGGTAGCCAATACTAACCTATAAAACTAAAATAAACCTGTATTATTTAAATACACAACAATTTCCACCTTTTCTTTTCCACGCCTCTCCTCCTTCTCTTCTTCCTCTTCCTTCATGCTCATTTCCTTTTCCTCTACCCGCCTTCCTTTGTCATTTTTACCTCATTTCTCTGTCTGTCTTTTTTCTCTTTTCGCCTTTCTTTTTCCTTTCTTACATTCAAAAACCATGTATCCATGCCTGTTTCGTACACAGTGGATCTAGCATGAATGTTGAACCAAATTTTAAACTAGTTCTTGGTTAACTCAAATAACTTCCAAATTGCAATTAACGTTACGATTATTAACATCAGCGTATAACGGATTTAATAAAACTTAAAATTGTAACGTCAAAAGCATCGCCTTAATTTTCTCGAATGTTCCAGATATTTCCAGATACGGAATAGAAATATATTTCGCCCTACAGGTACTTCTAGACCAGTCATACTCAACGTGCGGCCCGCGGGCCGCATGCAGCCTCCCAAGCTTTTCTTTGCGGCCCGAAACACTATTATTAAGAAGGTGCTTTTTAAAACTATTGGTTTCTGTTTTTAAACTCTTAAGCGAATCGAGCCAAAACAATTCATCGGTCGCTGCGCTAAATCTCACACTAATTTTTAAATAAAGATTTGAATCATGGGGTAACTGCAAAAACAAGATAGATCCACTATCGGCATTTTCGTGAAAAGTACATTTTTGTCTCCAAAATAGTTCAAATAATATACGTCATAATCAAGACAAGTGTCAACGAAGTCTATATTCATGATAAACAGATGGTCAATAAAAACTAACTCTATATTAATAAATATGCACAAACAAGATGAGTGGCATTCATACCGAAATATAATCATAACATTGTGTTCAATTGCTAATAATAATATATCTACCAGAACCAGATAAGAGATATGTAATTTATTTTTTCTAAATGTATTTAGTCCGATTTCTAATAGTATTTTTACCAAAACAAGATAAAAGCCAGAACACTTATTTTTGTTAAATGTATTTGTTAAACTATTAGAGATTGTGTGAGTTTACAAAAAGATATAGACAACATAAATGAATAATGTTATAAAAATAAATTAAATTTCAATACAAAAAAATGTAGCAGTATGACAATAAGTAGATTCAAAAAATCCTGTTATTTTCGATTATCTTATAAATGGAAAAGTAATAGGACGACGTACAGAGGTAAAAGACTTAGGTATAACCTACGTTCTATCTTTTTCTAATCATGTAAAAAATATAGTTGAGGCTGCAAATAGAATGCTGGGGTTCATAATTAGGCAAACTAGAAGTTTTACCAACATAGAATTTGTAAATATTCTTTATGCTCTAGTTAGAGAAAAACTTGAATTTGGATGGAGGAACATCCAACTAAACTAAATAAATACAAAATAAATTCCTTAGATATCTTTATTTTAAAAAACTCAATATATACCCAGACTACAATCTTGTTAGAACAGATAACTTTAAAGTACCTTCCCTTCACACCAGAAAGAATATGATAATGTTAACTTTTTATAAAAAAATTTGAACTATAAAATTAACTCACCTGAGCTACTATACTTAATACGATTTAATGTACCTCCGAAGAGAATGAGATATCAATATATGTTTATTATTACGTTAGTTGTTACCACTGCCAGGTCACCTCTTGTGACCATGTTCCGATTGTCAAATGATGTAGACTGGACACTACCAATTAATGTTTCGAAAACTTGTATTTAGTTATTACATTACTCTTAATTAATTTTAATACTGATTAAGTTGTAATATTAGTTGGAATTACCTACTGCTTATTATTAATATTATTATTTATGTGTTGTGATCCTGTTATCCATGTAATAAAGCCGTTGGCCTGTTTGGATACAAATAAATAAATGCTCTAATCGCCGCGGTGTATAAATGATTGATTGATCAAGTTGTAACGAGTGATTGGTCAAGTCGTAACGAGAGAAGATGCTGCTCCTCTTCATTTTGTTTGCGCTTTAAAACGACCAGAAGCACTTCTTAAATCACCGAAAAACACCGAAACACCAGCTTTTCGCATTGTTTGAAAAACCCAAGCCATGTAGGCAGAGGAATGTCTGAAAGAGTGAAAAAACGCTCTGAAAATACTTACAAAAAAGTGCACATTAGTATGCCAAGAAGAAACATTTTCTTAAACTTTCTAAAGCAGGTACTATAGCTGATGAATTTCACCATTATTATCACAATCTACCTTTATCCAATAATGTTAAAGACACTTCCTGAACTTTCCACAGAAGCCAGTGACACAGACATTGAATATTATGACCTGCACAGTGCACATGGATTCTTGTGTGCGAACTCGACACGATACATATCAAATAGAGAGAGGCATTGCATAAGAAGTGCAGTTTGTCGAAGGAAGATAAACGTCTCAATACGTGTCATATCGAAAGATGAAAATCCCACTACCTACTGTATGTTTTGCTTATTTTGTACAATATATATATTGCAGCACCTCTGTAAATGTTTAGAGGATAAATTATTAAATATATATATATTTTTCACATTCTTCTAACTCAAAACATTTTTTATATATATATTGTTATGGAATTATTAAATTGAACGAAAAATAAAAGTAATTAAGTAAATAATAGTATGTAATTTTGTTATTATAAATTAAGATAATACATAACAAAATAACACCCAATATAGTAAAAAATATATTTGATTTAAAATATCAAAGTGAATGTAAATTTGCGAAGGTTATTTTGATTGGTTGTCAGGTAAGACAGTTAAAAGAAAAAAATAAAACCGAAAGATAAGATTAATACGTGTTTAATCAAGTTAAATTACAAAGAATTTCCTTTTGAAAGATAAGATAAGATAAAAAGTTCAGCCAAATATACAAGTGAGACATACAAATGTGATGTTATAATTGTATAAGGGTTTTAATTGGGTTTTCCTTTGGGATACAGAAGGTATCTAAAAAAAAATAAACAGACTGGTTTTTGGAATGGGCCTTCTTTGCGAAGGAAAGACGATAGATTTTGTAAAGAAAACCAGAAATTTTAAATAATTAGTAGAAAAGACATAGTAAATAAACAAATTTTCCTCAATAGTCTGTACAAATGAGGATAAACACGAAATCTGGACGGTAAAGCAAGTTGCGGTATCGAAATTTCTACGGAAAGTGACAGTACAAATGTGTAAGTCGGCCGAGGAAATAATGGTAAATCCAAATACAAACTGAGTGAGTACCTACTCTTTATGTGAACTGAATTTGTGCGGTCAGTCAAACTATCATTTAGTTTATGGAATATATTCGTTATTTACAAACTCTATAAGTTTTGTTTTATACATGATTTCTCTAAAATGGATCGTAATGGAAAAATTGGAGGAAAAATGTGAAATTTTAATTTTTCAGTATTTTCGTTGGCAATGTATATATACATATATAAAAATGTTTCGAGTTAGAAGTATGTGGAAAATGTATATATTTAATTTATCATCTGAAAAGTTACAGAGGTGTTGCAATATAGGTTGTACAAAATAACCAGAAAAAGCCTGTAATAACTAGATAGGAAAGTCATGTGTTGAACACATCAGATTTTTATTCATATAACCCAATAAGAGAATTCAAACAACTCGGGAAAATGCTGTTCAAGCCAGATCAACATCTTGTTTTCATTTATAATATTCAACGTAATATTTAGATAAGTGTAACACTTGAGATAATTCCAAACATACAATACAAGAAAATTTGGCTAGCTTTGGGAGTGCTTAGTAGCACTTTTTTTACCACCTCCTTTTTATCTCACATTTTAAAAATCAGAAAAAAGAATCTACAACGAACTAAGTTAATTTTATAAAAGTTTATTTTAAATGCGTATAACATTTCCACTTGAAATATATAATAATCTTACATTAAAGCATAACATACAACAAACAACTAATTAGATCCGTCCCTGTGCTTCGGTTGTAGATGTCTATATATGAATCCTTTTGTTGTGCCGAGAGATAAAGAATATCAAGTTTCCTTAGTTTTTTGTATGTTGGCGGCTGGCTTTAAAGTCACACTATACTATATCTCTTGCTCATACTATACATACATGTGTAGGTAGATCATTTTAATCGAAAATTATCCTTTAATCGGTAAGTATTTTTAGGTTAAGATATTATGTTGTTTTTATTTGAAGTAGGGCACCATGTTTTTTTGTAATTATTAATTAAAAAATTAAATATTTTTAGGACAGTGCTTTATTTAGATACCCCTACCTACTTAATGTTAATTTAAAATTTTAAATAATTTTGGTTAACATCATTATACCAGGCAAATATATAGTAAATGCCAATAAACTATAAACCAATAAATATTAAAAAACGGAAGGTAGCTTGAATTCTCTTGTATTTGAATTTACTTGTACTTGAATTTACCTACATGAAAAAATCATAATAATTATATTACTAAAAAAATATACCTACTTATTTACGTATTTTTTTATCATTATACTCTGACAATACTGGTAAGTTTAAAACTCTACGCTACTGGTGAGCATATTATGAACACTGTTTACAACGTTGCCAGCCGGTCCTAAGAGATCTGTCTTTCTCTCTTCCACTCACTAACAATTTTAAAACAATAACAGTCCGCAATTGTATGGGATTTATGAATGAAATATTTTGTCTCTATATTGTAATGTCTTTGGTAACAACATTATTGTTTATTTTTTGTATTAAAATAGGTTGCAATAATAGAAGAAGTAAAAAAATATATAAAGGTACGTTTTTGGAGCGCCACTGCTTTTATACGAACTTGCACTTCTCTTATCATCGTCAAACACTCATCATGTACCTTGTGTTTGTATCCCAGATGCATAATCGCCACGGGCCTTTTCCAAAACAAAGTGATATATAGAGAAAAAACGCCGCTTACGATGCGATATTAGATAAAGAATAGAAGCTTGACCTATTTACGCTTTTCAGAGGATATTTTATGTGCTTTCAAAAATAAATGATACATAACAAATAGGCTTTAAGTAACGAGGCGTTAGTTTTATAGACAATGAAATATCAACTTCAAAATTATAGTAGGGGCGGGTGTCCAACAGTCCATACGGAATCGTTTGTCAACAGAAATGTTCTCTTGTTGATACTCAATTTAGGCATTTTTTATTTATCATAAAAAATTTGCAACATGTTTCAAATAAATACGTATAAGTATATTGTTTGATGATAAATATATCAAGGTGTTGCAAAAAGTCTATTCTTTACATCCAGTCTCGTATTTTCTGGAGAAGTATTTAAGTGTTCAACTTCTTTATTTGAATGCACTTGCAAAACCATTTAGGTAAGTTCTTATAACTCAATTAAAATGTATCATGTATTATGTAAAATTGGCTTACACGGAATTTTTACAATAATTTTAAAACTGCTAGAAAATTAATTTGTCTAAAATATTTTCAACTGTTATGTAAAATTAAATCTTCTAGAAGATCTATAGATTTAAAAAACTCTATTAATTCTACAACAACTTGTATCAATAAACAAATCCATCTTAACAGTACATTACCCTCTTTTGTAAAAGTATAGGCGACATTTTTGTAGAAGTTATCTAAACTTTTTACTTTTGTTATTTTTATTTGAACAGCATCGATGTTGAAGGCTTCGGTGTTTTCGAGACTAGCTCACTCTTTTCTCTTTCAAAATTGTAGTACTGAAATTGGTGCGATACGAGCCATGGAAGTTATGACAGGATGGTTTGTTGTTCTTTGTTAATAACTAATCTCTTCTTTGTTCTTTTTCACTAACCATTATCTTTTTAATTCAATTGTTACCTTCAAATTTAAATAATTATACTCTTTTAACATTTCTTGCCAATTTTTTTAATACTTCTTTTACTTTAAAATTATTTTCAAGGTTTTGAATCATTTGGCTTGACTTTTACTATTTAGATAGTGTTATACTTCGATATAGAATAAAGTAGAAACGAAATGAACATTATTTTGCTATATGACAGATGGACCCACTTCGAGTGACAGAAAACTATAATGAAAATGGCGACTTGAGTCGTACTCGAAATCAGTAATTGAATATTCGAAGACTGACGGAATGAAAATAATTTAATATCATTTAAATGATGCTATTTAAAAAAATGGCATTTATTCTCATCAAAACTGACTAGTTACAGCAGATACAGTTTGACATATGACGTACAAGTATAATGCAAAGGCGTGGACACTTTAGCATCGTCATAGCATATTTTCTTCATTCTACCTAAATGGTGTTATGTCACTTGTAATGACAACAGTCAAACTTCTTATCAATATGAAGACATTTTAGATTCAGCAGTGGGATTCTCATCTTTCAATACAGCATATGTCGAGACTGAGATTCTTATGTAATGTCCCTCTCTATTTAACACGTAACGTGTCGAGTTCGCACATAAGAATCCATGTGCTGATCAATCCTAGCCGCAAAAATCAAAGTTTTCTATTTTAAAAACTATTTTTTTTTGCTTAGGACTGTATGACTACGAACATTCAGTTCATTCGCCTATGTTGTCGATTTTACTCATTTTTTACATTTACAACTTCAACATATATTACCTATTTGTATATACATTTTTTTAATTATATATTATATAATATACATTTTGCTTCTTTATTCATTTTTTTTTTATTTTTTTTTTATTGAAGGGAACTGGAAAAGGGTAGATACAAGGACACTTTTACGCCTAACGGTCGTCCTAGGCGATTTATACATGTACAGGTAGACCACGGTTTGTGAAGGTGAGTTTTTATTTTATTTACAATTTTATTTGTAATTTAATTTTTATTTGCACTTTTTATTTTATATTGTGTATGTGCTCTACTAATGCATATAAAATATAAAAATTTATAGGTTATGCTATTAATTAAGTTGAATTAAATGGGTGACTTAGACTAGAAGAGTGGGAGATGCCTAGAACAATTGAATGAGCTAGGCGAGAAAAATAGAGTTACTCTCACTTGGGTCCCGGGACATAACGGGGTACAGGGTAACGAGATTGCAGATAGTCTTGCAAGGAAAGGGGCTCAAACACCATTTGTAGGACCTGAGCCGTTCTGCGGTATCAGCAGTAACATATTATTAGAAGAGATTAAAAAAGAATTGGGTAGTAGAAGAACCGATAATTGGAACAATCTCTTGGGGCTGAGACAGGCCAAGATACTTCTGGGTGAATATAACCAAAAAAGATCGGAAGCCTGCATCTGCCTGAGCAAGAACAGGCTACGTATTGTAACAGGGATCCTTACCGGGCACTGCCGACTAAAAGGACACCTAAGTAAACTGAGAGTAGTAGAGGATAGTGAGTGCAGATTATGTGAGGAGGATGATGAACCCTCCACTCACATCCTAACTGAATGTGTAGCACTTCAGAATCCAAGGGCACTATATCTAGGAGTATATCAAATAGAAGAGGGAGACTTACCTAACTTGAAGCCACTTCAAATCCTACACTTCCTTGAGAAAATAGGATTGGAAGGGTCGCTATAGGCATTGAGACATTTCCTTAGTGCAGTTGCGACAGAAGGGGGCACAATAGATCTTTTAGGTCGCAGTGTATTAACACCCCATTATCAACATAACAACATAACATAGACTAGAAGAGATTTTTAATTTTTTCACAAAAGATGTTGTTTGTATTAGTTGGCAATTTAACATTTTATGTTCGATAGCTCCTATTTCTCCACAAGTGCAAAAAGGATGATCCTTTAATTTTATTGTGTACAGATAAGATGGAACTAAAGCGTGATTAAACCTCATTCTACAAATTTGTCTAACGACTAATTTTCCAACAGGCGCCAAAGTGAACCATGCTTGTTTGGTATCTCATTTTGAATACTCTTGAAAAACAAACCTTTTCTACTTTCAATATAGCATTTTCTCCACTACTTTTTGTGAATAATTTTGGTGGCCGACATTAAATCCAGAGATGTACAGAGATATGTTGTTTCTTGACCTTCTTCAATGGCCTTTTCTGCATATTTGTCAACCATTTCATTTACAGCTATCCCAATGTCCTTTTACCCAGCTCAAATGAATTCTCTTTCCGCTATTTTTTAAATTAATAATTTCTGTTATTATATTTATAATGATGTAAATTTGTTTTAGTATTTGTTTGTAAGTGGCTCAATTTCTGTAGTGCACTTTGGATATCTGAAAAGATAGCAAAGGATGTTTCATCAGGTATAGTACTTATATATTTTAATGCCTCCAATAATGCCGTATATATACTCTTATTTATATTTAGATTAAACATCTGTTTAATGTCATTTTTGGGATCGTAAATTGCACATGCAACTTCATTATCATTTTTAGACGCATCTGTAAATATTGGTTGTGCATTGGAAAAATTGAATTTCTTATGGATAATAAATAATTTTCATAATTCCTTATAAAACTAATCTGAAAATTTTCTAAGTATTCTATTACAAGTAAATAGGTTGGTTTTGTAGAATTACGATGTAATATTTGTTGGTAATCCGAAAAATTTCTATAACATTTTATTATACATAGTATTTTCTTTTTATTCCAATATTTGTTTGTAAGGTCCAAAATAGAAAGGTGAAATATTTCGTCTAATAATATGGAATTTTTTGCCTAGATATTTATTAAGAAGCAGTTACATAATATTTTCGTTCTAATAGATATTGGCCATTCTGAGCATTGTACGAAAAGATTGTCGATAGGTGTGCTTCTGAGTGCCCCGATACATAGTCTTAAACATTTGTTAATAATGTCTATTTTTTTAGGTGACAAGTCGCTGCATCTGCATAAAAATGCAACCGTAATCAATAATTGACCTTATGTACGATCTATATATCGGCACCCCAAGTTGCGTGAGATAGTGCTCTTAATAAATTTATACCTCTTTCGGCCTTCACAAGCAGATTTTCTATATGTTCTCTCCAACTAAGTTTTTTGTCTAAAATTATACCCAAATATTTGACTGATCTTTTTATTGGAAAATGTATGCTATTTAATGTAATTTCAACGAGAGCGTTTTTCCTTCGTCTAGTAAAAATACATACCTGAGTTTTAGTTATGGAAAGTGACAAACCATGTTGAAAAGCCCAATTACATATTTTTGTGTAACTGTTATTAAATTTATTAATACCTTCTGTAATCTCTATATTATCATTATAAATACATCGTCTACAAATTGTAAAATTTTTGAATTAATGGAGGATTTTACAAAAACATAAGTTTAAATAAGGTAAAGAATAGGGCTCAATATTCTACCTTGCAGCAATTCATTACTGGCTAATCGAGGACCCAATATATAATTGTTAGTCTAAATATATATTTTTCGTTAATTTTTGTTTACTTTAAAACAACAGTTTATTTATTAATAATATTTAAACACTTATTTATTTTATAACACAATTATTCTAATTTATATATACTTCGAATGTCCTTAAACTGATCACTATTTATATTCACCACTGTCTATATACTAATTACTATTTATCTTCACTGTCCATATATAACTGACTACCCTGATGGCTCATCCACCAATATTTATATACAAATTTCTAAAATTTGGTGGAGTCGAGAAGCTTCTCCACCAAACCAGAAATATTTCGAACAGTCCAGAAATATTATCTCGTCCTTTCTCGAACATCATCGAAATCACCTCCGCCATAGTCGTCCCATAGGTTTGGTCTTAAGGGGTTTAATTATGTATAATAATTGGACAAGTTGAGCCTTAAAGGCCAAATAAGACAGAGAGGGACTTGTAGGGATAGAGCATGACTGAATAATGAAATGGCTCACATAACATTTCTATTTCTATAAATTTTAATTATTTTCTGAGTTTAAAAACTAATTCTTATGCATAATTGGGTTCTAACAGTGTTGTTCCTAAAGTGGCGATGCGAAATAGCTAAAACGCTTACAGATACAGAAAACAGATTAATAAATAAAAAATTACATCAAATAATATAGTAAACATCTTATTTTCAAAGATATGCAAATATTAGTAGGTCATTGGGTAAATAAATAATAAACCATAAAAAATAAATAATATAATAAATACTTTTTACAATCAATAAATTAACATTTTTATTAAAACCTGTTTGAGTTAGTAGTTCTATAAATAGAAACGGATTACTATGAAGTCCCCCTTCTACGTCTCTTTCGCCTTTTCCTCCGCTCCAAAACATGTCTTCTCAGATCGCATTTCTGATATATGATTTCACAATTGGCTTTTCCTAAACCCAATATAGAGGCTTTAAGGGTGTCGAGCATTGAAGTAGATGGAGCCACATTTTTCACAATTCTTCCCGACAACCAGCTCATACCCAAACTAAAAGCAAAAATATTAGATTTCAAGTTTCAATGTCGTATCTTTAAGAATAATATAAAACTAATTTATTCAATATGAATTAAATATTATAACATAAACCTTATAATAAAATATTCTATATTCTAAACATCGTTTGCGTTTTTATGTTGGTTTTTATAAGAAAGTAATGAAAAATTGAATAAAATTTTGTTACTAGTAAATACAAAAAATTGGAGACGATGTAGGAGTTAAATAAGTAAAAGAAGTTCATATTGGATATATTCGGAAATGTAGATATAAAAAATCTGGTTAGTTTATGTGAGCATTGCTGTAAAAAAAACAACCGAAAACTAAACTACAACAATGGGACTCGTGAACCATGGCAACGTATCCAGATTGATTTCGCAAGTCCTATTCAAGGAACACCGTATTTTATTATAGTGGATGCATATACAAGATTTACTGAAGCAATTCCATTTTTTTTTACAAATGGAATACGGCATAAAATTTGTTTAAATAATCAACCTGGCTCTACAGGCTTTAGAAAATTAAACGTTGACATGGAAGTGAAGTTATGCAGAATATTAAAAACCAGTTTGGATCTGTCAATCCATTTAAAAGGGCAGTATAGTCCAAGAGACAAAATGCACAAAATAAGATCATTTAAGGAGGGGAAGAGAGTACAAGTCCGTAAATACGTATGAAAATCTAAATAGTTTTTTGGAACAGTGCTAAAGAAATTTGGGAAACCACATTAGGAAGTTTTTTTTAGGTTATGATAGATAGTGCTATTAGATCAAATGTGTAACGGTTGGAACCGTTATTTCGACACATTTACCACTTGCTCAAATGTCATTTGTCGTCTATGCCTTGTGTGAGATTTTTATTTGATTTATTCGATGTATTAAATGATATTTATTTATGTTAATAGCCGTCTGATTTTATAAGGTATGTTTTGTTAATAATATATTAATAAATATCTATATTTTGTGCAATGATTTCTTTAACAAATTGTAAAATTTTAAACACAACCTCTATACAGCAATGAATGACACATGTTAACTTTTATATAAAATTATATATTATTTTTTTGGAATAAGATATTGTGCTTTACTATATTTAACTATATATTACATAAGATTTTCCTTTTCATATTAATTTTAGTCTCTGTGAAATTATTTATTTAATAAGCATTCTATCTAAATCCTTTTCAAATTTCCTTTCTCCTATCATAACATTTTAACCCTTTTTAGCTGATGAGTATCTACAGACGGTTTTATTTCCATACGGTTCGAGATCAAGTTCGAATACTGAAGATCATTCATGTTTCATATCTACAAATACAATAAAAACCATTTATCTTGAAGTTCAAAGATCATTCACTTTTCATCTCTAGATCATTCACGGTGCAGTCACAAATGAGAATTGTGAATAGGGGTTCCGAAGCCCTTGGTGAAAGTTGCCTGATCGGGATGTAATATTGTGTACCTCTACAGTTTGAAGCGAAGTAACAAATACCTGATTTTACCTTTAACTTTCCTTATGTACCTACAGATAAGTGCAATTCATTTATTCAGTAAACTGTTTTAAATTTGAATTATGTACAAACTTATGTAAATTAGAATTTGATAACTACCTTATCTAAAACCTGTTTTGAGTATAATTTGTTGGTCGTTTTCTATAGTTTTATCACTAATCTAGAGTTAAGTGTATAAGCTTTAAATATAGTGATGCCCAACTCAAAAAAAAAAAGTACCAATTCTGTTTATCATGCTCAAGGTAATCATACTGAAAGAACCAATAAGATAAAGTGTTCAAGAAATCATTGCACAAAATATAGATATTTAATAACATATAATTAACAAAGCATACCTTATAAAATCAGACGGCCATTAACATAAATAAATATCGTTTAAATACATCGGCCTGACATTTGTGTCGAAATAACGAAATATCGGTTCTAACCGTTATACTCCACTACCTCCGGGAAAAAAAAATTAAATTTTTAATATGAATTTTTTTTGAAGTAGGGAATTAAGGGAGAGGGCTGACAGAGAGTGTGAAATGACATTACATTTTTGGTCTTAAGATCCAAAGTATGGTCGACCTTTACCCATTTATTTAATGGATGAAAGTTTCTTTTTAATAAATAAAATATGTTTATAAATATACCGCAAATGGGTATCCAGAAAATACGGTCATGACTATTTATTAAAAAAAGGACACCCCGTAAATCATTCTCCAGATGCTTCGACTATACCCAAACTTTAATCAGCTCACCCCAGGATGGATTAAAGCTTAAGTTTAAAATTAGGAGTTTTTTCTTCTCATCGATTTTTGAGTTATCTTCAAAATTCTAAATTTGCACCTTTCCACAATATCTCGAATTAGGTCCATTTTAGAGAAATTATGTATAGGGACAAAACTATAGAGAATGACATCGCACGCAACTTTTATTATAATTCCTATACTTTTCTTATCTTTATACAAAAAAAAGTGAAAAATGGCCGTTAACGTATTTTCCTAGGCTACCCATTTGCGGTATATTTATAAATATATTTTATTTATTAAAAAAAACTTTTATCTATTAAACAGATGGATGAAGGTCGACCTTACTTACGGATCCTGTACTATTTGTACATTGGACAATAATATGTTTAAAGATATATAAGTAACTTTACGATCAGTACTACATATAGGCTATTATGTCCTTAAAAATGAGGGAATAAGGAACTATCACCTTCGTGAATTCTTATCACATGAATAATTAAAATGGTCATCAAAGATTAAAAAACCCTGAAATCCAGGGTGGAAATTAAAAATAAGGGTAAAATTACAACCCTTATAGTTTTTTTAACTATATCTAGAAAACCAATCAAAATTCAGGTATAGCTAGTAGGAAATTATTTATAAAAAAATGCTATTTCGCATAGAAATAGTTTATTTAAAATATTTAAAACAAAATATAAATAATATTAAAAAAATATAAGAAAATGCAAAAATACAATTTTTTCATTCTTGTTTTTTTTTTGTTTTCTGAGCAGAGATAGTTATAGGCATTGATTTATATAAAAAAATAAAATAAATTTCCTTTAATTGAATTGAAAAAATTTTGTTGACAAAAATGGACTACGATATAGCCCCTCAAACTTGGGCTATTATTTTTTCTATTTTCATGGCGTCAACTTAATGCCGATTTATTTATTATATTTCTACATCAAAATTGATTTTTATTTAATAAAAAAAGTATTTTAAGCTAATTTGTTAATAAAAATTCAATATTTTATGAATGTGTAAAACTATTTATAAACAAAGTCACAACATTTGAAAATAGCTCACTGTGTATTAAAAGCGAAAAGTGATGCTGCTGGGACGGAAAGTTGTGATTCCAAAAGTGGCAGCGGAATGAGTCTTTTTGCAGTCAAAGGCATATAATTTTAAATGAAAAATAAAAATTTACTCCCTTACTAAAAACATATTTAGAGTTGAGCAGTGTAAATTACAAATTTCCGCGCGATCGCGTGACTGCGAGCCAAATCAGCTTGCGTGCAGTGTAATTATGGTGTCTTCAAGGTCACCGCAAATCGATCCCACAAACATCAAACGTTCCGAAAAAGCTGTCGCTTCTCGACGTTTTGTTATTCTCGGGTTTTATTTCGAAGCGCAAAAGCCCACTTTGGAGAGTGATCGTAGAAAAAAATTATTTTACAATTAAAATCTTATACTGACACGGTTTTACGCGACAATGCAACTGAAAAAGTAATAATAATCTGCATTAGAATATATTTTATCTATTCTTTATGGGACAGAGCTAAATAAGACCTTAGGCCACTGTCGCTTCCAGCTTTTCTGTAAACTATCAAAAAGTGCAAAATATTTATCTTGTCCAATTACAAACACGCGATTTCACCAAGCACCATAGTTTAAGAACTTATACATGTATTTCCAAATGCAACAGCGGAACGGTAATCATTTAAACCCACTGGATTGGGGTTGGAAAAAATAAAAAAAAATTGATTGCGATTTGCACAAATAAATCACCTGTGTCAGAGATTTTGCTCAAGAAAGTGACTTGTGGATATACCACAGGTTAGCACAGAATCTATAGTTGTAGAAAGAAATAACTTGTTCACTATTTTGCAAACAATGCGTGGATGATAACTGCGAAAATCTACGAGAGACAAGGATTACAGGAGACGATGTTCTTGAAGACATAGACAAAGAAATCGATATTTAATTCGATTGCATTATTGGAGAGATATAAAACAATGAAAATAATTAACAATTAAAATAAGAATAATTAGTATATAATGACAACTGTTATTGTAAAAAAGACAATCAATATGCCTTTTCATCATGTGATGAGCGCAAGCGCAGCCGCCATGTTGAAATAGCGCCAATTCCAAAGTTTCGTACCGTTTTGATGGCTGGAAAAGCAATATTATCTCTACATACAAATCAATCATTAGAAAAAATCGTTGAAGGTGATTTACATTTTTATAACTCTGTGGAAGCACATAGTTGTGAGCAATTAAAAAGGTTGTTGAAGTGACGTGGACGTTCAGAACACGGAGAAAAGTGTGGTAATTAAGAGGTTAGGTTTCAATACATATTAACTGTGTAAAAAATTAATGAAAAGAAATAATAATTATAACTCTATATTAATTGATTATGCCAACCAACTATAAATAATTGCAAAAACACTATAACATGAAAGTTAATCACGAGTATAATTATTAATAACATAAATTATTTAATATTTTAAGGACCAACATTACATTTTTAATAATATTACTGTGTATACCGAAGTAGTATTTAATAATAAAAAATATTGTGTAATACCAGACAAGGATTTTCTTCTGTTGAACCACTTTCTCCTTGAAAATGTAGTAAACAAATATAAGTATCTTTAGTAAATCATTTATCAATCGATTGAAAACCTTTGTCCCTTCGACCACATTTTTTCACTTATAATGCTCATTTTAAACATGTTTTAATATGTATTTTGCCTAATGATTTGACAGTTTTTTACGATATTGCAGGAAAGTCTTTTTATAAAATAATAATTTATACCGTGTGTCACTTTTACATAATCATAACAATACTGTTTAGTTTTTCTTTTCAATAAAGATAACATAATTAATTGATTGCAAAAATTAATTAAGACATTTATTACTTTACTTTTTTATCCCTTTTTTGAAACGAATACACTTAAAATTAATATTTATCGATTATAATTTTTTTCACGTGGACATTTTAACATACTTGTTTACAATAATCAGGTCGAAAAAGATGGCTGATACTGATGCATGCACACAAAAAAAAATTGTGATGAAAAGGCCTATTTAATTTTATTTTAGATCGTAATGTTTGAGAATAATTATTAGTTGTCAATTTATTTATAAATCGGTCAATTTTATATATTCCTAAAAATATTAATTTTAACTAAAAATACTTTTTTAAATTAAAATAAATTTTGTTGTAAAAAATCAGAAATAAAAATCGTAAAAAAAGCTAAGTTTGGGTGGCTAGTGGCTATATCTCAGTCCGTTTTTATGCTAAAAACTTTTTTAACCCAACATTTTAAAGAAAATATAATACACTTTTTTTGTATAAAGTAATGCCTCTTCTCAGAAAGCACAAAAAAGCAAAAAAGTAAAATACAACAAAAAATTTTATATATTGCCTCTTTTATATTTTTTCACATGAAAAAAAAATTAATTGAACTATTTCGATATGAAATCGCATAAAAATTCCTATTAACTACCTATACCTGAATTTTTCTTTATTTTCGAGATATAATTTAAAAATTGTAAGGGTTGCATCTTCATCCCTATCTCCAGTTTACACCCTCTAATTTAATTGCACTTAGCTTTTTTTTATTTTTAATGAACATTTTTACGAATCACGGGATGAAAACCCATGAAGGTGTTGTTCCTTTCTACATGACATAATCAATAGCATAATAGGATTAAGTTCTATTAAATAAAATAATACATAGTTTCTGAAAACCAATTTGGTTTAAAGGTAGGTCTGTCAACAAACGATGCATCTCAAAAGAAGTATGACAAAAAAACCAGCTGTGCTACTGGTTTTGACAACAAAACATTCTGAAATACAAAAAACTTTAGCATTACTAATCAAATAACTGGAGCACTGATAAGTAATTATGTAATTATTCAATAATATTAGGACAATTTATACTGCTGTATATAAATTTTTGAACCACCTACAAAATGGAGTCACCATAGTTTACGCAGAACTAATTTCAAAATTAAGTGATGCATTAAAGAAAAATATTGTGAAACATTTCGTGAAGGTGTCCTATTACATTAAGACAATGCTCCTAGTCCTAATATTTCATGTCTTTCAATTACTACTGTTCAACAAGCGGGATATAATTGGTATGATATCCATTCTACTCGCGAGACTTAGACCCTAGCGACTACAGACTGTTTCCGAAACAGAAAAAAACATTTGCATTGCAGAAAATGTTGAAGTAACATGATTGATATAAAAATAAACAAGATTTATAAAATTTATGCAATTTTCTATCATAAAAAGCGACTCAAAGAAAGTTACGAAAAACATCTAGGTATAATAAAAAATATTTAGCTATTACAAAATTAAAATTAATTGATAATTAAAGAATAGAAAAACCTTACCTCCACAAAGGAATAAATATTTTATGCCTTCCTTCGAGACTTCTGGACCACTTATTGTTCTCACATAGCGTTTTCCTCAAGCAAACTCCATCATCACTGTGTGCTATCAAAACGCTCTCAATCGCGACTAATACTTTTCTAGCCAATTCATTTATAATCATATTATTAGGATTGGTGATTGTTGGTCCAGCCGTCCTTTTGATCCTAAATTGAAACGTATCGCGTCCACCATCAGTTCCCGTACCGGCACCAGTAGCAGCAGAATTGTCATCTCCGCCATCATCACCGTCACCTGGAGAAGTACTACCTGTAGCGCCTGTACCAGTTCCGTCACCATCGTTTCCTCCATTTCCTGTGCCTGTACCACCGTTCATGCCATCACCTGTGCCTCCAGTACCACCATCCATCCCACCTGCAGTATCAGTGGGACCTCCACCTGTGCTTGCAGTATCACCATCCATTCCACCTGCAGTCCCAGTGGAACCTCCACCTGTGCTGGTTGTACCACCGTCCATTCCGGCGTCGTTTCCAGTGGTACCGCCATCCATTCCACCTCCAGTTCCAGTTGTACCTCCACCTGTGCTAGGTGTATTATTATCCATTCCTCCTCCTGTTGCTGTTGTGCCACCTCCGGTACCCGTAGTACCACCTCCTGTGCTAGTGCCCCCACCACCGTTACCTGTACCACCAGCAGTACCACCTCCAGTACCGGTAGTTCCACCACCAGTACTGGTGGTACCACCGCCCGTGTTTCCACCTCCCGCGCTCGTGGTTTCCGGACTCATCGTACCTGTTCCAGTTCCTGTATCCATACCAGTACCAGTTCCAGTACCTGTTCCAGTTCCAGTGCCTGTTCCAGTAGCTGTGGGACTCATACTCATGGCCATACTGATAGCTGTTGTTGTCGCATTGGTATTCTATAGGAAATATTACATACATCATCTCAAGTAGTTTTTTAATAGCAGCTATACGAGTTAAAAAAGCTTAGTGATTCAAAGAGATACATTGTAGAAAATATTGTTTACTATAACTCTTTTATGAAACATTTTCTACGACGACTAATAATATTATTAGTGTACTTACTACGGAAGCTATGCACATAATAACATGTACAACAAACATTTTGAATGCCAGAAACGCCAAAGCTGTCAGAGCAATTTCAAATAGATCCGCTAAATCCTTATCTTTACTATAATAGTTGTAGACATGGTATTTGGCTGGAGGTGAACTGTGGTATTCTGGTTCAGGCTGCTCATATGTAATGTGACCTAAAATTAAAATATTTCCATTTATATTTAGATTTCTAAAATATCTATTTGGTGGTAGAATAAGTATTATATTTACTTTCTGGTTGGTGTATTTGATAACCACCTCCACCACCGGAATGACCTACTCCCGAATAACCTCCTCCGGCTGAGTGACCTCCTCCCGAATAGCCTCCACCGCCTCCACTAGAGTAGTGGTAATCGGGTGATGGACCATAATTATTGGAGTATCCTCCTATAATTTAAGTCATTGCTTAATAATAAATTATAAGTAGGTAGGTATTTTATTATATTTTTTTAGCTAAATACTTGATTAATTACCTATAACGTATATTAGTTACTTCTAGAAATAATGTAAAATGGTTAAAAGAATTAAAATGATTAAAGAAAAACAAGATACTTACACTGAAAAAGTAAATATTAAAGGACTATTTTAAAAAGTGTAGGTAATATTTATACAAGCAAAGTAATTTAAAATGGTCCAATATGAATGTAAAGACAGAAAAAAATACATTTTTTATCTTATCCAATAGTTTTTGTTTCAATAAAATATTCTGTACCTGAGTAATATGTTTCTTCATGACGATGGTTGACAGGCATTTTTACTTCTAGTTGTTTATTCGTGTGCTGCATATTATATCCTTCTTCGAAGTCTTCGATATTTTCTTCTGGTTCTTCTACCACATCAATTTTATTTTCAGCCTGATCGTAATGTCGATAGATGTCTTCTAAAGTTGTACTTCTACAAAAAACTTATTTCTTTAAAAAATAATTTGTGCATTAATCCAATTTGCAAATTAGAAAACAACATAATGATAATCATTAATATTATTAATTTCAAAGTAATTGGCAGTTGTGTAAGTCAATTTTGTTTATAGAGTCTTAATAATGGCTTAACCAGCCTAAAATTATATTTTCAAAAAGTTCTTAATATAATATTTTGAATTTAAGCGATTTTTGTGATGAAATTTATTCACAATTTTGTAGAATAGAGGTTATAGATTTACGTTTATTAGTCATATTAGTTTACCGTTCTAGTAGTACGAGCAATGTTGAAATCTTCTTGAGAAAGCTTTATTAGAGTTTTATAGACGACACAATCAAAACAAATAGTTGATAATTTTGGGTGATTTTTACTTTGACATTAGATCTAATTCCGTTGTTCTAGATCATTTAATTTATATGATTTATCCGGTTTATTAATTAGCATAAACGACTTTATAAGAATTACCCCTCAGAGGTCAAGTTGTCTTGACAATATTGTAACTAATCTACGTAGCCGCTCTCAAGCTTTTGTATCCAATTATAATATTTCCAGATTTAGAGAAATAAAACAAGGTGTACTGCAAGGTTTCGTTTTGGGGCCATTGCCCTTTTTAATATACGTAAATGACCTTTGTAACCGGATAAGGGTATATTGTTTGCTGATGATACTATTCTGGCCATTTTCACTCTCTACCGGACATATCAATAGAAATTGAAAGAAAAGCTGATAACTGGTTTATTTCAAATAAACTCAAGATGATTATAATCTAATTATATATAGTTTGCATATCTTTGCAATTATGCTTATCATATTTAAATGGTTCTGTTTATATGTCTATTTTGTTATAAAAATATCTATTTTAAATACTTTTATGACTTGTCCTATACTTTTTGTTTTAAATGATCAATACAGATTTATTTTACTTTATAACGATTCTACGAATATTTATTAACGATAAGGTTGTATTAATATTATCCTTTCCTGCACACTTCAAATACAAATTTATTTTATTGACCTTAAAGACTTTCCTTAAAATCAACCTAAAACAAATTTTATTTTTTAAGTTCCGTTGAATAGGTAACTGGCAAAATTATTGTCTATCTGCCAGGTTAAATCAACTTGTTATATTGCCTATCAACGATCTCACAGGTACCTTCAAACACTGGATTGACCGTGTAACGCAATGCCGTTGGCCAGCACGTAGCCCAGACTTTAATCATCTTGATTTTGGTGTAACGAAGATCCATGAACAACGAGTTTATAAGAATCCAATAAATACTCGCGTCTAACTTTGAGAAGAAATCCATGCAATAGTAAGTTTTTATTTAACAATTGGTTTTATTTAATTTGAGACGATATTTTGTCTAAAGTATAGATAAATGCATTGAAGAGAATAGTGGACATATCGAAATAGCTATTTGTGTATTAAGAGCGGACAGTGATACTTAGCTGCGCGGTAATCTGTGGCAACGTACTTTTCGCTCAAAATACACACAAGATTTTTTCTACGATCACATTATTTTAAGAAATAGATATATAACTGAACATTTGTCGTAAGTAGTGTATAATGTGTTGCCTATATCTACGTGAATTATAAAAAATGAGTTGATATTCAAAGTAAATGTAAACTTGGATAATAAAACAAAAAACATGTAACTACGTACAAATAACTTAAAAATCATTTATTAAAAATAATAATTATTATATTATAACTAAGTAAAATTAGGCAAGCGACAAAGCTGTCATTTAATGTCAGTTTGCAGAAAACGCAAAAGCCTTCTTTGGATAGTGATCGTAGAAGTTAAATACTAAAAAAGTGTAACATAAACATATATTAATTTTTTACGTATTTCTGAATAGGACCACTTTTTTATTTAGAGTTTAAGCATAAAAATATTTTTGGCTTAAAAAGATTAAAAAGACGAGTTTTAGGAAACATTGACAACCTCTACTTTTTGTATTTATCATAGTAGCCTATTGACCTAAAAATACAATGCTCTAAATATTTTTATCTACAACTATTGTATGAGACATTTTCTATCACGACTTTCTCCCAAAAAATCAATTACAAAAAAATTATAACACAAAATACCAAGGTGAAATTTAAAAATTTTGGTTTTAAGTTTCTTTTGTAGAAACCTAACAATTTAAGAATTACAATCGTGTAAAACCTTATTTTCATTGTATTAAAATGATTTTTAATTAAATAATAATTCAAATAAAAAATATAGCTACCCAACGTTATTTGTAAGACAAAAACAATACTTCCAGCCGTTCAACTTACTTTGTTAACCAATCTTTGTAAGCCGACGAGCCCTCGTCGTATATTAAATTTTTTTTGACATCAAAGCGGGAAGTTGTCGTCGGTTCACCAATTCCCGGAGTTACGTGACCCATCTTCCGCTTCACCCTAGTGAGAGTTGACATATTCGAAACTATCTGTTCAGCCAAAAAACTCCGACAGAGATATTGATTCATCATGGACCTACAAGTAAGCAAAAACAATATTTTCGTCTTTGTTGTTTTCTCTTCGGGAGACTTATTAATGAAAAAGTTTGATATTTTAACGTCGAACAAAAAATATTGTGACAAGAACTGGTCAGCATCTATCTAATATTAATGTTTAATAACAATAGTAGGTAAGTAAAATGTGTATCTACCCTTTGTTATTTATTGCAATTTCCATCTACTATGAATAAAATATTAATATTTATTTACATTAAATAAAATCAAAATAAAAATTATTAAGGTAAAAAATTTTACTTATCGAAAAATCGACAAATCAAAAAATCAAAAAATAAAAAAATAGAAAAATCGAAAAATTGAAAAATTGAAAAATCGAAAAATCGATAAATCGAAAAATCGAAAAATCGAAAAATCAAAAAATCAAAAAATCGAAAAATCGAAAAATCGAAAAATCGAAAAATCGAATAATCAAAAAATCGAAAAATCGAAAAATCGAAAAATTGAAAAATCGAAAAATCGAAAAATCGAAAAATCGAAAAATCGAAAAATCGAAAAATCGAAAAATCGAAAAATCGAAAAATCGAAAAATCGAAAAATCGAAAAATCGAAAAATCGAAAAATCGAAAAATCGAAAAATCGAATAATCGAAAAATCGAAAAATCGAAAAATCGAAAAATCGAAAAATCGAAAAATCGAAAAATCGAAAAATCGAAATATCGAAAAATCGAAAAACCGAAAAATCGAAAAATCGAAAAATCGAAAAATCGAAAAATCGAAAAATCGAAAAATCGAAAAATCGAAAAATCGAAAAATCGAAAAATCGAAAAATCGAAAAATCGAAAAATCGAAAAATCGAAAAATCGAAAAATCAAAAAATCGAAAAATCGAAATATCGAAAAATCGAAAAATTGAAAAATCGAAAAATAGAAAAATCGAAAAATCGAAAAATCGAAAAATCGAAAAATCGAAAAATCGAAAAATCGAAAAATCGAAAAATCGAAAAATCAAAAAATCGAAAAATCGAAAAATCGAAAAATCGAAAAATCGAAAAATCGAAAAATCGAAAAATCGAAAAATCGAAAAATCGAAAAATCGAAAAATCGAAAAATCGAAAAATCGAAAAATCGAAAAATCGAAAAATCGAAAAATCAAAAAATAAAAAAATCGAAAAATCAAAAAATCAAAAAATCTAAAAATCTAAAAATCTAAAAATCTAAAAATCTAAAAATCTAAAAATCTAAAAATCGAAAAATCGAAAAATCGAAAAATCGAAAAATCGAAAAATCGAAAAATCGAAAAATCGAAAAATCGAAAAATCGAAAAATCGAAAAATCGGAAAATCGAAAAATCGAAAAATCGAAAATTCGAAAATTCGAAAAATCGAAAAATACACAAGAGGCATTTTTGTTCAGCTAATTCAAGCAAAGAGAAAAGTATCACCGATAAAAACTATTTCAATGCCAAGATTGGACTTACTCGCTGCAACTATAGATGCAAGATTATTGACATCGACCATTAAATTTCAAAAAGGAATATTTTGTTGAACTGACTCTACTAATGTTATTTCTTGCATTAAGAGAGAAGATAATTGGAAAACTTTTGAATCGGATTGAGGAAATTCGTAAGTTGACAGAACCTGATTGTTGGTATCATGTCCTTGGACAATTTAATATTGCAGATCTTCCTTCAGCACATCAACTACTTCAATCTCGTTGGTGAGAGGGTTCTATATGATTGACGAAGAATAGAGATGATTGGCCAGTACAAGAGTATGAAACAAATGAACGTTTGAAAACAAAAAAATTGATTTTACATTGTACTATAATTATTTTTCAAAATACCAGCAAATTTTAAGACTCGTTGCATGGAACAATAAATTTATTGTTTTGAAAAATTTTGTGTATTATATTATAGAAAATATTGCACAATATTTTGAGCAATATTTTGCGTATTAATTATTACTTTTGTCTCTGTCACTGTTAAATATCAAGAGTGTCAAGTACTGTAAAACTTAAATCGTTAAAACCCATGGCTTAAACCATAAATATTTGTTTTTCATTTTAAAATGGATAATTTTCCATCCAATATAATTTTCCAAACAATTTACTGTATGATACTACAAATTTATATTATACAAGAAATTGTATCCAACCTTGTACGAGAAATTATGTAGTCTAAAGCAGTCTCAAGTGAATTTTTAGAGAGGTGCATCTACCTAGCGTGGAGCCTCTACACCAACTAACAAATGTAATTGATTCCCGATAGCCTCAGAGAACTACGGGGCACTTGGGTTCTTTTATAAGTAACAAGTTGTATCTTGTGACTTATATAGTAGCAATTCACGTGGTAAAACAGTTTTGTGTTTGCAGACAGCTTATAGGTTTTGATAGACATAATCCTTTCAATAAAGTAAATTAAGGTCTGTTTTCATACATTTGTATTAAAACAAACTTCAATTTCATAAAACTACCTTAGTTATTTTATTTTCCATTCTGCTCAGAATTCAAGGATCTATATAATGTCTTTTTGATGCCAAAAACAATTTAAAAAAATATGTATTAGTCCGATCAATATAGACATTTCAAATAACAAAAATTCCGACTGAGCTAAATTTTCGTAGAGACCTTGGGTACACCAGTAGAAATACAGTGCCAAAAGTCTCCAGTAATCCTATGATTGCTAAAAAGTTGTTTAAGGTCAAAGCCAAAATTTTCGTTTTTTTTTTTAGTTTTTTCTCGAAAACGGTAAGTTTTATCAAAAATATAGCACAGACAAAAATTGTTAAAATTATCTACAAAAATTAAAGTTTTTTCCTAAGAATCACCAATCCAAAGATATCGCCAATTTAAAAGTTGAAGGAGTTTTTTTTAAGGTTTCACCTGTAGGCCTATTCTACGACCTGTTATGACGGGAGTTTTATGGGAAAAAACTATATTTACTGCATGATATTGATATAGGTGATTATTTTAAACTATAGTTCTATTAATATATATTAATATTTTACTGCATGGAAGTGAATGGTGGCCATTTCCAGCATTTAATAAATTAATCACAGAAGTAAGTATTCTTTTTGTTTGTTATTAAGTAGACATTTTTTCCACATTGTATCTTTCACTGTTTTAGCTGTTATAGATAAAAATTTTGACGCAAAATTTTGGGGTCAGATATTACTCGATGAGATCTTTAAAATGAGTTATTGCAAGACCCCTCACCCCTATACAAAAACAAGGGGTTGTTCCCCCTCGAATTAAAAATCGACCGGTTCGAGCGTTTTTCCCGATTTTCGTTATAAAGCTGGAAAATAGGGGTGTAAAGTTTTCTTTGGCCCACCCTGTATATAAAAATGCCTAAAATTCAAAAAATTAAAAACTAATATTGAAAGGCAAAGACCTGAATAAGATTTTAAATTAAAAACATAATGACAATTTTCTTATTTTTCTATTTTTCTAACTTTAATTTACTCAAAAAAAAAGTCACTTAGACCCGATTGTGTTCAACCACAAATAAAATTTCTAAAAAAATCATTATTTGAACACTGACTTCTCAAAGAGCAATAATAAAAAATGTTATTAAAACCTGCTAATACCTATGAAAATCCATCGTTTCCATAGCTTTCCGAAATGTTCCATCCAATTTCGGATAATCTCTGTCATCTTCTTGATTATATTCCGTATAATTATTATCAAATTTATTAATTCCTTTCGGATTTTCCAACATCAGTAGAGTGCCTGGCATGTAATCTTCCGACAAAATATCATCTAAGAGAATGGAATTCGAAAGAGCTTCGCCAGTTAAAACTTCCGATAAGGTTCCCAAAAATACTATCATCATTATGCCCGCCACCTGCATTTTGTAGTAAATTTCTTCCGTATAATACATTCCAGAAATGGTGCAGCCAATTTGCATATATAAGTTAATACACTGGAAAAAAGTTTGTATAAAATTTCTTTATATATTTTCAAATACGGTTTTTAATATGAAACAAATAATAGGTATATAGGAATACAGAAAATTAGTAAAAATACTAAATTCAATTAACAAGTTTTTTTAAGGGTAAGTGGTACAATTATTATCTATTTTTTTTTAAATGTCATGAATGTTAAATATCAGACCCAAAGATTGGAATTATTGTCACGAGTTGGAATTAAAAAAGTAAAAATGTATTGATATTTAAGTCTACAACGAAATTATATTTATATAAGAAAAATAATAAAATGAGTATGATGAGAACCTTATTATGACAGCCGTATTATGACAACCGTATTATGACAAATATATTATGACAACCAATATATAACAACGATTGAGTGAGTAAATTCGTGCACATACTTCCAAATATTGTTAATATCTACAGGATAAATTCTGTAGTTTGTTTTTTTACTTCCCTCTACAAAAGGGGAGTATTATAATCGCAAAAAAGTTACCTATATGAAAATTTACGCTAAATAATAAGTCTGTTTACGTTTTTGTTTTTGTTACTGATTTTTCTTATGAATAACGATTTAATTATGTACCGGTTATTGTAATTCAGTAGAATGTGATTCGAGTATAGTCGACGGCACAGATGAATTTTACTATTCCACAATTAAATATCAGTATATACAGGGTGTTTTAGAAAAAAAAAAATAAAAACTTAATTTTAGTCAGCACCTTTTAAGGGTGATATCTCGGAAAGGGGTGGGCTGAGGAAATTTTGTTATAGGAAAGACCCATCTTAATTTTATACGAGCAATCACCTCCTGAATTTTGTCGCATGAATTTAGAAACACTCTGGAGGAGGAGGAGGAGGAGGAGGAGGAGGAGGAGGAGGAGGAGGAGGAGGAGGAGGAGGAGGAGGAGGAGGAGGAGGAGGAGGAGGAGGAGGAGGAGGAGGAGGAGGAGGAGGAGGAGGAGGAGGAGGAGGAGGAGGAGGAGGAGGAGGAGGAGGAGGAGGAGGAGGAGGAGGAGGAGGAGGAGGAGGAGGAGGAGGAGGAGGAGGAGGAGGAGGAGGAGGAGGAGGAGGAGGAGGAGGAGGAGGAGGAGGAGGAGGAGGAGGAGGAGGAGGAGGAGGAGGAGGAGGAGGAGGAGGAGGAGGAGGAGGAGGAGGAGGAGGAGGAGGAGGAGGAGGAGGAGGAGGAGGAGGAGGAGGAGGAGAGGAGGAGGAGGAGGAGGAGGAGGAGGAGGAGGAGGAGGAGGAGGAGGAGGAGGAGGAGGAGGAGGAGGAGGAGGAGGAGGAGGAGGAGGAGGAGGAGGAGGAGGAGGAGGAGGAGGAGGAGGAGGAGGAGGAGGAGGAGGAGGAGGAGGAGGAGGAGGAGGAGGAGGAGGAGGAGGAGGAGGAGGAGGAGGAGGAGGAGGAGGAGGAGGAGGAGGAGGAGGAGGAGGAGGAGGAGGAGGAGGAGGAGGAGGAGGAGGAGGAGGAGGAGGAGGAGGAGGAGGAGGAGGAGGAGGAGGAGGAGGAGGAGGAGGAGGAGGAGGAGGAGGAGGAGGAGGAGGAGGAGGAGGAGGAGGAGGAGGAGGAGGAGGAGGAAGAGGAGGAGGAGGAGGAGGAGGAGGAGGAGGAGGAGGAGGAGGAGGAGGAGGAGGAGGAGGAGGAGGAGGAGGAGGAGGAGGAGGAGGAGGAGGAGGAGGAGGAGGAGGAGGAGGAGGAGGAGGAGGAGGAGGAGGAGGAGGAGGAGGAGGAGGAGGAGGAGGAGGAGGAGGAGGAGGAGGAGGAGGAGGAGGAGGAGGAGGAGGAGGAGGAGGAGGAGGAGGAGGAGGAGGAGGAGGAGGAGGAGGAGGAGGAGGAGGAGGAGGAGGAGGAGGAGGAGGAGGAGGAGGAGGAGGAGGAGGAGGAGGAGGAGGAGGAGGAGGAGGAGGAGGAGGAGGAGGAGGAGGAGGAGGAGGAGGAGGAGGAGGAGGAGGAGGAGGAGGAGGAGGAGGAGGAGGAGGAGGAGGAGGAGGAGGAGGAGGAGGAGGAGGAGGAGGAGGAGGAGGAGGAGGAGGAGGAGGAGGAGGAGGAGGAGGAGGAGGAGGAGGAGGAGGAGGAGGAGGAGGAGGAGGAGGAGGAGGAGGAGGAGGAGGAGGAGGAGGAGGAGGAGGAGGAGGAGGAGGAGGAGGAGGAGGAGGAGGAGGAGGAGGAGGAGGAGGAGGAGGAGGAGGAGGAGGAGGAGGAGGAGGAGGAGGAGGAGGAGGAGGAGGAGGAGGAGGAGGAGGAGGAGGAGGAGGAGGAGATTGAAAATAACCAAAAATTTGGTATGTGGATATCACCTTCAAAAGTTATTAGAAATATGTACCACCAATTTAAATTATAAAATAATGGATCTAATTACGGTGTCATAGAAAGAATACACGTTTTGACAAACATTTCAAAATCTTCGATTAAAAAAAGTTATTTCAACTTAGGAATGCCAAGAAAAAAGCAGACTTAAAGCATCAACAATGGATTTACCTTGTATATGTTTTTTACCTTGTATATGTTTATTTTCATTAATTCAAGTGTAAGTCAGGCGGGGTCACGTCGCGCGTCATATTCCTTCGTGATCATATTTTATACTCCTAGGTACTATGCCTTAAAAATGAAATAGACAAAACAGAGATAAGAAATAAACGATAAGATAATAAAAGATTATTGAGATAATAAATAAGATTAGGATAATAATAAAGATAATAAGTAATTACTAAAGTATTCACGGACACTCACAAGTATTTTCTTCTTTATAGTAGAACCTGACTATGTGCATTAAATGGACAGCGCTTCGATCATCAATCAAAACATGCCTGACACTTTTTATTTTTCATATTGTTTGGTGATTATATGAACATTTATTAATTTGTCTTTTGTCCTTTGTTTACTAGATTAAAGTTTTGTCTTTTTCTAAGCACATCTTTCTCTATCTCTTTCTCTCTATCTCTTTCTCTCTTCCTCCTTTTCCCCCCTTTTACACAAGGGAAATTTAAATTTTTAACTTTAAATATAGCAATAAAAAAGATTAAAATATTTAATGAGTTTTGTAAGGCGATGTTGGCAACGTTACATTTTAGAATAACTATGACAGTATCAGTCGTTACATACCGAGTGAGCTATGTTTGACTAACACAGCCACCCCGAGTTCAAATAATAAAAAACAGACTATAACATAAATGAAAAACATTATTTACTTACTTTTTCCAGTGTAGAAAGCTAATACGTTTAGGGCGGAAGATCACAACCACATTCGAGCCGAAGGCAAAAACAAAAGAACAACAACTAGATGTTTGTCTTTCACGAAGTGGAGACGGCGTAAAATTTCGTCAACCGGCTAGAAATATGTAGCGGAAAATCGCATAACGCTGTACGCGGCTATCAAAGGCCTAATTTGGGAATCCGTTATAAGTACGACAGAAAATTGAGGAAAGGTAATTATTAAGACGTATCGTTTGCGCTCCGACGATTTCGAATTGTTTTGCAATTGCTTGAAAACCCTGGGGGAGACTGGCGACAGTTTTGTGGATGTCATAGCAACAGGGTCCAGGTATAAATAGTTGTATTAAACAATAAGTCAACTACGAGTATAAAGGGACACCGCAAATGAAAGGAAACATTCGGCTGCCGTTTAAAGATGCTCCCGAAAATAGAACTAGAATAAATCTGAATACAATACCTGCCTTATGCTGCCTCTTGATAATAGTATAACTCGAATAGGTATATTAATAAATTATGGGAATTATTGGAATGCAGTACATCCAATTCATTATCTCTACCTAACTTTGATGATCCAATATAGACGAACGGAATTATTGCATCGGATGCAACTGCAGTCAAAGAATTTCAGCTACAACAGATATAAAGCAATTTGGTTAGGTTATTTAAAACACTAGGAAAATATTAAATGTCTGATAGAAACGTTTCAATGTGTACGATTATTACAATTATATTAATATATATATATAATAAATAATTCTTCAAAGAGCAAAAAAGGAATAAAAAAAAACAATAATTTTAAAAACTCGATGGTGAACAAGAAGTATTCTACGACTATCGAATCCTGTATGAATAAGTTTAAGGCTGTGAGCTCTCATTTTTCTCTTTTTTATTTTATACTTTTAACTCTCTTACTACCACCGTCGTGTCTTGCTTAAATCTCTATTATTATTATTATTTAAAACATTTATTCACCTGTTAAATATTTAAAATATATACAACATTACATAAAATAACAGAACAATTTTCCTATCAGAAATGTGCCTGCCTTGCAGGTACCCGTTGGGCCAATGGCGATATCTTCAGCTATAGTATGCATTGTTGCACAAAACGACAGAAATTATGTAACAGAAATTGAATAATGCGGACAAATGGATGACATTGTATCTGCTGGTAATAGGCTGGTTCAAAACAGCCACCGTGTATTATAAAGCATGGCTAATAATGCTGCAGAGACATATAATTCAATCGCAGCTAAATTTGTTGGAGAAAAGAATTAATTTTGCAGTAAAAGGAGAATATAATATTCGGTGTACAGTTGCAGCCATTTCTTTTAATGTAAAAGTGAACTATACTCTCACTCTTTCTAAAAAGCTGTCAAAAAATGTTCCTAGGATTTACACATTACAAGGATTGGTTACTCAAATGAGCAAACGTAGATGTAGTAGAAAAGCCAGAGGCCCTTAATTAAAAACATTTAAAAGTGGCGCACCTAAAGATAGTTACTACGGCGGTTACTACAATGCGATAATGATGATGATGATTTGGAACAAAAAACTGCAATTTTTGGATAGTTTACCAAAATCAATAGATGTTATTTGTAAAAATGAAGTATTTACTAGAGGTCAGGCCAGTAATGATCTGTGGAAAGAACTTCGTAGTAATATGCTCACGGTTCCAAATTTTGGAACCGTTTGTTAATTACGCAAAAAAAACTGTTAATAACATGTTATTTTTATATTTTTACGGATCAGTCGATATAAAATGGGGACAATATCAATTTAAAAATAAATATCGAAAAACGGTACAAGAATGTGTATTATTTATTCATGAAAAACATTTATACTTGGGAGCAAGTCCAGACAACATTATTAATATTAATTAAATAATTATAATTAAATGTTCACATTCTTGTTCCAAATTGACACCAGAAATTGGAATTCAAGAAAAAAAAATTAAATATCTAGCCAGTACAGATGGCCAAATTAAATTAAAAAAAAAAGAATTATTATTATCATGTACAACGACAATTGGCTATAACGAAAGCCAAATATTGTTATTTTATAGTTTGGACCCTACTAGGAATGTTCGTTGATAAAATTGAGAGAGATGACCATTTTAGCTTATGTGCTGTACCAAAGTTAGTTGATTTTTATTTAAAATATTTAATAAAAAAAATTGTAAGAAGAAATTGATGTAATTTATTTTTTTGTGATTGTATTTTATATCAAATAAAGTGTTTCATTAAAAATAGTAGGTAATTAAAGTTTTTTTTAAGCATTTAATTTATTTTGACCTATTTTTACTTTCAGTGAACGAAGAAAAGATAAAACCAATACATTATCTTTTTTTATGAAATTAAAACAAAGCATATTATATACATGCGTAGTTTTTAAAAAATGTTTCGTCTACACTAGAAATTATTTGTGAGATTGATGCGACTATTTAAAGCACTTTCCAAAAATCTGTTTCTCACTTTAAATAAACCATATACAGGGTGATTCATAACTATTGGGACATAGGCTAAGGGCAGGTTATTTGGACCAAAATATGGCGATTGGACCAAATATGCCTTCATAAAATATGGCTGTGGAATAAGATACAGGGCGTTAAAGTTGAATTTTTTTTTCGTTTTTTTTTCTGCTAATGTCACTGTTTAATTATGAATTGTTATCAAAATCGGCACAAATGCATATCTTTGAAAAAGGAATATTATTTTATGTAATATTTCACATTTTGTTACAGGGGGCGCCACGTGAATGATTCCTGATGATGAAATTAGGTTGTAACTTTTTTTGGCGAAACTTTTTAGTGATTTTGATTAGAAAATATTACCTAAAAATTATTTCTACGTAATATAGGTACTCTTGTTTAAACACGATAATTTCACCTGTTTTCGAGAAAAACGTAATTGAACAGTTCAGTGTCTCAGAAGGGGATTCCAAATAACACAATAAGAAAACTTGTAACGTAAGGCTTCTATTTCAACGGTAAAGCAAAATTAAAAACAATTTAACATAAAAAAAGCAAACTTAAATTAAATGTTCAATGTGACCTCTTTCGACTTCTATGACTTTTCTAATTCTTTTAATAAAGGACTTTCGGATGGCAAAGAAAATATTATTCTGTCCCCTTATAAAATTACCCGCATTTTGTATGTTCCTCCAGAGTTCGTCTCGTGAATTAATTTCCTGGATATAAACTAAGGACTTCATATGTCCCCATACATAAAAATCAAGAGGGTTTTAGTCAGGACTTCTTAGTGGCCATTCAAAATTACTTCCTCTGCCAATCCAACGTTGAGGAAATATGTCACTTAGATAATTTCTAACAACTAATGGGAAATGAGGTGGAGCTCCATCCTGCATAAACCACATTTTCCTTCTTACATCTAGTGGCATATCATCCAATATATCTCTAAAAGTATTTTGCAAAAAAAATAAATAGGAATCTCCATTTAAATTTGGAGGAAGACGATATGGCCCTAGTAATTGGTCGCCTATAATGCCACAACAAATATTAAATTTAAACTCATGTTGAAAATGTCTTTCTTTACGAGCATGCGGGTTTTCTTCTCCCCAGTGATGACTGTTTCGATAATTAAAAACACCTTGTCTAGTAAAAGTCGCTTCATCAGTGAACATAATATTTTTAATAAAATTTCGGTCATCATTATGTTTGTTGAGAATACGTTGACAGAACTGTAACCGTCTTGGGAGATTTCTTGGAAGCAAATTTTGAACAGGAGTGAAGTGATAAGGATGAAACTTTTCTTTTTTTAAAACTCTAATAATAGACGACTGACTTACTCCTGTTGTTATTGCCAGTTGACGTGAACTTACTTTAGGATTTTCATCCACTCGAACCAAAATTTCATCTTCTTCATTAGGTGTGATTTGTTTCGGACGACCACCCAGATTTTTACTATGAAATGACCCGGTTTCACCCAAACGATGAAATAGGTTTGCAAAAGTTTTGTGATTTGGTTGCCTTCTGTCTGAATATAACAATTCATACCTTCTGGCTGCCATGCGACCGCAAAAATTTTCTTGTGCATATACACAAACCATATCCCGCATTTCTTCATTCGTAAAATGATTGTGACGAGGCATTTTAGTCGAAAAAGCTTTAAAAAATGCAACAATAGACTATAATCTCACAGCAAAAATAATTCATTGGCAAGAACTGACATTTACCAGACACAATTATCTGACAGTCCAAAGCACACTTTTCATAAATAAAATATTTTTTGAAATATCCTTCTGAGACTCTGAACTGTTCAATTGCGTTTTTCTCGAAAACAGGTGAAATTATCGTGTTTATACAATAGTACCAATATTACGTAGAAATGATGTTTACGTAATATTTTCTAATAAAAAGCACTAAAAAGTTTCGGCAAAAAAAACTTACTATTTAATTTCATCATCAGGAATCATTCTCGTGGCACCCTCTGTAAAAAAATGTGAAATAATACATAAAATAATATCCCTTGTTCAAAGATATGCCTTTGAGCCGATTTTTATAACAATTCATAAATAAACAGTGAGATTATAAAAAAAAAGAAATAAAAATTCAACTTTAACGCTCTGTATCTTATTCCACAGCCATATTTTATTGAGGTATATTTGGTCCTATAGCCATATTTTGATCTAAATAACCTGCCCTTAATCTATGTCCCAATAGTTATGAATCACCCTGTATAAAGCCGTCAAAAGCTTTCGCGCGGATACCAAGTGTATATTATCGAATATTAGTAATAATAACAATAATGTTTATTTACAAAAAATATGATCAATAATTATATGTATAAAAATCCTTTACTTGAATTATAAATTAAATTAATTTAAATGTAGTTAATCATTTATTTAAAAAATAAATCCACTGGATGAAGAAATAAAATATTCTTTGCAAGGAAATTACTATCAACACAATAGTTACAATATAACGACAAATTTGGCCAGCCCACGTTTCAGGTGGAGATGAGTACCGAGAAAGATAGGCATCTCATTAGACTTAACGGAGAAAGATAAAAATATTACACGTACAATTGTCTTTACATAAACAAAGAGAAGGTTGCGTATAGAGATATTCTATGAAATGGATGAGGTACCTTTCAACTTTGACCGAACGGAAAGCGGCAGAACGGCCTTAAGAATACGTTATTTAATAATTTTAGCATTGTGGTTAATGGTTTGGTCATCAGATTGTATATGCATCACCAAGATCTGGAATGGCATATGTCAAGAAACTGTGTTTGTTAATGGTTTGGTCAACCGTCTTCATGGGCACCCCTGAAAACTGTCACCAAATTAGGAACAAATACTTTTTCAATATGCGAATGTCAAGACAATTCAACTCCAAGACAACGTAAACCAAGTAAGAAGACGCATTAAGTGTACACGATAAATATTAAGTGTAATTAGGTTATTATGCTCCAAGGAACACTATTAAGTAAGACCTTAGTTTTAAATGTTTCAAAAAGTATTCAGTTGTATTAGAATGAAATTACCATTTGATCGTTTCCAATGATTAGCTTGTAATAAGTTGAATACCACGCAAAGAATATTTTACAAAAAGCAGTCTTTATTTCAAGGTCCCAAAGGATATCTCTATTTTAAAAGTACCAAGATACATCGATGATAATCCTTAAAACTTTAATCTTAGAAGATTTATTAATTTAAATACCAAAGGTAAATACCCTAAATCCAAATAGGTTTTAGTATTTTATTTTACAGTTCATCAAATTTCTAGAGGTGTTCGACGCCCAGACAGAGAACGCGCTACGTGAGACTAAGATAGCTATTGTACAGTCTGCTAAACAAGTTATTTTAAAGAGTTTTTAATAGTTTTAGGTAATTAAATTTTAAAAGTGTGGAATAGTTTAGGGATTAAATTGGTCTGATTGGACTTTCTTAGAACGTTTTTTAAAGCACCTAAAGATAGTATGTAGAATTGAAAATAATTATTATGCCATAAAAGGTGTTTTGGAATTCCTTCAACCTTTTGAAATTGAGTCAGAAAATATAAATTTTATAGGATAGCGGAAAATACCTATAATTTTTTTGTAGGCCTTTGTAAATCGTGGAAATAGTTTATATTTTATTTCTACCTTATTAAGGAAAATGGTACCTATTATTAATAACGGTTGTTTCTGAAACATTACTAACATTTTCGAAATTTTGTTTTTCTACAAAATAATAAACTATACTATTTAGAAAAAAAATTATTTCTCTTATAATTTTATAAAAAATAACAGGGGAATATTTACAGTTCTTGATCTATTAAACAAAACGATAAATTATCTCGACGAATGACACCATGTTCTAGTACGGAAGCTAGCTTTACATTTTTGTTGGTGGTTTTATGGGTTTCATATCAATTTTTTGTAATTGTAGTTTACACGTACCTATACCTCTTAACACTTGTTTGCTTTATTAAAAAAGTGTGTTGTTGTGATTTACGTCGAAATAAGTCAAAAACAACTTGAAACCCCATATAAAATCAAAAAGGAGAAACGAAAAAAAAATTGAGCCTGTAAATGAACACAACTCAGAAACAAAAATAGCTATCTAATAATAAAAAATAAAATTTGATTCTTGTGCAGCTTCATCTATATCATTAACTGTTTTTGGTTTTTTAATGGTTTTTCTTGGTGATGAAAATTCCGATATCTCACGGTTATCGATTCTTTTTTTCTCTCCAGAAATGCGGACGACAGTGTTTTTAGATACTCCTGTGGCTGCAGCAACACGATCATTTACATTTTTAAATGGTATTGAAGGTGAATTAAAGTTTCCTTCTCTTCTCATAAACTCTATAACATTGGCTATTATTTCGCGAGATTGACTGTTAATCACGCGGCCTCTTAATTTGCTATTAAACTCCATACTTAGGTTCTATTAAACTGTAATGAGCAAAAAACAAACGAAAATAAAAGAAATGTTTTAGCGAAATTTACATGTGACATTTACGTCTGAATGAAATAGTAAAATACTTGATGCGCAGAGTGTACTTTCATTGCGTAAATCCGTCGGGATGCCTGTCAGTAGTGCTTTCTCTGTCTAGCTGTCGAAAGCCTCTAGAAATTTGATGAACTGTAAAGGAACAGTAGTTTCTATGTGTTCCAACTTCCAAGCAAACAGTTTATACACAAGTAAAAAATTGTTATCAACTGAATTAGCCTATTGAAGAAGATGTTGTCGCTTTATTAGTTAAAGAGTGTGATATGAGATTAATTTATAGCGCTATTGTTATCTATCGGGTATCTTTTTTGTCAGTTCTTTTGTATAAGGAACAATCCACAATAATGACAATCAATCGAATGCTGGAGAAGAATGTATTCGTTCGCGTTCCTGCAACCCTTTCTTCTACTAGAATGGACATCAATAACCGAAAACTTGGAACGGCATTCCTGAGAAACGTTTCTCGCTTAATCGGACGAGAACCGCATGATTGATCGTAATCTAATCCTTAACCTAATCTGTTTTATTGGCCGGTATGTAACCGAGAAATTTTCGTCGAGTCATCCCTTCGCCATTCATCATGATTAAGGTCCCGGAGCCAGTCGAGGAGCATCACACACACCATCAGTGTTGCCAACCCCATTCAAATATCCCACATGCTAGTTTTCTTCGATAAAAATATGTCGATGGAAATATGAGACGGTTAATAAAATTAATAGAAATTTAATAATATATCGAGAGGTTGAATAAATTATCATTAACATAAAATTTTAGTTCACAAAATATTTATTTTTCAAATTGTAACAGATTTTTAAGTTACGATACTTTATAATCTGGCACATCTAGTGAACAAAAAAATTATATATAATAATATGTGGGGAATAAATTAAAACAATTTAAAAACAAATTTATGGAAAAATATAACTCCGCAACTTACAGTGGGGGAAACTACCTAACCCTTTGAGAGCAGATTTTTGTGTTTTTGAAAAAATATTTTTCTGATTGTATTTTGCTATTGATAGAGAAAAAATTAAAGGTATAAAACAAGAAGCAAAATTTTATTCCTCTTATTACATTTTTTTGTACATAGGTATGTACATGTGGTACCGACAGTAATAGAAATTTGCAAAAGAAAATTATTATTTAAAAAAATAATTTATCCATTTTACTTAAATTATTGCACATGAATGTCCATAAAACAGTTTCTAGGATCAAACACAGACTCCTGCCCTTGCAGCCTTTACTTTTGCACCTGGTGGCCTACTTGTCTATATCAAATTCAGGAAAATGGTGAACATTGGCATCGTAATCTTCACTTTCGTTGCCTTAATTTTTCCGATTTTCCATGTGTTCTGCTTCAAGTCTGTCACACAGTCTGCTCCTAATCGCTTAACAATTTCAGAATCATAAAAATCTAGATCTTCTACTTCACTTGTGCAATATCCCCAATATCTGACATGTTACCATCTTCTAAAAGATCTGTATTTTTTTGGGCATGATTCCAATTTTCTAAATTATATTTTTTATTTAATTCTGTCCAGAGATAATTCTGTCCATATTTGGATGACCCTGAAATATACGTCAATTAAGTTTGACAACACTTTAGACTATGAAGACTAGAGAGTCTTCATACTTTAGACCATACGTACATGTTAATGTACAATTTTAATAGAACACTCCATACCATTTGTACATAGAGAGGTACATTTGAATAAACACGATTTTTTAGGAAAAGAACTGTAATACTGTATAATAATTTAGTTCTAGAGTAAATATGTATCTTCAATAATAGCAACAAAAAATATGAATCTGTTTCAACAAAAAATTATTACAAAAAACTTAATAATACTTTCACACGACTTACATAATAATGGTAATTACTTTCACCACTACATAGGAGAGGGCGCCAATAATATTAAAAGTACTTTAAAATGGGATGAAGGACAATATTTTCTGGTTTTATACAGCGACGTGAAATTTTCAGATTAAAAAAATTAAATAAAAGCTATGTACATGTACGTGTACACAGGGTCTCAAAGGGATAAAAAAAGAATTTAGCAATAAAAATTTTCTCTTGTCGGTCACATAAGTTGTTTTGGTATCAACCTTTAGGCCTTCGACGTCATTCATACGGTAGGTAGAGAGTGAAGAGTTTTACAAAAATTACAGAAATAGACAAACTGTAGGTGCGCCAACTGAGTTTAAATATTGCTTAATTTATGCAAGCATTTCCCCACAAACTCAGTAAATGTGGAAATAAATAAAAAGGAATCCTCAAACTTATGTTTGTTTTTATTAAATTTACTTAATACATATTAACAACGTTAAACACTTTTTAAATTATTACGAAAGAAACTAGTCTATAAACATGCCCAATATGTTTGTCATTTAATGAATTAAAAATTATTGTTTAAGAAATATCTTATTTTTTTTAAATACTTCATAAAGGGCCTTTATTAATATTAAAAAGTGTTGATCAATGAGTAATTTAGTTATAACCTAACTAAACTATCGTTTTAATTTTAATTACACTTAACAACACAAGGCTTTGCTTTGCTATAACGCAATCGCTTGGATTTTTGCCTATCGCTTGGATGGCAGTATTTTTTACAACTGTAGCTATTGTATTTTGTTCTAGTTGGGATATGTTATAAGTGTATAACAGATACAAAGTGGGTCCCAGGACGTTTTCCCGTGGTACTTCTGTTTTAATGTCTTTCAATTCAGAGTATGCTTCATCTTGGTGTACTATAAATAATCTATCTAAAATGTATTAAGACAGTATCTCTGGGTATGACTGCAGAAGTAGAATATTTAGTTTATATTTTAAGCCATCATGCCATACTTTAACAAAAGCCTGCGTAACATCGAGACTTCTTTGTTTTCTAATGCTTTATCAATCACATTTTAAATTCTATTAACCTGAACTATAGTTGAATGGTTTTCTCCAAAGGTTTTCCTCGTTTGCGGATCACAATGACTTCAGCTACTTTCTACAACCTAGGGACATACCTTAGTTTGGGTGGCACAAAATTAATCGAAAACAATTGATCGAATACATTTGATCGAAAACATTTGATCGAAAAAACATTTTATCGAATACCAATTGATCGAAAAGAAAAATGATCGAACAGAAAAATGATGGAAAAGAACAATGACCGAAAAGAAAATTGATTGAAAATAGATTTGATAGAAATAGCAATTGATCGAAAAACCAAATATACCTACATAAAATTATAAAAAATGGAAAAAATTAAAACAATAATTTTAACTATTTTACCTAACCTGTGTGGCCTAGAATCATAGCTGGTCGCTTTGCAAAAACAAATACACAAAAAATAAAAAAATAAAAAAATTAACGTACCTAACTTACCTAACTTGTACGAGAGCAATCAGTTAAATTTAAATAGCACAGGTTAGGTAAATTAGTTAAGTTTTTTATTTTTCTCATTTTTTATAATTTTTTTTTGCGAGGATCACTACGACGACACCAGACCGCACAGGTTAGGTAAATTGGTTAGGTTTTTTATAATAGGTTAGATAAATTATTAAATTTTTTTATATAAAAAAAACCTAAAATGTCCCATTGAAAGACAACTCGACCTTATTGAAATACATATTTTGTACGAATTAATCACAGTTCTTTAATCTAAATAAAGATAAATAACCGTTTAGTTTTAAAATAATAATTTTTAATTAATAGTATTGAAAGGATAAAAATTTGTCATTAGTATCTAATTTTGATAGCAGCTGAGTTTAGTTTCTCCGGTAATAGGGATTAGGATTAGACAGACGGTTGCATGGTATCGTTTGATTTTTTTGATGTTGATTTTCGATATATTGTCCTTTCGATCTAATAAATTTTCAACCTATTTTTTTCCATAAAATGTTATTCGATAAAATATATCTTCGATTAAATGTTATTTGATCAAATGTATTTTCGATCAAATACCATACGATAAAATGTATTTTCGATTAAATTTCCAATTCGATCAAATGTTTTTCGATCAATTTTGTGCCACCCCCTTAGTTTAAATAAAGCATTAAACAGATGTGTAATTTTAATTATGGCTTTCTTCGGAAGATTCTTTAAAACTTAACCTGTAATTAGATCAAAGCCAGGAGCTTTATTAGGATTAATATTTGTTTTTATATTTTGCAATTTCCTTTGGAGAGGTTGGTCTGATGATTGAGTCATCTCACTCTGGAAGATTCCAATTCGGTAATTCTTCCCATTAACTTAGTTGGAAGGTATTTTGTAAGTGCTCTGCGAATCTATTAACATTTTGTATATTATTTCTAGCCCAGCTGCCATCTGTATTCCTGATTGGAACATTCTGCACAGTAGTGATTTTCAATCCCTTTATCGCTTTCCATAGAGAATAATCAGTAGATTTATCGTTTGTCAACTCACTAAGGTACTAACAAATAGATTTATTTTTTATTCGTTTTATCTTTTTTTTAACTTCTGATGACGTTGTTAGGTTTGGTTTCATCTATTGGTGTCCTGGTCTGATGCCATTTTCTCCATAGTTTTCTTTTTGCAGAGAAAAGGTACTTTATTTCATTAGGATAGTTATTTTCTATTGTTCACTAAACAACATGTGGGGTATTATTCCATGCGGCTTGCTGTATGTTGGACACAAGTACTTCTTCATCTATTTGTGCTTTTTTTTTTAACGGAAGTAAAATATTAATTTTCTTTTCAAGGTCCACTCTCAAGCTTTGTCAGTGTGTTTTCCTATTTATTAGTCTAAGAACACTTTTCTTTTGGATAATGGTGTCACTAAGAGTTAGACGAATGGGTGGATGATCTGAATTCATGTCCCATGCCTCATCAACTTGGATATAGCTTTCTGAATTATTTCGTACAACAAAAAGTCTATTAAGTCGGGTATTTTATTTTTATCTGTTTGGCAATAAGTTAGTTTCCCAGTTGAATGCAGCTCACATTTTAGCTATGTCATTGCTTTTTTTAGATTTTTGCCCTTGTTGTTGTTAGTCTGAAGCCCCAATGGGTGTGTTTTGCATTAAAGTCGCCTCGAATGATAAATCTAGGTACTTAACTATCGAGGAAGTCTAGTATGTCTTAAAGGACAATATGTAGAAGTGACCATAATATCTGACCAATAATAGCCGAGATACACGCTAAGGTCCTTTTGGCATTGCTTCTCCGCAGGATTTATTTCTTCAGTCCTGAATGCCGCTTCTTGATGATGCTTAATTGCATCTCTAATTATTACTGCGCTATCCCCTACTCGTGGTTCTTTACACTCGCATACGCTCGCGTTCAGAATCTTCCATTCGTCTTGAATTTTTATTCCAACCTTGTTACAGAATATACTATTCCCGAGGTAAGGTACAAAGTAATTATACGATTACGTAACGATATATTGATTTTCAGGTGGACTTTCAAATTTGAGATTAGTCAAATATTTTATTCCCTAGAGATTATGAACAAAGTAACACACATCTGACTATTGTAACGGTAGGAACCGTTGTTTCGTTATTTCGACACAATCACCTCTTACTCAAATATTATTTGTCGTTGATGCCTTGTGTCAAAAGGTTTCATTTTTCATTTCATTTGAAAAGATCAAATGGATCACATTTATTTTAATTTATCTTGGTCATCTGAAGTATTAAATGATTTTTATTTATCTTTAAATCCGTCTGATTTTATAAGGTAAGTTTTGATAATAATATGTTATTAATATATATATTTTGTGCAAAGATTTTTTGAATAAATTGTCGAATTTTAAATATAACCTTAATATTAACAATGAATAACACATGGTTAGTTTTATATAAAATTATATATTATTTTTTTGGAAGATATTATGCTTTACTATATTTAAATATATTTAATGAGATTTTTCCTTTTCATATTAATTTTAGTCTCTGTGAAATTATTCATTTAATAGTTTGAACTTATTCATTTAATAGTTAAAGCATTTTATCTAAATCCTATTCAAATTTCCTATTTCCTATCTTAATATTTTAACCCTTTTTTAGCTCATGGCTATATCTAAACAGTTTTGGATTAATTTCTAGACGTTTTGGATTCATCTGTAGACGTTTTGGTTTCATCTCTAGATGGTTTAGGATTCATCTCTAGACGTTTTTGATCTTATCCCTAGACAGTTTCGAGTTCGAGTTTAGGTTCGAATATTAAAGATCATTGACACTTTTCATCACTAGACGTTCCATACCAAGTCGGTTGAGTTTGAATACCATATATCTTGAAGATCATTCACAATGTAGAATTATGCAGAATTACGAATAAGGATCCTTAATCTCTTTGTGGAAGTATCCTGACGAAATACCTAAATTTACATTCCGTATATTACCTAACTTACCAAAAGATAAGTGTTTACTCAGTAAATCGTTTAAATTTGAATTTAGTACAACTTATGTGAATTATGTAAGGGGTTTTCTCGCCACAGAGATAACGGTTTCTTACGAACGGGCGGTTCTCGAGCGCCAGATTTTTGATGATGGTTTACTCCACAAACTTTCGAAATGGCGTCGAAAGTACTCGGGTAGCTACAGATAAAGATGAAAAATTCCAGGGTCAAAGGTCACTTAGACCCAGGTAATAGGCCACAAGTAACGGGTTTTAATCATTGCTTGGGCTCGTACAGAATTTATCACTAGCTGAAATATAAGGGATAAATAAAGTAGGGAATTATTAACCAGTAATATGGCAGGTTAACATTGACACATATATTGTGAATAACTATTTACAAAAAAAAAAAAAAAGAAATTAAATATTTCAACGCCCACCCCAGTTGTGGTGATAGTCAATATAACCCTGAATAAATAAAAAAAAAACGGACGGTATTGATTCGCGACTAGTCTCAATCAGACGTCAAAATTAAATTAAAATAAAATGTATGTTTCGGTCGCAGAGGAAAAAATGATTAACTTGGCTATATACTCGGCAATTAACTGTTTAACCGCGGTATCGGGAATTAAACTAAAATGTAGGTATTTCGCTATTTAGGTGAGAAAAAATTAGCTAAACGGTCGAAGAGAGTGCGAGGAGACAGGGACGCGAAAGAATTACTTATATTAAATACACGGAAAGAAAATAAAAATAAATTTATACCCGGGGTAGCCTATTATCCCAGAATGAGCTGATCATCATCACGAGCCCGCTTAGATAGGGTAATGAAACTATTTTTGATTTCTACAACTTGCAGTTTGCACGAAAAAAATGAAGCATATAAAGGGGAAAAGAACACTAACGCGGATAGCACCTAGTCCAAGAATGAACTGATCGTCATCACGAGCCCGTTCAGACAGGGACAGGATACTATTTAAAGTTATTTAAATTGACGGTAAAAGAGAAAAACAAATTATTATCGGAGGGAAGGAAATTACTAACGCGGATAGTACCTACTCCAAGAGTGAACTGATCGTCATCACGAGCCCGTTTAAACAGGACAGAATACAATTTAAAATTATTTAAAATTTACGGTTTACAGATTAACTAAAAAAAAATATAACGCGGATAGCACTTACTCCAAGGGTGAACTGATCGTAGGACAGGATGCTATTTAAGATTATTTAAACATACGGTAAAAGAATAAACAAACTATTAAATATGTATTAATAATGATAAATGAAAATAAATTGATTGAAGAAAATTGACTTCATTACAATTAGAATTTGATAACTACCTTATCTAAAGCAAAGTGGTTAGGGATTTTCTATTTTTTTATCACAAATCTAGAGTCAAGTGTAGTACGCTTTAAATATAGCGGTGCCCAAATTCTTTTTAAAAGTTATTCGAGTTATTTAATAACCTAACCCAGACCCTATCAATTGAGCTCAAACACATTAAACAAGTAGGTAGAATAACTAGATATTCACGTTACACTATGTGATGACAAATCAAATAATAAAATGATAGTCTTTAGATAAATAGACCGAAAGAAAGTTGTCAATAAATATCGCTAGTTTTTGACAAGTAATAACTACAAAATCATATACCAACACTAAGGAACGTTAACCTTTTTTTATTCACTTAAGCCTTGGTTTTTAAGAACTTCTCGTCGCGAAATTTGCTGACGAAGTTCATCGACGGAATGCGTTCGCGAATTGCGTTCGAAAAGTTCGTAGGACACCGTGGTTTTTTAAGAAGACAGATTGACCGTTTAATTGAACGAAAATTATCAATTTCAGTATGCAAATCAGTAGTTTACAATAAGTGCTGTGGCTATGGAGGGTTTTCTACAACTTTTATTAGAGGAAGAATTTGCTGATGAAGAAGACGAGTTGCTGCTGGAGCTATTAAAAAAAATTAAAAATCGGATAACATTTTTAAAAGAAGAAAATCAGAAGGAGCCTATGAAGTACTATAATTAAGCGACATTTATTTAAAAGTGAAGTTTGATGAAGTTCTAAGATTTAAGTCCTAAGTATCTCTAGTCTCCATAGTTCTAAGATCTATCAATTTATCCTCATCTTCGTTGGAAAATTGGAGCTGTTGATAACTTTTATTGGACATATTTTATATCTATAATGTCCACATTTCACGAATTTCAAATAAGAACTGACAGCGGAATTGCGCTGAAACCAAATATGTTTTGATTTCAGCGGACAACGCCGGCGCATTCCGCTAAAAATAAACGCCTAACAGGTTTTAAAAAACGGAAGGTTTGGATAGTACATTTTTAAATACGGCGACCTTCACGAACGCATTCCGTCGAGGAACTTTGTCGGCAAAGTTCGCGACGGAATGTTTTTAAAAACCAAGCCTTTAGAGTTAAATCATATATAAAATTAAAAATTTCAAACTGCCAAATGTGCACTTTACTAAAACCTACTAATATTTTTAATCGATTTACTAATAGCCCAAACAAAGTTAAGACAATAATTACTACATGTTGCTATAATTTTCTATATGAAACACAGAATATCTATATATTTTTGTTGGGTGAATTATTCACTCGAAAAGAAAAAAATGATCACAATTGTTGGACTAACGAACTCATGTATTATTACGGCAATAAAAAGTTGTGTCTATTTTCCCTCAATTCGTTAAAAAGATAAGGAGGCAGTGAAAGCGGTAAATAAGTATTATGAGCTACCCGCCGTTGTAAGACTAAATCTTATTCTTTGAAATATGACTATTTGGTCTTTTAGAGATCTATGGTCCAGGCAATTTTCATGGTGTGTATCTACAAGAAAAATGGTTTTATTCACCTACGCTGTTTTATTTTGTTCGGATATTTTATGCCATAGATTTCTTTTTTTGTTCGGTGTCGTTGACTAGAATAAATATTTCATTATATTGGCAACTTTCAGTTTTTTTTTATTTGGGTAAATTGTGGAAGACAGATCAATTTAAATAATTTACCGTTTAGTTAGAAAGTTTGGGTAAAATGTGGTATTTAGTAAAGAATAGGAAAATAATTAATTGTTATCAGTTCTCATCAAAAGGGCAAGGTATTCATTAAAATTAAATAAGACACGAAATATTTATCTGCAAAAAGACAAGGATTTAAACAAACATATTAGGAGAAGATATTTATGGGCGCCTCCAGAGTAGTGTAGGGGCAAGAAGGGCAGTTCCCCTGTTAGAAATTGTTCCACTAGGGGGCTTATCGCTAAGCTTCAATACCTTTGCAGAAACACATTTCTTTTTTATACAGGATATCATCCAAAAGAGATGAAAGTTGAATGAATACTTCAGTCTGTAAAAATTAAAAATATTTTATTAAATATCAGGCTGAGCGCTTTCGGCTTATAAATCCATCATTAAAGCCTTCCTAAAATTTACCACTAGGATACCTGTCACATGGGATCGATCATTGACATATAACACTTGAGGCGTGCATTAAAACAATTACATTAAAATGTAGGTAGGTAAAGGCACCAAACCTGTCAATCCCTTGATTAGGTAATTATTTATAAAGTCGTCTTTAACGGCGCAAGAGATGACAATCATACCTATTTTGACATTTGACAATAGATATAAGATATAAACAGACTGACACAGGATAATTATAAATTTCTTACTTATATATAAATAGTACGCTATTTAATTTGTGATTGTTTTCCAATCTTTTGTAAAGTTATAGTTATTTTAGTTGTTAACATAAATGGAATTAAACCTAACGTAAGATTTTGGCCGGAGGCGCTCTATATGCTCCCACTGCTTCAACCGAACATGGCCTCCATGTCTCTGAGATATATCTTTTATAATTCATATAAAGTTATAACAGAATAAAAATAAAAAACGGTTCTAAAACAAAACAAGGCTCAGGATGTGGAATATACTACATATCCTCAAAGCTAAAATGGGCTGTGAGCAATAATCCCAGTGCAGTTAAAAGTTAGCTTACGGTATATTTATAGAAACATTATTACTGAAAGCAACATTGTAATCTAAACAGAGAGCTCTGGACTGACCCCGAGAGTTATTTTTCACAGAAGAAACTATATAAATAAGTTCACATTTATATTAAAATTATGATTAGTACCAGTTGTAGGTAAATCTTTTTTTTAGCATCGTACAACTGCCATCTTGATAAAAGTCTAGCGACTTTTAAAATATATTTTATGTAAATAAACTTTTTAACTACTTTTGTGCAATCATTTACCATTTTAACTACTAGTGAACCTTTGTAATAGAGGTACCTTATTGTACTCTTTTGTGCAATCGCTTCTAGTGAACCCTTGAGATATTCTTCATATACCCTTTATACTTACTTTTGTCCAATTGTTCAGTGTTTTATAAGTACTTATGGTATCGCACATGTGTAATTGCATTACCTTGTAATATATCTATATTATTAATACCTACCTCTACTTGTGTGATATTGGTACTTGATTTCAAAAGCCTTTTAATAATAAATTTATACAATTTTTTATTTTGTTTTATTAAGCTTTTACTATATCCTCAAAATACTATTTTACATAATATAGTGTGTCCAAGGACGGACTTAACTATACTTGGAAAAATATTAATTTTACAGAAAAAGTTATTTTTCATAATTTCTCAACTTTAATCATATTTATTTAACAAGCAAAAGAAATTATAAAGAAATACTTTTATTTAAGTGAAATAAATATTTTTACAAATAAAGTTAATTCCATCCGTGGAATTCTGTAGAATGAATTCACATTATACCATCTATAAAAGGTTTCAAAGCAACTTTCGGGAAAAGTACCGTAAAAGTGCTAGTGTAATGTTTTCCGAACTTTACTTTGTAACCTCTATAATAGTCTTGCCGTTGCAAAAATTCGTCGTTTGCATGGATATTAGGGTTAAGTTAAAAGTACATTACATGCGATCTTAAAGAGCCTAAAATTGCAGCTTTTTAACGTAAATGGGATGTTTTTGTGCTAGCTGGGTAGGGTATAGACAATTTTAATATAGTTTTGGGTAGGATTACTAGGGTTACATTAAAAATACATTACATGTGAGCTTAAAGAGCCTAAAATTATAGCTTATTAACGTAAATGGGATGTTTTTGTGCTAGCTGGATAGGGTATAGACAATTTTAACATAGTTTTGGGCAGGTTTTTTTAATTCTGCCGTTCTATGCGTCGTTATCATGCACAGAGCTGGTGAGCCTTAGAAGGCACAGAGAAACGATCTAAGGGGATCGTCATTAAATTTTAATACTTACAGCTCGATGTAGCCAAAAATTGTTTGATTGGGGATACTGGAGCAGAAACCAGTGATTTTAAATTTAATTTTAAAGAAACTTGTGTTTTAATAATGTATCTAATAATTATCTGACAAAGTTTATTTGAATTAGTTATTTTACATTTTTACAAAGTAAGCTCTACATACTTAGGTAAGTTTAAGTATACATTAAATTTGCAATTCACTACAACGTAATTCAAGTTTATAAATAAGTAGTACTTAATATAATTGTATAAACAATTCATATAACTGTCTCTACTCTTTTACAGTTTTTTTTTAAACTTATCTTTTGTTCCAAGAACCAAAATCTGATGGTTCTTATTCAAAACCAAAACCAAAAATCAATAAAAATCATTGCCATAAGTTCTCTTTAACTATTAGATGACGATTTTGTAAGTGTTACATAAACTTTAGCCACTTTCGCAATTTTTACTGTGAAAAACTACTGGCCTCTAACTTTTGTTAGCCTTTTTCTACCATACTTTTTTACCTAAATTAAATGTCTCATTTCTGTGTCTTAAAATATATGGTTTCCTACTTCTCTCATATGCCTCCCGTAGTCTTTTATGGACATCAGCAAAAAGTTTCGACAGAGCGTCGCTACGCTCTTGAGGATCGAACTGTTGACCCTCCTCCTCAGACACGGTCGTACCGTCCGTAACAATAAGCCTGAGCTCTCTTCCAAAATTTATAAAACTTGGAGTGACCTTGGTTACATCATGCTGTGCCGATCGGATTGCATAAGCTATTTTCGCCAAGAAAATATCCCATTTCTTATAATCTTCCCTAACATAACTGGAAAGCATGGTCTTAATGACTCTATGTGTCCATAGCTGTATAACTAATTTTAATGTGGTATTTCTTCATTAAATTTACAAATAGGGAACTTCGAAACTGAGCTCCATTATCACAAATAACCTTTTTAGGACTACCAAAAATAAGAATACCGTGATCGTCTAGCCATTTTACAATACTACTGGCTGTAGCATTACGAAGAGGAAAAAGTAGAAGGAACTTACTGAAACAATCCATAACGGAGAATATATATTTAAATCCAGATGTAGAACGAGGCAGTGGTCCAATGATATCTATACTAACCAACTCCCATGGTCTTGATATAGTGGGTTGTGATGACAACATTTGCCCAACAGGAGGTCCCTGTTCAAGCTTAGTTCGCAAACAGGTCAAACAATGGCGAACATATCGGGCGACATCAGCTCGTAACTTGGGCCAGTAAAATTTTTGCGACACTCTCGCGATCGTTTTAGAAATTCCTAAATGTCCATAAGTGGGAGGATCGTGATTATCTCTAATGACGTCTTTACGTTGTTCTCGTGGTACGGCCAACAACCACTTATTATCATTTAATTCAGGATACCTAGTTTTGATTTTCCTGTAAAGCTTACCTTCTCCTAATCTCCACAGTGGATATTGCCGAGGAAAAGAAGTGACTTGTTTTGTCATTTTGGTGTACCACTTGCCAGCTATAGTATTGTCTACTGTTCTTAAGTTATTGTCCAATACTTCTACTATGGAGAAAGCTCGAGATAATGTATCGGGAACCAGATGTTGTTTACCACTTCTGTGGTGTATGTCAAAGTCATACTGTTATAATTAAAATATATAAATTGGAATTAAAAAAATATAGTTGAGATGTAAACTAGATCAGTATCTAGATTTTAACACGTTGGGTGTACCACAATACTATACCTTGAATGCATTAATTGCCCTTGTCATCCATCTAGCATGACTAATAGCTCCTGATATACGAAACGATATTTCATTATTTGAAATATCAAGAAAGGCATTGTTATCTCTAGCAATTACCGGAGTTCAAATCGTAGGAAGGTGGTGTTCAAGAAATCAAAAATGATACAGCGGACATATTCAGGCACTTCATTGCTATCAGTTATGTAAACTTTCTTGTCAATTTTCGTCAAAGTTTCTCTGAATCATTTGAAAAATAATGTCTGGACTAGAAATTGCACTATCAGTGAGATAAAACAGCTTCTTAAAACCAACTCATAAATATGATGACGAAAAGGAAGTTACATCAGGCCACAATCGAGGCACCTTTTAGTCGACCTGTGTTGCTTGCCTTCGTATCAGAGCCAAGATTACGAATGTTGTCAGATATACCCCACTTCTCCACTGCTTCGTAAATATCCATGGCGTGCTCTTCTCAATATATTGGGATTTTCATAATCATAAATTATGTAGTAAAAATATAATAGTAAGTTTATGAAATAGTACCTATTAAAGCAAAATCGCAAACATTTGGAAATTCTCATAATAATTTAGCAATAGCTAATACCAGACATTGGAAAAAATCACTTTTTAATTAAATTACTATTACTTACATGAAATTAAAACTTAAAAAATGTTTATCTAAAAAAATTACCTTTTAGCAAAAATATCAAAACTTAGAGAGTACCTAGCCTTGCAGTTGTCCGATTTTCCACGTATTGTATCTTTATTGATTGATACAAGATAGCGGAGGATAGGAGCTCAATTTTTCGAAAAATAAGGGCCACGGATAAATTATAGGTCCTTATTAAGACAAATTAAAACTTTAAGTATGAAAAAAAAAAAAATATTTTCTATGAACTTGGCTCTATTTTCCTTCTGAGCCACCTTACATAAGTTACTTTTTAATCACTAATGTCATTTAATCTGACTGAATTAAGACAACTTCTTTAACAAACGCAAAATTTGTTTAGGAAATCTGGTAATTCAATCCGTAAACTTGATAGTGAATGGAGGCTTTACATTTATTGTGAAATAAGCCAGATTCTCGTTCATTCAGCTCTGATAGGACCATTGTATTCATTTCGCTCCCTCTGAATACTAATATTCGAATTCGTAGGCCCCAACGGAATTTATTTCATAAATACAAAATTGTTCCTTCGTCTAATTCATTAGACAAATCACTGACAGCTTTGAATTCACTGCTATTCTGCTTAGAATATCAAGAAGAGGCAGACAATAGTTGTTTAGACATTTTGTCTCAATAGAAGTTGCGACAAAATTTTGCTTAAAACTTTTATTCGAGAATTAATAATAGAAGATAAAAGTAAATGTTTAATTAAGACAGTATTTATAACCATCAATAAGTATCAAATAAAACTTGTTTTTAATTATTAAAATTCATTTCCTTTCAGAAAAATTATATATTTAAAAAAATGGTCCAAGTTCAATACTCTTCCGTATCGCATTTGTTTTAAAATTAGGAGAGTTGGTAATAATTGTAGATTTAGTCCAGTACAAAGTAATAGTAGCAGTTTTACCTCAGATGTAACACGTATTGGCTGCTTGGCTGTGTAGTCTATGACTAAAAATGTTAGCGTAAATTAGGAAGAATTTTCTCAAAAAATGTTAACGTCAATTTATTAATTATTAATAATGGTTACAGTTGGTTTCTAGTTACATCTTTTTACCAAATATCACTAAATATTTATTTGTTCAAAGCCACGTTAAAAATGCTTAAAACTGCTTAGAATGCCTAAAAATGTTTAATTTTTTTTAAAAATGTTTAAAAATGTTTAAAAATGTTTAAAAATGTTTAAAAATGTTTAAAAATGTTTAAAAATGTTTAAAAATGTTTAAAAATGTTTAAAAATGTTTAAAAATGTTTAAAAATGTTTAAAAATGTTTAAAAATGTTTAAAAATGTTTAAAAATGTTTAAAAATGTTTAAAAATGTTTAAAAATGTTTAAAAATGTTTAAACATATTTAAAAATGTTTAAAAATGTTTAAAAATGTTTAAAAATGTTTAAAAATGTTTAAAAATGTTTAAAACTGTTTAAAAATGTTTAAAAATGTTTAAAAATGTTTAAAAATGTTTAAAAATGTTTAAAAATGTTTAAAAATGTTTAAAAATGTTTAAAAATGTTTAAAAATGTTTAAAAATGTTTAAAAATGTTTAAAAATGTTTAAAAATGTTTAAAAATGTTTAAAAATGTTTAAAAATGTTTAAAAATGTTTAAAAATGTTTAAAAATGTTTAAAAATGTTTAAAAATGTTTAAAAATGTTTAAAAATGTTTAAAAATGTTTAAAAATGTTTAAAAATGTTTAAAAATGTTTAAAAATGTTTAAAAATGTTTAAAAATGTTTAAAAATGTTTAAAAATGTTTAAAAATGTTTAAAAATGTTTAAAAATGTTTAAAAATGTTTAAAAATGTTTAAAAATGTTTAAAAATGTTTAAAAATGTTTAAAAATGTTTAAAAATGTTTAAAAATGTTTAAAAATGTTTAAAAATGTTTAAAAATGTTTAAAAATGTTTAAAAATGTTTAAAAATGTTTAAAAATGTTTAAAAATGTTTAAAAATGTTTAAAAATGTTTAAAAATGTTTAAAAATGTTTAAAAATGTTTAAAAATGTTTAAAAATGTTTAAAAATGTTTAAAAATGTTTAAAAATGTTTAAAAATGTTTAAAAATGTTTAAAAATGTTTAAAAATGTTTAAAAATGTTTAAAAATGTTTAAAAATGTTTAAAAATGTTTAAAAATGTTTAAAAATGTTTAAAAATGTTTAAAAATGTTTAAAAATGTTTAAAAATGTTTAAAAATGTTTTTTTATCCCTAGATAAGTTTGATTAGAATAAAATTGCCAATTTATTTGAATAATCAGATGGTAATAATAGTAAATGCTTAATTGGGGCATTTATTTAAAAAAAAATGTTTTAATGAAAAAGAAGATAATATAATAATAATAATAATAATAATAATAATAATAATAATAATAATAATAATAATAATTATATAGGTGAAAATTTTACTAATCTTAAAAAATATATTTTATGTTAGGTAAAAAAAATATTTGAAATATGGTTTGTTTTAAGAGCCAAAATCAAAAATAAAATAATGAGAGTATATTATGGAAATTTTATTTTTCCACATCTTTAAGTTTGTTTTTGTCAACTACTTTAAAAAATATATAAATTACGTTAGACATCTGACCAGATACGGTCTCAGTAAATTAAATTCTTTAATAACCCCAATTCGTTCTGTTAACTTTAACTCTTTAATAGCCCTGAAATGTGAAATATGGTTGGAGAGTATCAAAAAATTATTTAACTGACTGACAGATGAATCTGATTACTGAATAACTTTTGTTTGCTATATAGGGAAATAACAAAAGGCTAAAAGCAGTAATTTTCATATTAAAATTTAGAAGATCTCATTATATAGTAGTAATAGTAAAAATGTACCTGATGTATCCCTAATAAACCAAATAACATGTGGTTTATGTTAGTGCTATAAATTTCGCTGTTTCGGTAAAACAATGACAGAAGTACAAAATTATGACATTTTGACTTTAACGTTATTAGTTTCCAAAATAGTCGGTATAACAACGGCATAATTTTGTATCCACTCGCGGATGCTATATAGTACTTGCGTTAATTTCCAAATATTAAAGTTTTTCCCTCCACTTTCGAAAAAACAATAACACCTGAATCAGTTGTGTCTGCAACTTTACGGGAGACGTTACTTACTCGGTAATTAAATGACGCAATTGCATTAGGAATAAGTTATTTATGATTCGTGCATCCAATTTTGTGTAACGATTGGAACCGTTATTCGTTATTTTGACACAATCACCTCTACTCAAATGTCATTTGTCGTTTATGCCTTGTGTCAAAAGTTCGTAATTTATTTGATTTGAATATACCAACTAGATCACATTCAATTTAATATCTTGGTCATCCGATGTTCTAAATGATTTTAATCTATCGTAAATTCCGTCTGATTTTATATGGTAAGTTTTAATACTAATATATTGTTGAAAATATATATTTTGTACAAGGATTTCTTAATTAAATTGTCAAGTATTGAACATAACCTCAATATCAACACATGTTCGTTTTATATTAATTTATATATTATTTTTTTGGAATAAGATATTATGCTTTACTATGTTTTAATATGTTAAATTGGATTTTTCCTTTTCATATTAATTTTAGTCTCTGTGAAATTATTCATTTAAGTTTTAAATTGTTCATTTAAAAGTTAAAGCATTTTATCTAAATACTGTTAAAATTTCCTATTTCCTGTCTTAACATTTTAACCCTTTCTTTTTAGCATGGCTATATCTAGACGATTTATTTGGATTTATATCTAGACGGTTTTGAATTCCTATCAAAAAGTTTTATGGTTATTATACCTAGAAGTTCTTTTTGGTTTTGGTACAAACTGAAGACCGTGGTTTGATTCATCTCTAGAAGATCTAGACAGTTTCGAGTTTAAGTTAGAATACCAAATATCACGAAATCATTCAAATTGCAGAATTACGAATAAGGATCCCGAACCCGAAGAAGTTGCCTGAAGATATACCATGCAATAATGTTTTTCTTTTATTACCTCGTTTAAACAACAGATAAGTGCAATTGAATAAATCATCTTAAATTTGAATTTAGTAAAACTATGTGAATTAGAATTTGTTACTACCTTATCTAAAGCATGATTTAAATATAATTTGTTAGTGGTTAGTGATTTTCTATATTTTTATTACTAATCTGAAGTCAAGTATAGTAAGCTTTAAATATAGTGGTACCCAACTTCTTTTTCAAAGTTATTCGAGTTATTTAATAACCTAACCCAAGCCCAAACAATTGAGCTTAAACACATTATACAAGTAGATAGAATAACTAGAGATCACGTTACAAAGTAATAATATTTGTTTTTCTTCTCTCCTAAAAAATTTCTAATTTTGTGTTTGCCGGAACAGCGGTATGATTAAGCACTAATGGATCCTCCCTCGTAGTTGGAATAAGAGCTGAAATGTAGTGTCACAAACAGCTTAACTTTATTTCGTAATCCGCTATAATTGGGGAACAAACCAGGCTGATTGGGTCAAGAAACAGTTTAGTCCTTCCTAACGAGTAAACCAAATTAAGAGAAAACACCCAGTGTACGTTGCTACTCTTATCAGGTCTCCTAATCATGCTATTCTGGGCCTAATCCACGGTGGCTGAGCGAAGACAGAATCAGTCAATTAGTAACGCTACATGACAATTTAGCTACGAATTGATCGTGTACCGTCTGTCAAAATTTGGTGAAGACAGAGAGACAGTCAGTTAGTAAGTCTCTCAATATTACATGGAACGATGATGCAAAATCATAGATGCACCTGAAAGTATTTCAATGTGGTGGTGTAATAAGTCTATTTTAAACAGGGTGTGTAAGCTTAAAAACGAGAGAAATTGTAACTTCCGGTAGAGATTCCATTTAAGATGCTATTTTTACCCTATTATCTAAAATATATCCCTAGCTAAATAAATGACTTATACCTATGTTTATATATATGTTTAAATTTGTACAAAGCACTTCTCTAAAATTGTTTGGCAGCTACCTATCAAATAGACGGCAGACATTTAATCGAGTACGATGTTCTCCAAGGTACTAAACTAGGACCCACACTTTTCAATATTATTAAATTCTTTATTCTCCATAACTAGTATTAGACAAATTATCGGTTTTGCAGTAGATACAGTTATTCTCTACGAGGTAAAACACTGGTATGGACCGAAAATTAAAGTAGAAACTGATTTTTTAAATATTAAGAAATTAATATACCCAAAAGCTTTTAAAAATTAATTGAGATAAAGAGGTTAACGGCTGTATATACGTAGCCTAGATCAGCAAAAAAAAATTGTATTTAAAAAATGCAAAACGCTTTCGATATTATGCTATCTTCAGTGCTTACCTATAATGTAAGTGTAGATATTGATATGTTATATTTATTTATTATCAGCACCTTAGAGGTAAGGTGTGTTGTCACATTTTTCAGAGACTACAGTCTTCTCCACTTTTCTCTATCTAGTGAAAAACAAATTTAACTCCCTAGTTGCATCATTTCAACAAAATATGACGGAATCAAGTATTGCAAATTTGAGGTTAATAAGTCACATCAAAGTCAAAACTATACGACAAAGTAAAAAATATCTAAAAAATATCTAAAAAATTGAAATGAATTGACCAAACAATTGACTTTTGCAGAGACCCCATTATTTAGTAAATTCACAGTTTCTTTACATAATTTGTTGAAACAATAAGTGAACTTAAAATGCCTCTCTTGGAAAATCTAGATTTGGTGACTTAACACTCCTTTCCTCTGAGGTGCTGATATATTTTATAATATACGGGGTGTCCCGAAATTAGACGGTCAAATTTTAACAGCGTAATCTACATCCTAAAATAGGAGTAAAAAGTTCATATAAACATAGGTCCGAAAACGTTTCGTTGTCGAGATACAGGGTGTTACAAGTGAAGTCCTGATGGCACATTTTTGTAAATATTTTCTAAAATTTCTTTAGTCACCGGTTTCCCAAAGTAAAAAAAAGTTAAAAAAAGTTAAAAAAAGTTAAAAAAAGTTAAAAAAAGTTAAAAAAAGTTAAAAAAAAGTTAAAAAAAGTTAAAAAGTTAAAAAAAAGTTAAAAAAAGTTAAAAAAAGTTAAAAAAAGTTAAAAAAAGTTAAAAAAAGTTAAAAAAAGTTAAAAAAAGTTAAAAAAAGTTAAAAAAAGTTAAAAAAAGTTAAAAAAAGTTAAAAAAAGTTAAAAAAAGTTAAAAAAAGTTAAAAAAAGTTAAAAAAAGTTAAAAAAAGTTAAAAAAAGTTAAAAAAAGTTAAAAAAAGTTAAAACAAGTTAAAAAAAGTTAAAAAAAGTTAAAAAAAGTTAAAAAAAGTTAAAAAAAGTTAAAAAAAGTTAAAAAAAGTTAAAAAAAGTTAAAAAAAGTTAAAAAAAGTTAAAAAAAGTTAAAAAAAGTTAAAAAAAGTTAAAAAAAGTTAAAAAAAGTTAAAAAAAGTTAAAAAAAGTTAAAAAAAGTTAAAAAAAGTTAAAAAAAGTTAAAAAAAGTTAAAAAAAGTTAAAAAAGTTAAAAAAAGTTAAAAAAAGTTAAAAAAAGTTAAAAAAGTTAAAAAAGTTAAAAAAAGTTAAAAAAAGTTAAAAAGAGTTAAAAAAAAGTTAAAAAAAGTTAAAAAAAGTTAAAAAAAGTTAAAAAAAAGTTAAAAAAAAAAAGTTAAATTTCTGATTCCACAGGCCTACTAATTATTGTTTACACTTTCGAGTAAGATAACATCAACTTAACATAAAATTTTTAAATGCTTTTCTCTTGATAATGGTGCGTCCTAGCAAAATGCAACAAAAGTTGCTTTATTATAAAGAAAATATTGGTTTTCCAAATTGTATAGTCAAAAATGTTAAAAACGGTCAACAAAAAAAACTTAGGGCAATTTTACCCTAAGTCCCCCCTAATTTAGTTACCTATGAAGACGACCAAAAACTAAGGGGTTTAGTCCATTAAACAGAGCGTAAAATGGGAAGCATTTTTACCAAATTTCACTAAGTTATCTTTAAACGTTTAGAAAATATTTACAACAGGACTTCACTTTTAACACCCTGTATCTCGGAAAAGAAACGTTTTCGGATCTATGTTTATATGAACTTTTCCTCCTATTTTAGGATGAAGATTACGCTGTTAAAATATGACCTTCGAATTTCGGGAAACCCTGTATTTTATATAAAAATATTGTTACGCAGCACCCTGCAGCGTACTGCGGTCATCATAAGTAAAGGTACGAGTAAATGAAGATAATAGAATAGTCCAGAAATGTCTCGAAATGTCATTCCTTGTCAAAGAAAAGTCCAGATTGTTCGAGAAGGTTCTAGAAGGTCAAGGCAAGCTATATATGTCGACGACCTGACGCCAGAGTTTAGTTTTATGATAGACGTTAAACGTTAGTGTTATCAATTGGATAGTAATTGTTTAAAAACACTACCTCGACCTCATCTGTAATCGAACCAAGCCATATTTAAAATACAGTTTCACAAATACATACTAGCAAGATCATTAAGCCACCCACGTTTGACGGTCAGACAACATGGGAAACGTATAGCCTCCAATTTGAAGCTGCAGATAGAGCCAATGGCTGGGCTGAAAAGGAGATGGCGGCTGTATTGATAGTGTCACTGTGAGGATAAGCAGCAACCATTTTACAGTTACTCCCTCAAGCAGGACCAAATTATTCATCTCTTGCCCAAGCTTTGGAGACAAAATATGGCCAGCAGGATTTGAAACCGGTATTTCAAAATCAGCTGAAGGTTCGCAGTCAGAAACATAATGAGGGTCTACAGGAATTTGCGGCTGATATAAAACGTATGATTCATCTGGCCTATCTACAGACACCAAAAGATTTCCAAGAACAAATCGGCATGCAGGCATTTATTTATGGACTACAAGATGTGGAAATGCAGCAAGCCCTTTGTCTACAACATCATAAGACGATGAGGGAGAATCTGATTGCAGCCCAGGAATATTAAGCAGTAAAACTCATATCCAGATCTTTTCGCGCAAGAATGAGAGAAAGTAAATCCCAGAAAAGTGAGGAGGCCAATACTAATGCTATCTCCAAAACAACCTACTCGCAAATATTAAATATCCTGCAAAATATGCAACGGAATAGCCAAAATTAGAACAGAAGATGCTTCAATTGCGGAAGAATCGGGCACCTCCAAAGAACCTGTAGAAGCAGAGCTCGTTCTATAAATAGAGAATCAGGGAATGAGGCCGGAAAGTCACCTAAATCAATATTTTGAAGCCCGTCACTACGTCCAACAAGAAGTAGTCACAGCAGCTATGCGTCTCGAAGAAACCAATCACCCACACCGAGCTGGCTTTATAGCAATAATCAGGAAATACCGCATCGTAGAGGCCGTCTCCATAACAATGCAGACATTTTCTCCAGGCGACCCTGTTTAGAAAGAGAATTCCGGTACAGTAATGGGCTCGAAGAACGAGAGGAACCAGTTGATAAAGTTACCCTTTGAGCAACCACTATCAAATCAGAGGGCGACGAAGAAGAAATCACCCTTGAAATCCTGAGAAAGGGACAGAAGAAAGACAATGATTTAAAGGTTATTTGAGAATGGCTCAAAAATAAAGTTACACCTACTTGGCAAGAGATAGCCAAATACAGTGGAGCTATTAAAGGGTACTGGACTCAGTGGGATTCCCTGTAAGTGGGAAAGCCCTTATTGAGTACATGTAGTCCGCCAAGGGGTACTGCCGAAATCATATGTCAGAAGTGTATTGGAGGAGCTTCATTGTAGCCGTTCGGGAGAACATTTTGGTACTAAAAGAACACTGGCACGAGTTCGAGTAAGATTTAATTGGATTAATGGATGTAGCGGATTGGTGTAAAAAATGTGATGTATGTAGTGGCAGGACAAAGCTCTGCGGATTCGCTCGAAAACGACCGAAAGCCAACAGCGATAAAGCAGAAGCTAGAATCGACAGGCGTGCCACAGGGACACATGTTGAGAGAGGCGACCCAGTACGGCTGTACAATCCCAAGCATCGAAAAGGGTTTTGTCAGAAATCGCAACGAAACTGGGAAGTCTACCTCTAACCGGCTCCCAGTAATCATGTTATTCGGGGCGAATAACTAGAAAGGAGGTAGTAATGTTACGCAGCACCCTGCAGCATGCTGCGGTCGTCATAAGTAAAGGTAAGAGTAAATGAAGAAGATAGACTAGTCCAGAAATGTCTCGAAATGTCATTCCTTGTCAAAGAAAAATCCGGATTGTTAAAGAAGGTTCTAGATGGTTGAGGCGTGCTATATAAGTTGACGACCTGTCGATAGTTATTGTTAAAGTTGAATTGAGTTATTGTAAAAGTTGAATTGCAATAAATTGTGCGTAATTATATTTTTTAATTACCTCGGCTTAGCTCTTACATTTTCATGAACATGAGATCCTCTCTTTCTCAGGTTGAATTCAGGAAGATACAGTTTCACTTTATTTTGGTTTATTAATATTTTTATATTTAAGTAGTTTTAGTTTAATTATGAGTTAAATTGTTATTTTATTGTTATTATTATTATTATTGCATTATTAAATGTTTACTATTATTATATTTGTTTGTATTATTAATTTTTCAACCTAGATAAAAATCTATTACTGATAGGTTTGCAAATTTATAATGAATGACAGGACAAGGTAGTTTTTCAAAATTTGATGAACTAAAATATTAATAAAATTAAAAACTGTTTATTTTATATTGATATTTAGATATACTTTAAATTATTACAACAAGCGGACAATGATAATAGTATTGCTTGAATGAGTAATTGAGGAGTGTATTACAATTATTGCAGTTAAAGTACCTACTGTAGCAGAAAATGAAGTTTTCCTAAGAAATAGTAATCTTACAAAGAGATATCAAAAAGACGAAAATTAATTTTACCTGCTGTGAAAATTTATGAAAACAACTTAAAAGTGTACAGATAATAGAACTTCAAATAATCAATTAGAAATTAGAAACTAATTTAAAACTTAGCAGTTATGGATTGTACAAGCAATAGACAAATAAGTTTCTTAATTTGTTTCATTTTAAATTTTTTTGTTATATGTTTAAAACCATTTACAAAATACATTATATTACCTATATGTATACAGTTTGTTAGTGTCCTATAGTTACACCAGAGGAACGATATAGAATAAGCGATGGTACTAACTAGAGAGAGGTAGAACTATATGCGCCAGCCAACTAGCGGTAGAAGTGTAACCATCTGTTTAATCACGGCAAACACTCACCTCATTCATGATTTACCTGATTTAATTCTTGTGCAACTATAACGTTACATTTTTAAATGGTTTTATCGAAAAGGTGCATATAGGAAGTGTCTTTTATTATTTGTTGTTTTATATTACTAGTGTACTTTAAAATACTATTTATCAATCCAGTCTAATAATTTTACTAGTTATTTAGAAATCTATAAAAATACAGACAATGCTCTTTGCAATTCACAAAATTCCAGAGTTTTAAATGCTTATGGCAATGTATTGTTTTTCTTATCTTATTTCATTTCATTCTTACAAAATTTGTACTCTAATGGGTACATCCCTTGTACCCCGTACATCTATGAATGGATTCCAAATACCCATCACGTCTCACTGGATATTGAACAATTGCTATTACATGTAGCAATACAGGTGTGCTAGATGTGAGTTTGAAGGTTGGAGGGGTAGGACGTTACAGAGAGTTGCACGTGCCGCTTTCGACAGTCTCACGTGTCATTTCTAATTACATGCAAATAGGGAACGAAAGGGTTAGGAGGCGGCCGTAAGGGCGTGGATGGGCCGGAAAGTGGCGGGTAATTTTGTTGATAGAAGGAAGATTCAGTAAGGGCGGTGGCGGTCGTACACTTCCACCTCAAGGCCACTGTAAACAGCTCGTTTTTTCATTCTGATACCCTGAAATGTTTACTTAGTTATAACCCCAAATTGTATTTTGTTTCTTTAGGTAGGCGGCATTTGATTGAAGAACATTTAGGATGCTTGAATTAAAACATATCATAATTTTGAATCAAAATAGAAGTTTGAGAAAACACGTTTAACCCTCCTTTTCATAGCTGTGGATTGTGTGCGTTATTTTTGAATAATATTGACACAAACCGAATTATATTTCTGATGTGAATGCATAGATGCGTGAAAATGGGCAATAACCGCATTAAGGAAGTGAACTGTTTTCAATAAGAAACATTAAGATTTATAAGATTTACAATATAATATAAGACTATATTCAGGGTGAGGCACTGAAAACGAAACAGATCGCATATCTTGAAGACAAATTTTTTTAGAGAAAATGCAAAAAGAGGTCGATTTTTATTTCAAAGGGGACATCTTTTGATCATATCATCAACTATCCTATATCCCTCCCCACCCCTCTGTCACTATTATCAATGAAATTGAAATAGGGAAAGTACTAAGTGTGACACATCATTGAAAATGTAATTTTATAAGGAATTTGACTGTGTGATATGTGACGTTTGGGCTGGAATATTTGGTGATCGTATTGTTGGTCCATTATTTTTACCAGGTACTTTAACTGGAGATATGTATTGGGAATTACTCAAAAACGCCGTTGATCCACTTTTAACATACATAATAGAAAACGATAACCGATACCATGAAGATCACCTAATATTTCCATATTTTGCTGCAGCGGTTCATCAGTACTTAAATGAAAACTTTCCTATACATTGGATTGGACGAAGAGGATTTATTGAATGGCCCCACGATCTTCTGATCTGTCCCCCTTTTACTTTTTATGGGGATATCTGAAAAGTAAAATATACGCCACTCAGCCAGGTTCCAGAAGAGTTACGTGATTGTATTATTACCGAATATCGTCAAATAACTCAAGAAATGCTCCAAAACGTCAGACAAAGATTTGAGAATAAATTATATTTATGTAAGGAAGTTAATGGACAACACTTTGAGCATTTACTTTGAAGTAATTTAGTTTTTAATTATGGGAGTTGTACTAAATTCTTCAATTTAATTTTTATGTTCACTTTTATATTATTTTATTTTTATTATGAATTATCTATTAAATGAGTTTTACTTTCAAATGAAGTATCATTATTTATAAAACGAAAACTTTTCCCGCAAGATAACGCCAAAATCAAAAGTTACGTAATAAACTGTTACGCAGTCAAATTCCTTACAAAATTACCTTTTCAATGATGTGTCACACTTAGTACTTTCCCTATTTCAATTTCATTGGTAATAGTGGCGGAGTGGTGGCGAAGGATGAAGGATAGTTGAGGATATGATCGAAAGATGTCCCCTTTGAAATAAAAATCGACCTCTTTTTGCATTTGCTCCAAAAAAAATGTGTCTTCAAGATATGCGATCTGTCTCGTTTTCGGTGCCTCACCCTGTATAAAAATTAAGTGGTTTCAATAACTAAATTAACAAATAATTGAGGCGTTGAAATATCAAAGGGGCTAGGTGCCAAAAATAAAAAACGAAGTAATAAAAAAAAAGTATTTATGTTCTTTTTTAAAAAATATAAAATGAACAATACGCATGTTAAATACCTTTAGGTAAAAATATTAACCACATAAAAAAACTATAAAAAAACTGAGAAAGGGGCTAAGTGCCTTATTTTATATTAAGCAGATTTGTACAAAAAAGAATATAAAATGAATAAATCTCAAAGCCAATATCACATAAAATACCAAAGACCGTTTTCCCTTCAGAAAACAACTACTACTTTGGCTAATACCGCAACATGCATTGAATTAAATTCGAAGGAAAGACAGCAGAGATAAAATTAAATTTCAACACTCTCTACCTTTGATTTTGCTCACTAAGGAGAACATCATTCTTGGACCGGTTTCGTCCTTATTAGGACTCTTCAGCAAGAAATAGATAGGTTGTCAATTCCAGTCTCTAATAGAATTAACAAATGCTACACATTTCACCAGTATACAATAAAGTTGGTTATGAAAAGAATAAGAATTCAAGTAGCGAAATGGTGTCGCCATCTGTTCTTAGTTTGATTTATTTTCGTTATTTTAAAAAAGAATATGTTCCTCCTTTTCCAAGCACGGTATCATTAATGATGTTTTATTTTATGTTATTTTGTTTTAATTTGGCAATGTAAATAATTCAATGTTACTTTAATCGGAAGGCCCTGTCCCTGTTTTTAATATAAAAGTTTCTTCCAAGGCGCCACATCGCTAAAACTTTTTTTGAAAAATAAAGACGCTTTGTTCACTTTTATCTACCTTTAGGTGGTCATTTTTACTAATGTTTACATTTTTCGGCTTAATAATGGAGCCTGCACAAGACTGAATATTGAAAAATCGTTTACACTGCCTTAACCGATCCATGTGGATCAAAGAAACGATAATTACTTAGTGTAACTTTATCTTTAATGATAATAATAGGCTATTTGATCTAGTCTTCTTTAATAATAAATGTATAGTAGAAAAATCGCTTGATCCATTTGTAGTGGAAGATAAACATCATCCTGCTCTGGACATCACTTGTTACTTGGAAGTAAAAACTAACCGTAAAAACAACCTGGAATCGTCCTTTGAAAACTGTTATAATTTCAAAAAAGCCAACTTTCCACTAATGTACAATTTAATTTCCAGTATTGACTGGACATTTTTAGATGCCTTTAATAATGCAGAAGACGCTTGTACATACTTTTATAGAAAATTATATAATATTCTTTATAAATGTTATCCCAAATATTCCTGCAAGTATCAAAACAAATATCCAGCTTGGTTAAATAAAAAAATAATCAATCAGTTACGCGTCAAAACTAATATGTGGAAAAATAAAAAACGAGAAAATGATTTAAAAGCCTTTGAAGACTTCAAACGCTTAAGAGCTGCTTTAAAATTAGCAATAGACATTTCTTACAGAGCATATAATAAAAAGACTGAACAAGAGATATCAAGTAATCCAAGTAAATTTTGGGCATTTATAAATAGTAGGAAGTCACAATCCAAATCCCCTCAAATAATGTCATGACAACAATTAACTAAAAACTCCATTAGATATTCTTAATGGATTTGCTGACTTCTTCAAACAGTCATTTACTACCTCTAGCCCGTTTACTGCTAATTCAAACTCACGACTCAATGTTTCGTTCCTTAATGTCAATACTTTTACCGAAAAAGAGGTATATGAAGCTCTAAAGTCCATTAAACCTAAAACGGCAACTGGTCCAGACCATATTCCAGCTTTTATTTAAAAGGAGTGTGCCTTTCAACTTGCTTCTTCGTTAGCCACCCTTATAAATATATTCCTCAGAACATCAACAGTTCCAGATATTTGGAGGACCTCAAAAGTATGTCCAGTTTTCAAAAAGGGGGATAAAAGATAAATAAACAATTACAGACCAATATCCGTAATATGAAATTTCTCCAAAATATATGAAATTTTGTTGGAGAACACCTTATCAATATGTCAGTAAAATGCTATTAGTCTATCAACATGGGTTTATGAAAGGTCGCTCAACAGTCATCAACCTGGTTACCGTCACACAATACATTGCTGAATCTATTGATGAGCGCGTCCAGACGGATGTCATCTACACAGATTTCTCAAAGGCATTTGACCACGGTATTCTTGGAAAACTTACAGGGTTTGGATTGTCCCCCCCCCCCCCTTTAAAATACATTTCAGTGCTATTTAGTAAATCATACTAATTTTGTACAGCTTAATGGGTTTAAGTCTGTCAAATTTGCAACAACATCTGGAGATCCTCAGGGTTCCATTCTGGGTTCGTTACTATTTAATATTTTTATTAATGATATCTCGAGTGTAATTAAAGGGCAGTTTCTACTGTATGCAAATGATTTAAAATTATACAAGCATGTGACAAGTATTGGCGACTGTGAACAACTTCACATGAACTTAAATCTAGTGGTTGAATGGTGTAATAATAATAAACTTGAACTTAACCCAATTAAATGTAAAGTTATGTCGTTTACTTTAAAAACCGACCAAATAAAGTATAATTATTTAAAAGATAATGTCTCACTTCAGCGACCAGATACTTTTACAGATCTTGGGGTAATTTGTGATCCCTGACCTTTATATGTCACACTGATAAAATGATTGAAACATCTTATCGTATGTATGGTTTTATAACGTGCTGTACCAGGTATTTTAAAGATGTAGCCACATTAAAAACGTTATATTACTCTCTTATAATATCAAAGCTTGAGTATGCGTCTGTCGTCTGGAGTCCGTTTTACCATCTTCACACGGATCAAATTAAAGCAGTTTAAAGGCGGGTTCTAAAATTACTGTGTTGGATAATGTTTATCCGCCAATCGGACTACCACACCAAAATCTTCTTCAAAGATATCACTTTTTAAGCCTAATAAAAAGACGTGAATACCTTTGTTATATGTTAGGTTTTAAAACTGTTAACCGTTTAATTGATTCTCCTGAATTGTTGAGAAAAATTGATGCCTGCATTCCGAGAGTATCCTCTAGAAATTCTGACATATTTCACATATCTGTACCTCGCACAAATGTTCCTGAAAATTCTCCATTTCATACTATTAGCCGCGTTGTGAATAGTGTGAGTAGTGACATTGACATCTTCTCATGCAAACTTAGGGAAATAAAATATCATTTAAAAAAAAAAAAAATTGAATTGTATTGTATTTTAACTACTAGCTGTTTACAAATTAGTGTATATTTTGTATAACTTAGTCTACACAATGTATGTATTCTTTTATACCTGCTCTGTAATTGGGATTGCCTGTAGAAGTATTGTAATAAATAAATAAATATTATCTTTCTAGTCCTAGGCACCATTGCCTTTACTTTTTTTTTCGCGTTCCTATTAGTGCAAAATCGCGGTCACACTGTAGAAAACTGTGGATGCTAACTAAAAATGTATGTTCTATGGATTCAAAATCTCCATAGCTTATCAGAAAACAATATAAAAAAACCATCATTCGGTTTTTGTTCTAAGCGGCGCAGTTATCACTACAAACTATTAGATTTTTTTAATATTTAAAAAAGCAAAGATGAAGAAATTTCATTACCATCCCGCCCGGTGAATCTCTCATGCCAAAAGCACATACGAGGTTTGTCTGGAAAATACGAATAAAAGTTGAACAACTTTATTTTACAATTATTCAGGTATTTCAATATCGTGTCCTTCAAAGTACTCCCCTTGAGACAAAATGCACTTCTGCCAACGCCGTTTCTAATGTTGATAAGATCGCTAAAAGTCTTCAGTTGTGAGGCTCTTCAGTTGCCGTCTCATTGCTATTTTGCTGGGTTCCATATCCCCCAAGTGCCGCTCTCAAGCCACCATTTTGCATTTTGGGAACAGGAAAAAGTCGCAAGGGGCTAAATCGGATAAATAAAGTTGACAAGGGGGGTAGCCATGTGTGAGTTGAGGTAATTTTAAGGTGAAGGGTGAGAAAAAGTTCTTTATATCTCACAAGGAAAGCCAATGTTTAATTGTTTAACAAAACATTGAGTGCGACCGGTTTCGAAGTGTCATCACTTCATCTTCAGGCTCGCCTAGTGGAAAGGAGAATATGTGGTGTAAGGTGTGTTGGAAACAAAACGATATATAAAATAATAAAAAAGAGAAAACTCACCATACTCTCCATCCACTAGGGAATACTACAAAAACAAGTTTCATCAATTTTGGGTTGAAATAAATTGTAAAATGAACCGATTTACACGTAATAAAAAGTTAAAAATATTTGAAAAAACAAATATTAGTCAATTATAGTAAAAATTTTTAAAATATTCAAGACTATACAAAAACAAATCACATACATTAAACAGATTAAAAGATAAGGCCTATTTTAAACATTGTTGTTTTTTTAAAAAACTAACATTTTTTGAAAGGAGACCTGTCAAGTTAAGGCCTCTACAGGTGGTGGTAAGTATTATAACGAAAAAATTCTTGGGTAAACTTATGACAGGTGACTTAAATAAAGGTGTGCGTTCTGTCACGGTGATTGAGCTTTGAGCCAAAAACTCACACACAACGACAGACGTGTGAACTCGGAGACGTCTCAAAACTTCAACGTAGAAATTTCCGTTCACTGTCTGGCCGGCAGGGACAAATTCCTCGTGAACAATGCCCCGAGAATCAAAGAAAACCACCAACATCATTTTCACATTAAACCTTGATTTTCGCGACTTTTTTGATCTTGGTTCCCTGCTTGTTTCTACTCCTTGCTTTAACATTTCAGCTCCACATCGAATTCACAGAACCAAGACTTGTCTTCAGTGATGACCCGGTTGAGATAGTCCTCCCTTCTCTCTGATTCCAACCAATCCTCACAGCAAGCAACCCTCCTTGCTTATTGTTCTGGAGTCAAGAGCTTTAGAACTATTTTCACGCACAATTTTTTTAATTTTAAAGTTTTCTATCATAATTTCATGGACGATTGTTTATTCATTGAAAGATACTTATTTATCATTATAACGGTCAGTCGACGGTCTTTAAGAACACAAACCCGAATCCGCTTAACATTTTCCTCAGAACTCGATGTAAAATGGCGTCCTGAGCAAGGGTCATCTTTTACCTCTTTTCTGCCTTTCCGGAACCTTTTTAACACTTGTTAAGGGTTGGTTCCTTCAGAAAATTCTCACGGCCATTCTGGCCCAGCTTTGCAAGAAACTTGATGTTGATGCGCTGTTCCTCAATCAGAGAGATCTCCATGCCGACGGCAGGTAAAACAAGAGTTATTTTCAACTAGCAGACATAAACTCCTACTTACTCGCAGAGCGCTCTGGCTCGAACTGAGCGTTGAGAGAATTGCAAAGAGAGAAGGAACCACCAAGCCGCCCCTCCACAACGCTTTGACATGTCGCCCCAAACTTTTTATACGCATTTTCCAGATAAACCTCGTATAAGAATCTTGATTATTCGCCAAATGAATGCATAAGTTGTAACACGATACCTAGCGTTAGTGTAGGTACAAACAAAACTTGCTCTTAATCTATGGAAATAACACTACTTGTACTATTAGGTTCCTAAAATTGTAAAACATCCACTTTTATGGAAGAAGTAGCTGCCTTAAATATTCTATAGTGCAGCTCTAGCTGCTGTTTTGCTAAAATGCTACCTTCATTTTTAGCCTGAGTTTCGTAGTTCAACGTGACTTAAAAGAATAATTTGAAAAATATTTTTTAAAAATTCGACGATAGAACCGATAAGTTACCAAACTTTTAGGATGCTGTTCTTTGAACGCTATGTGTAGGCGAAATACATTTAAATCCGATCTTAAAAACTCCCTGCTAGATTTTGCCATAGAATATTAGGATTTATCGCACGAAATAGAGTTTAAATGTTTTCTTATACTTAAAATATTATCAATAAACTCACTAGTACACACGTACGAGTTCTGTTATCAGTAAAATTTGTGTCATGCACTTTTTTTATTTTTATTAATTATAGTAAAAAGTAATTTTGTGGTTACCCCAAAATTCTTCATAAAATTTTTCTTGCAAACTTCAATGACATCACCAGTATCGTCGGGCACACTGTAGTAGATTGTGGCTTGTCTGTGACTGTGGTCAGGATCATCATAAGTTCCTTGTCTTCGTCTTTTTACTCTTTCTACATGCATAAGCCCCAGGGGAGGATGGGACCCCTTGGACCGGCACTCTTATTTAGAGATGACATGGTTTAGTTGCTAGTTTCACAACAAATACAATTTTATCAATGACTAGTTGTGGATGTGGCTACAATCTATCACAAGGAGTGATAAGCTGTTTATATCATTTATACTAGTTTATTTCTTTTAATTTTTTTTTTTTTTTGGGAATGTATGGATGTTATTTTAACCATGATGCATACTCTCACAGTTCTAACTTAATAAGGACATATTCTACTATCAACAGCGGTACCAGGTTCACATCTAGTCGTAACAAAGATACCAGAAGAAGGTGTAGATTATGTTTGGAGAAAACAACTAATATTACTCGTTTATATCATATGCATATTAGTTATGACACGTATGCAAAGAATTGGTGAATGAACTATACTTTTATTCATCCATCCAAATATTTTATCATTTAATACAACGAGTGGTATTAAGAATATTGATAATCTTATAAATTAATGCTCAAAACTTATCATTTAACAACACGTTATGTGTATTAATTTATGTAATTATCCATAGTACCGATGCCAAAAGTTGAATTTAGGAGATATCTTAAATTAATAAAATATGACAGCACAATAATAATTGATGACAAAAGTGGATAAAAGTGTCATGTCACATTTATTAAAAAAAAAATTATTTTTATGACCTAATATACTAAAAATATTTCTAATTTTAATAAATAATGGCTATTCATCAAATAGGAAGGTATCTTGAGCCATATATCATAATGAAATTGTAAAACTTCAAACATGTTTTTCTTGAAATAATCTTTTTGTGACATGTTAACTTTATCCACTTGTGTCTTCATTACAGTCAAAGAACAAAAGCATGATATGCTTTTCTACTAGCTTTTTCTAGAATTAAATGAAGTGGATGGTATTATATAGTAAATATTCAAACTGTAATGAGGTGGACAAAATAAAGAAAATATTTGAAAAATTGGGCAGTTGGGCATTCCAACGTTCTGTTCAAATTTGTCCCTTATGAATTTGACAGTGTGTGTTTTGTGCTTTTGACACACAAACGTTCGTTTATTAATCTGTCAAATTGTTTTTGTACATAATCAGTTTAAATAAGGGTGAATTTTGAACAAAAATACGATGTAGTATGAGATTGTACTAATAGTTTTATCCTTAATTAATGGATTACAATTTAAAGGTCTGTAATAAAAAGGACATAGATTGCAATTAAACACGTATCAATTTATTCACAGAACACTGAACTCAATGTGAAATTACGGTTTGTTTATCATATAATAATAATGATAATACTCTCCCTAATTCACCCCCTTACGAGTGAATTTTAACCCCTGATGCCGACTGAGCGACTTGTTTAGGAAAAGGGGTGGCTATTTTTATTATTATTTGCCGTGGCGCTCCGGGGTGACTTGAAGATGATTGGTACAGGTAAGGAAAATAACGCAAAAAGAGAAAAAGAAAAATTTTTTTTTACTTAGTTTTGATTTTATAGACCCCTATTTTTATATATATTGTCAGATATGCTGCTAGCTTGGAGGTAATATTGTTTCGTATCCTACGAGATACTACGCCTGGTTAAGGATACATAAGTTTAGTGTTCTCTCTGGCCAAACTGTACACTAATGACATAAGCGGCACGTTAGGCAGTTTATCGGGCATATAATTCTAAACCTTTTTAGCAGGAACGTTAATAATGACACTGCATGTTGTTTTATACTACAGAACTGTGGATATAGATACTGGTAACGTATATATTTTATTTCTCACCACAAATAATAGAAGCAGTAAAGTTAACCATATTTTCGCAATTCGCTTTACTCAGTAAAGAGTACGCGCCTTTAATTTCAAATAATTAACTTAACATAATTTAAATCGGTAGGAAAACTTTATAAAAATCAAACAAAACTTGTAATTTTATAAAAAAATTAAAAATACAGAAAGTTGAAACTAAAACTACAATACGAATAAACAAAAAAAAACATAGCATTCATATGATATAAATTTATTGAAGAATAATAATATTCAAAATAGATAGAATCACTGAGTTCATTTACTAAACATCAAACATAATTTCCAATTCTATAAAAAAAATTAAAATCACAGAAAGTTTATGCAGCCAGGTCTAAGAAAAATTTTGTGCATTTAACCTACAAATAAAAATAATAATATAGTGTACGCCATTGAATTCCACGGACGTAATTTTTTACCGAGTACTTGTGTGTCCTACCAGATACAAATTTAATTTACTATGTACTTGGCAGCGTATCTCCTCAGAAACATAACATTTTAGACAGTCTCTAATTTATTTTTGTTAATATTTTACTAAGGTTTGCATGTAGTACAATAATATTGATATATTTCTATGTGTAGGCGTACTCATATCTTATTATCGCGCCTAATTTCAAAAAAAAAAATAAAGTTTTATAAACACGTGTACTCACCATTTTTCAAAATGTTCGATTTCACTAACATGCATCTGTTTCAAATGACATATCTCGACTAAAATGGAAGCAATTGACTTCAAACCTAAATGGCCGTTAATACAGGGTGTGGTACAAACGATGTTGCCAACATCATCCCCAAATTTAACAATTTACTACTTACAAAAAAGTCGGGAAAATTGGTATCTTGAGAGATACGACGCCAAGAAAAGGGATAATATGGATGTCATATTAACAGAAATTGAATTTCTGGATATGGATCCGGCATACATTAAATCCTATAACAAACCATGCAATTTATTTAAAATTCACATGGTCTGGTGTACAACCACAAACTTGCCTATAAATAAATATAAGCGCGTTAGACAGCTACGCTACCGACCCGATCAGAAAACCGTTTTGATGTCTAATATGTTAGAAAACAGAAATGAAAGTTCATAAAAAATGGCATAGCTCTTGTGGATACTGTCGTATAAAAATGTCAAATGATTTTATGTTGTATAACACCTTCCAAAAGTATGATTATCAGCTATCAAGTATATGATGTATGACTATCGATTATATAATCAACTAAAATTATAAGGTATATTACATTGTGAGTGAAATATAATAATTAATAATAATTAGGTATATGACGCGTTAGCTAACTACTTGAATGAAAGGAAGGTCGAATTTCATAGCTATTTTAAGGACAAAAGTGACACCGAGGCCGTAACATCTGACAATTCGCGTAACTAGAGCAGTCATTACCAGCAGAAGTTTCATGTTTCTTGTGCCATCGTTTCAGCATTACTGAACTATTATTTCCTCTTCCCGACTTCCTGTATACGTGTACACAGAATTACCGAAATTTACCGAATGCCTTCAATTTATACTATTTGTCTTCCAGACAGGAAGAGAACACGGCATTCAACGGGAACAGTAACTCTTGGGTTTCGCTGGAATGGTTCAGTGACGTTTGAATATATATTATTTCGGTGAGAGAAGGGTGTTTAACCATGGGCGGTCGCCGCTGCGGGGTGATTAGAAAATTACTTTACTGTCATTTCTAAAGTTTAATTGCTTTTCACTATATCAGAATCTATTCAACTCGCTGGCTGCGAATAGATTCGAGTTTTGCGGAAGCTTCGCTGTGAAATATCAAACGGTAAAATCAGAACTTCGATGTAAATCCTTTCTATGGATATTATTTTTAGTAACTAAAAATTAGGGAGACCATACAAAACTTATCTCCTATTTCAAAGTTTAAAGCATTTTGGTTCCAATATACAGAGTTGGCCACTAAAAACTGAAAACAGTGCACCTGATATTTGGCAGTAGGTAATTATTTACTATTATTTTTATTCCAGGAAATCATTGAAAAGGTAATTTTACGGGAAATTTATAAATATTACTATTCGTTGTTATTTTTTTTAATTTAGCACTTCTTTAAGGTAAAAAATTATTACACATTGTCACAAATTCTTGCTGGACCTTCGTGTTGCCAACATCTATCTTGAGTGAGATGATCTTGCAGTTGTAATTCGAAAAAGCTATACTTATCAACAATCATATAAGCGAGCTAAGTGAAGATTTTTGTGGAATTTTTGCAGCAATAACATGTTAATAGTTTTATCTTATAGTCATTTACAAGTCATATCCAAAGTTATTATGTTAATTAAGTTACAATTAATTCTTAGTGTTATGTTTGTATAAAAATATTGCACTTTCTCATAATTCGTCGTCAATATCACGAAGTGACGTAACTCGATTTTTACAACTTTACAAGAGAGCGTTTTAAATTTTTTTTTTATAAAGTTACGTCTCTTCGTGAAATTATCAGCTACACCGGTTAGGTACGTGTTATTTTAATAAATGTATTGAATTGAGATACCCAATTTCGTGAAATTGTAGAGCATATTTTTTACATAATATGTGACTTATCTCAATTTTCAATTTTTTCAAGTTACGTCACTTCGTGATATTGACGACGAATTGATATTGAATTGATATTGACAAGATGTAGCTGTGTCTGTTTTTCTAGAATTCCTCCTGAGGATCGTCTCAGGAGTATCGCTCTCTAACGTAAACACAGTTATCTTGTGATCCGATAGAGATCATTTACACGATTTTCCCCAGCTTGTACCTAGATCTTTGTTGCTTGGCGTTCTTAATGTTATATCTAATACCTCACTTTTGCACAATAAGTTTCTTATTAAAAATGAATTCTAGAAGTTGATCCAATCTTTGATCGGTGTCGTTGCTTTCCCATATGGTGATGTGCGCATTGGGGTCGCATCTTAGAAGTTATTGCACATTTATTTGTGGTCACATACGTATAGCTATATCGATTTGCTCACAGTTATGTCTCGATTTTAACTGACTCCGCTACAACAACACAGCCTATTTATATAAAAAGATGAGGGTTTCCAATAAATTCCCTGACCATATATTACAATATCGCACCTTCGCCAATAGTTGCACTTCCATGCCATACGTCAAATATTCTACTGTGTCGCACACAGTTGATTAGCTTCTTCTATTAAAAAAATTAAAACAGAGAGAACTACTCATCGTAAAATTTAATTGATTTAGATTTCCAGTCAAGACTTAATGAAGGAAGGTTTTAAATTTATTCAAAATTCCTAAATAACACATTCACTTATAAATTATATTCACTCATCAAGAAATCTAGTTTATTTAAGGTAAAAAGAGTGTAAATAACTTTAAAAGATACATAGCTACTGCAATAAACAAAGTTTGATATTTATATTTTGATTACAATTAATAACAATTTTTTTGGTAGGATTCCCCACTCAACCATTCACTGTTGGGTTCTAATTAAGTGTTGTTCCTAAAGTGGCGCTGGGAAACAGTAACAAAGCCTACACAGAATAAGAGAGAAATGGCCTTATTAGTCGATGCCGATGACACCAAATTAAAAAAAAATAACCATTTTATTGTAATAAGTCATAGGGATTTTAAAAATTTTCTAAATTTAAGATCGGATTTCTGTAAACGAGTGATTTTAAATATATCTACACACAAAAATACACAGGATTCTGGCCAGGCGACCTTGGGGGCCATGGGCGTGGAGATCCTCGTCCCAACCAACGGTGTGGAAAAACGTTATCTAAATACTCCCGTACGATTGCTGCAAAATGTGGAGGAGCACTATCATGCATGAACCACATAAGCCTTCTAATTATTAGAGATACATATATTATGTATATCACCAGTCAATCGTTGTAAAAGGAAAAATGGTCTTAACAAATAATCGTCTATAATACACATCCAAACATTGACCAACAAGGTGTGTTGGAGTCATGCTTCAACTATAGCAGTTTGCATGGACGCGACTACAGCAAGCTATATAAAGAGTTGGAGAACGACCAAATAATACGAATGCCTTCAGACGAAATGCTCCCAAAGTAGTATAGCTTTCAAAAGCAATATAAAGTAAGTATACCAGACAGGGAAGCGTGGACGGGAGGACCTCCTATTTATGCCGATTTCACCTGGTATACAGACGGCTCCAAAACACATGAAGGTTCAGGAGTAGGTATATATAGTACCAAGCCAAAGACAAGAATCTCACTGAGCTTAGGTAAACATGCGACAGTATTCCAGACAGAAATAGCAGCAAAAGAAGTATTAAGATAAAAGGTAAATGAAAAAACGATTGTCATATACTCAGACAGTCAAGCGACGTTAAAAGCACTTAGTTCCATGCAGGTACACTCAAAGCTTGTGTGGGACTGGTTGGAATCCCTAATAGAGCTGGGTAGTCAAAACAGACTAACCTTAGCCTGGGTACCAGGCCACAGGGGACATAAGAGCAATGAAGAGGCTGATTTACTAGCCCGAGAAGGAGCCTCAAATGCTCTTATTGGCCCAGAACCCTTCTGTGGTGTAACAAAAACAACTATCAGAACATTCACAAAGCAGTGGATGTTTAAAAAATTTCTGGAGCAGTGGAAAAACTCACCAGGACAGAGAAAGGCCAAAGAGTTCTTACAAAAACCATCGCCTAAACTCACCGAGCATCTACTAAGCCTTAATAGGAAAAATACTAGAGTACCAGTAGGTCTATTACCAGGGCATTTTAGGCTTAACAAACAAATGTACAATATTGGTCTGACAGAAGAGACCTTGTGCCAATTCTGACAAGAAGAGGAGGAAACGGCAGAACACGTATTATTGTGCTACTGCGAAGGTCTAGCAAGACTGAGCTATACCGGAGAACTACTTCCCAGTCTATGGAGTCTACTACAAAAGGCCTAATTAGACAAGGTACTCTAAATAATGATTAAAAGATATTCACAATAGATCTGAAAAGGTCGAGGTGGGGGAGGCCACGTGGCCCATAGTCCTAATTAAATCTAAGTTTACTGAAACTGAAAAGTTGGAGATTACTGCAATCACCAGATAATTCAAAAATTTACAAATCTCTTTACAATGTGCCCTAAACTAACAATTAATGTTTTATAAATTTTGCGACAAACCTATATTTTATGAAGTTACAGAATTTGTTCCAGTGAAATTTTCCACTCTATATATATATTTATTAGCACCGAGTAGATTCCTAATTTCCATAACGTAACTTTCACTGAAAAGAAGATCTGATACATTTTTTTTTCTTTCAACTCTCGAGCTATATGGACTGAAAAAGAGGAAACTTTTTTATTTTCAACTTTTAGAAAATGTTATTCTTTATAAAAGTTCTGGCTTGTTTCAAAAATAATAATCATTCAAACAGAAGTTGAATATTTTTTTTTTTCTTTGGTGAAATAGCGACTCTTTATTTTTTATTTTTTTACATTTTGTCATTATTTCACTAAGCAAAGAGACAATTAACTGTTTACAATATTATAACATTATTTCGAAAAGGTGAAAATAAAAAAGTTTCCTTAGTTTTTAGTCAATCTTACGAGAACCTGTATATTGCAAGGAAAACATTTGTATTTTTTTGATCCCATGTTACCATCTATACTTTTTTATTTTGGGGTCTATTTCATAAAAATGACTTATATTATTAGTAAATAATATTACTCATAAAATAATAATATAAGTTGGCTGTTTTCTGTTTCACAGATTATTTTAATTTACACATATTATTAGTGACATAATCTTTTCTATTATATTAGCAGCATGGTAGCTACATACTAGATCTAGTATCCTTATTGAAGTTTACTTGATATGTCAAAAGGTAGTATTTTTTAATTGTGAAGTGACATTCAGTTTTGTTATGTACGCGACGCAACTTGGCCTAACCTAAGGTCCAGAACAATGGTGTGCTACCTACTTTCTGTGCCTAAGCACCTAAGGTGGGATTTATGTCAATCCAAATTTGGATGCCGACTAACTACAGTGAAGAAGGGGTGAGTCGTAGAAAAAGTTATGTTCTTAAGTGGGCGCCAGGAGTTTAACCTCACATCCAACAATCCATGTGACAGTTCACTACCAAACTCCAAATAGAAAACTATAGCATCTCCTCTACAAGGCCATCAAGCGGCTAAAAATCGAGTATGCTCCTCTTATATTATATCAGTTACTTTACTATAAAAATAGATGCTGACAGTTAGCAAGTGGGGATTAATAATAAGTTAAGTTCAATATATACCCAAGTTTAATAATACAAATATAAATCGTGTTGACATGGGGGTCAACTTTGTTCACACTATGAAATATACTAATATTTACCAAATTAATAACAACTAAATCACTTAGTACATTACTATCAGATTCCCCAACTATTAACAGTAATCCAGTATCACTGGGAGTAATATTTACAACTAAAACGCTATATTAAACTTAAAAATCGTTAAATGGGACTAGAGGAATCGTAAAAATATAACACATGAGGTGTGTACTGTATTTAGCAAATAAACAAATAATAGTGTACTATTTACGGACGCTAGGGGTAAAAACAAGTAAAATACTGTTACTTATTAAAAATATTAATTACCCATAAATAATATATAACCCACGAAGAGCTCTTGGTGACGTTATCTGGTTTATTAAAAATGTACTGTAAACCATACACCCCTAAACCTCGTTTACATTAGGTTTAGATTAAAACACGTACTAATAACACCCCCCAATAAAATAGATTAAATAGTAATAAGTAATATAAAAAAATAAGATAGCAAAACTTGCGGTACACCGTGACTTCTTCCCAGCTGCTCTAGTAGACGGTTGTTGTCCTACTTCGGCATACAAATCAACCTGCCTATCGTAAAGTTTGGTAGCCCGTTAGACGATTACTAGCTGATCACATGGAGTACTATTTGAATCCTGTGTAATTAATGCTAATAGTTTTTAATTTTACTATTGCGCCGTCCTCACTTGTAAAGCATATAAAAGATTTTTATTTAATTACAGACAAAAATTGACCAACCAAATAAAACTGGCGCATAAGGAGGTTCCGAATCAAAATTAGATGACACTGATAAATTAGTGATAGAAATAATTGGAAAGGAATCTCCTGTTGTTCAAGGAATTGGCGTACCCGATTCAATGGAAACTGTTTCCGAAGTTAAAGTGATTACCGAGGACTTTAGTTATTCTATGCCCAATGAAAACGATGACAATGGCACCACAAAAAGCAATTGCTCGCTTCAACAAAGTTCATGTAGAGGTAAGAATATAAAGTGACTAAAATTATTTCAAAACAAGTCAACTTAGATGATTACATATATTATTTTTGTAGGTAAAAAAAGAGTTATCGTTCAGCAACCAGATGATGCTAAAAACATTTAATCTCCTAAAATAAAGAAACTTCAGCTTGAGGTTTGAAAGTTGGAACTGGAAGTTTGGGAAAAAGAATGCTCACTTAATGTTTAACATTTTGTTCATACTATGAATATTGAATCCTCGAACTATATCAGTGATTGCGAAACACAACTGGGACAGGTTATGATTGTAAATTCTACTGACTGTGACGAAGGGCAGTTTATTTATGTTAAAGAAAAATAATGATATTTTAATATCTTTAATTAAACATATGTTACACTTTTATTTATTTTATAACTATAACTGATTAAAGTTTAATAAGTAGCTACTTTTCAAATTTATTATTTTGCAGAACAAAAAATATATACAAAATAAATTTTCCACTATGCTGAAAAATAAATGTTTTCTTTACATTCATAGATATTATTTCAGGAATTCCGAAAGTGATTACAAAAGTAATGTAATGTTTCCTCGCCACCTGCTTCTCTAGCTAATTGTTCGCCGTCGTCTTCCATATCAATGTTTATATCATTTTCTTCTCTATTATTATACCTCTCAACGTCTACTTTTGTTAAATTGCAGAGTACAACGCAACATTTTATTACCTCGCAGGAAAATCTAGTTTTAATCTTAAATGGTTGAGGCATGGAAATTTTTCTTTCAAAATACCAATGACACATTCAATAACTCGCCTTTTACTCTTGTGTGCTCTTAAAAATCTTTGTTGTGCAGGATCTTCTGCATTACGAAGCACAAGTGGTATAAGCCAAGGCTTTAAAGGATAAATTGAATTATCTAACAGTACGGCATTTGGACCACATACAAGCATCACGTTCAATGAATGCTTACCATGACGATCCACAAAACCAGGCTCATATTGACTTGGAAAATCAATGTTAATTAAAGTCCTGTCCACTGCTCCATACACAAGGGGCATTCCATCCATTTCACTAAACCCATGAATTACTTCAGCCACATCCACTGGCCAACAAACTGTTTCGTTTATTAAAATTTGATTAATTGCTGTAACAACTCTGTGAACAACTCTGCATACAGTAGCTTTACTAATACCATGCATATTTGCAACACCATGGTACTGCGTCCCACTTCCAAGCCAATGTAGTGCACTTATCAATTGCTGCTTGGCTGTAAGCGCATGATTTCTTTGAGTATCAGAAGATAAAAGATGTTCTATCCGTTGCAGTATTATATTAAAACTTCCAGTAGGTAACCTAAAGCTTTTATTGAATTCGTAGGTTTCTTCTAAATGTACATAAGAAATTTTTTCTGATAATTCTCGGTCGTCTAACTACAATTCTAATTTCATCGTCACTTGAATCTGAATCTATAAGTTTCAAATAAAATATGACACATATAATATCAGTGCAAATTAAGTAAAAATATTAGTTGTTATTTATTATTTAAAATTATTTGTTTGCTTTAACTATAAATCATACTTCAGATTTTACAAATAAAATACGGGCTAGCCGACCGCCGGCGGTAGCTGAATTTAATAAAACGAAAACCGTCTTCCGGAGGCATTGTCTGCTCACATATAAGAAAGTCGCCGAAAATCTAAACTGATTTGTTGATGAGGGCGGCAGGCTATCCAGAATATTGATAAGGCCGCCGGATGACGGTCTACTCACTACTGTATTTCAAACATTAAATGCCGCCGGAAAAAACTTGCGTATCGGGGACAACACTATTCATTTGTAATTGCTGTGGTGGGAGGTGTTTGTGTGAATGCGTCTTGTTTGTTTTCATTTACGCCGTGACTAGCAGTGGTATTTTATAAACCTTAGAAGCAAATTTCACATACATGAACAAATAATAATAATAATGCCGTGACAACAAGAAGACGAAGTAATGACTTCTCGTAGGGTGGCGGCGAAGCCGCCACCATAAAATTTCAGTCCATACCTTGCTACGCCGACCGCCATAAACACCAACGACCTGGACACAGCTCATCTACTCTGTCAAAAGGAGACTGATGTACAAATCAAACGCGTACGACATATGATCATTTGCCACAAAAATGTACACGATTTTACAAGTATTTTTTCTTACCACCGGCATTCAGTGTTTTAAATACAGTTGACCGTCGTCCGGCGGCATTTTGCAATTCCCTGATAGCATGCTGCCCTGATCAACAAATCAGTTTAGATTTGCGGCGGCTTTCCTGTATGAAGAAGACCATGCCGCCGGAAGACCGTTTTCTTTTCAACAAATGCAAGCACCGCCGGCGGTAGGTTAGTCAGTATGATATAATAAACTAATATTAGGAGTAAGTTTACTAATAACTAATTTTATTACCTAAAAATATTATGAAACTAAAACTAATATTTCTTACTCATAATATTAAGCTTTAGCCAATAATATTAGAATAATAAGTTTTATGAAATAGGCCCCTTGAACTAAACTATTCACAATTATGAAGGAAACACGTAGAACATCGAACTGACGCAGAAAGTCTTAGAATGACTGATACGCCAATTTCCTGAAGAATATTTTTTTATGTTTCAGCCTGAAAATTTTGGCACAGGAATTATTTCAGAATTATAAAAAAAAAACAATAAAAAAACATATGTATACTTTAGAACTATTTAGTTTAATAGGTACATGGTAATATAATTAGTAGAGCATTCATTTATTTACATATTTCAACCGGTTCATTTTTATTGGTGGAACAGCTGTTGGTAGAAGTCGTACTCTTAGTTTAATAGTTATATTAAAACAATCCACTTTAAAATGGCGTTAATATAAAACGTTTAGAGATTTTAGCACCATTCTTCCACAATTAGTATAAATGAGAGTATGGATGACATAGTGAAAAGTTATATTTATTAATTTATAGTTTTCTTGACTCATTTGCTAAAATTGCTGTAATTTAGAACCCTAACCAAGTTAGATTCCTGAGAAAATTAAAACAAACTCAATAAAGAATAACAATTTTAAATTTAACGAATTTTATAAGGGCACGTATTTAGGAAATAAAACACTATTGAAATATAAAAAAATTAAAAATAAAGTTATCAAAAATATATCAATATATTACCCCATTTTACACATTCTTGATTACTGAGATCATCACTTACTTTAACTTTTTATCTCCTTTTCTTATTAATCGCGTTATTCACTTTTAATAAAGGCTTAATGGCTATTTTATAAGCGTGTTATTAAAATAGAATTATCGCATCACTGTAGCAATTCCGTGACACCCTGTACGACTCGTTAGATATTGCAATTTTCTCTTTCGTGAAATGTCCTAATTGATTACAGAGATTTAGTAATACCAACGTTATCATCAGTATTACTCTTAAACGTTTTCCGTTAGAATTTTTATTTGAATGGAACAGTGTGGCTTTTCGGCCGTTTCATCATCGGCCGTAAAAAATTTCAACAGAGCTTTTGTGCGGAAAAAAGCAGCTTTGAGAGCCAATCGAGTTCCTCTGGGTTTTAATCTCATTCATCGGGCCTTAAAACGGCTTTAGAAACATCACAGAAAAGGCGTCCACAGCAATGAACCGCTGATTGGAGGATTGTCAAAAATGAGAGCCGCACAGCACACCAAGCAGATAACTAGCTGCGAACTCCATAAAAGCGCTTGATTAAGGGCTAGAAAGAGAGGGCCGCGAGAGAGGAAGGGAGTCGGCAACCGTCCAAAGTGATGACGTGGTCAGTCATTGACGCAGAATGCCGACTTCTAGGCAGACCATGAAACTTTCTCATTCGGAAATATGTTGGAGAGAAATTGACGATGCCACTTGTTCGGTTTATGACAGGAAGACTATAGACAGGGCGGATGGATGGAAAAGCTTTTATCAGTGCGTAAAGAAATAGCTGTTTTTATTTACGACACAATTAGTTTTTTTGCGTTTACAAACGTTACATTTAGTCTGCTACTAAACTGTTACACATTTTTTATTTTTAAATAATATTTTTCATTAAATGTTTATTGATTGGAAAAAATTATCGCATTGATTTTACATTTATTTACAAGTTCTAAAATTTACATTTTATAAATATAATATTTTGTTATGTTTGACGAATCTTTTTATTCGTTGCATTTTATTTTATGTTATTAAGTCAATCAGTCAGCAATTTCATGTTTTTCACAAAATATTTAGAATGTATATATACATTATTGGCCATCGAACATCTTCCAATATCCTTTGGCGTATGTGTGTGTGAAAACTACAGAGAGCCAGCACTAGGGCAAGCAGGAAAGGAACAATACCAGCGATGACAGCCTATATGGCCTAGCCAACGTTTCAACGCGGTCGGTTCGTAAACTATTATATATTTAAAAAAAATAAAAGTTCTACTACGGTCAGGAAATTATCTTTATTCGAACTATTATATATTGTAATAACAGTATGTGTTTATGAAATATCCCAAAACTATGGGCTTTATTAAATTTTATGATTTTAAGTCTAAAAAATGTATCGAATTATTCTTCTCTATTTCTATAGTAAATTTAATATTAGGGCATGTAGTATTAATAAAAACTAATAAGGAATGTAACTGTTTACTAATATCAGTGAAAGCATCAACATATCTACCTATGCCAATAGAGGCAATGCAAATATTTCTGCAAGCAATGGGCTCAATGTGTTCTTCATAATAAGACCTTCATCTGCTGAGTAGAAGTTATTTTTAAATTGAAAATAATTGTGTTTTAAGCAAATGTTTAACAAATTTAGGGTTTCTCCCTTGATTGTAATATTGACTTCATTATGATCTGGTAGTTTTTACTCGGTTAACTATTTCTTTAGGAGCTATACTAGGAAATTAGTTTGGTACTTCAAATGATACTGATTTTGTTTTACTGGGTAATTCAACATTTTTAAATTTTTCTGTTAATTTATACGAATTTTTTATAGTGTATTTTATATGTAATTTGCAATTTTCTTGAACATATAAGTTTAATTAATTTATGTGAAAGTTTATACTGACAAATAATAAAACTGGTTTTAATCCCGCAGCAAAATGAGACGCAGCTTGGTGAGATGACGCAGCTTGGTGAAGTGCCGCTGCGCGAGTCACGGCGAGTTTTTGTGAACCTAATAAAGAATATACCATGCTCATATTTCTTCGCAGCATGACGTGACTCAGTTTTGGCTTAAACTGACCCTGCAGAACGCAGTGTAGTTGCAGCAGTTTTTCTTAAAAGTTTATTTATTTATTGTAAATTGTATATGTGTCTCAGTACTTCCCTCAAGCAACACTTTCCCTCTGCCAAGGTACGGCTCCGGCGAGTTAGTAAAATTCTGACAAATCGCAAAAGTTTCTGTTCGCTTCGAGTATGGGATGATTGCAATGGGCGCAGCTGATCTTGTGACATATCTTCTTTTCCGTCATCTTTACTTTGAGATACTGAATAATGCCTTAACAACATCATTTTGATCTCAACAGGTGTTCGGAAAACTAGAAAACGCGTGGCAAGTATACCGAAAGCGCATTCAGACGTTTGGTGCGCTCGCGATAGTCTGTAATTAAAGACTTTGTTTTCATAATTTTCAGTAACACTTCGTTTAGGATAATTTTGCATCATATTCTCAGATAATGGAAACGCCTCATCTCCTACAAACACATAAGGTATTGGGTCCACAAGTGGAGGCAATACAGTAGGTGCTGGAAGATGTAAAGTATGCTTTAGTATTCTCTTTGCTAGAGCGCTTCTACTAAAAACGTTTCCATCACTAAATCTTTCTTGTGACCCTACATCAATAGTGACTAATTTATAATTTGAGTAGACGATAGCCAATAGCATAATTGAGAACGTATATTTATAGTTGAAATAAGATGATCCACTTTTTGCAGGCTTTTTAATCACTACATGTTTACCGTCAATGGTTCCAATGCAATACGGAAATTGCCATTTTCTTTTAAAACCAACTGTGACTGATTTTCATTTTTCTTCTGATGGTTCTGGCAAATATATCGGTTGCATCCGTTTCCAAATTGCTTGAGATACTTCTCACACAATGTTAGAGACTGTTCGATTACCCATTCTGTAGCTGTAGGCAATACTTCTGTAGCTGTTTCCTGAAGCCAAGTATCTGCAATAAAAAAAAAGGTTGAAGACGATTACGAATTGTTTGTGGAAAATGTTTTGTTTACAAAAAATTATTAAAAAAATAATTGTCTTTTGCAGGTTTTAAAAAGAATATAAAATAATTTTTTATGTATTGGTATTAATAGAATTTTTAAAGAGTTATATTGATAAGGCTCTGAAATTAAACCATTGTTGTAGGAACTGAAACAAATGCATTGTGGGAAAAACTAAGACATCCATTGGGGGATGCGCTTAGGAGGCAACAAAAATATTTCAAAAGTGGAGCACCCGCGGAAGCTATTAAAGAATGGACGTTTTTGAAACAGATGGGATTCCTGCAGTCCTATATCGCCAATAAATTGAGAGAAGGGAACTGTCGAGAAGACGATGGAAATAAAAACGTTACCCAAGTTTCTGATGAGTATGTAACATTTGCAGAGGTAAACGATGAAAATGTAGCAGAAGTGAATATACAGCAGCAAGACGAAAGCATTGAGGATGACGCCCAACTACAGAAATTTTCACAAACTTTGCCTCTGAGGGCAGCTAAAACCCCGACAACAAATGCAACCCCAAAATGAGCTAAAAAAATTAGAAAGATAATATCACTGCCCTGCTGAAACAAAGCATGAAAAATCGTAAAGAGAGAGCTAAAGCAAGAACGGAAAAAAGAAAATATTACAAAAATCAAAACCTACAAAAAATGATCCCCTATTTCCTTTCTTTATGTCAATGTACCAATCTAAAAAAATGCCACCCCCATTTCAGTACATGAATAAAAACCGTGTTTTTAAAGTGGTCTCAAACGTAGAAGGCAGGTTACTTGACGTTCCTGTCCAGCAATAGCCTTACCCTGCTCCTGCAACTATTCCACTCTATAGCAGCAGCAATTATTCAATTCCAGCCCATTCGTATTTGGACAATTCACTCTAAAGCCCCGCTGATACCCTTAAAGAACAAAAAAACTCTACAGCTACCAATTCAGATAATCTGATTATAATAATACTTTTACACACATACAATTTTGTTAATAAAGTTCACTAATGTAAATTAATAAAATACTTACCTTAGAAATACAGCTGGTTTCTCTTTAGTTCTAATTAGCCTTGTAGCATTGCAGACTTCTGCGTCAATGTCTTTCTTGACGATTTCATGCACTTCTTTAAATTGATAACGGTTTAGCCGAAAATAATTGGTAAACTTTTCATCAAGCTGACTTTTTATTAGCCATCTGGGAGATAAAGAATGTCATTTCGAACTCAAACTCGTCTTCTGATAAGAACTAAATAAAGAATTAATCTGTGCAGTTGCAGTTGTCATTTTTCAGTACTGTCCAAGCTTCACTAATGAAAGCTACAATCGTATTTTTTATACGGTCTCGCTGTGACTTAACGCTACACTCACCTTCTGCTGCGTTTTATTTTTCGCCGAGTCCGTGCTAGTAGTTTTCTCCCGCCATTAACTCGCCGTGACTCACGCTGCGTCACCTCGCTAAGCTGCGTCTCATTTTGCGTCAGGCTAGGCTAGTTATCGTTGTGTAATTTAATTAAAGAATCAAGATGTTGCTGTTGAGTCCTGAATATAGGTAACGTTTTAGTTCTGCTTGATATTTTTCTGTGCAGATTTAAGTGTGCTGTAATTATTGCTAGCTTAAAACAGTGAAAGGGTTTTGTCAATATAATCTATGCTATTATTGCTATTAATGAATTTAAGAAACATATTATTAATATTTTGAATGACGCAAGGACTCGAATGAAACTTAATGCATTCTTGGCTATCAACGTGTCAACACAAGTCAAAAATCAAACCCATAGAAAGTATTTATATTACTTTAGGTAAATAAATACATAATATATTCCTGTCTCAAATTTGATCAAAAACATCTAGTTTTCCAGTTCATCGCAGAAAAATGTAAATAATTTACAAAATTCCCAATGCTCATTATTCTTCTATCATCCAACCTCTTTTTAGTATTTAAGTACCCAAAAAACCTAATAATACCTTTTAAAAAAGAATTAATATTGTATGCTTGGCAGTCGTAAATAAGTCTTAGCTCAACTCAAGTTTAATACGTCATATTTCCAAGATTAACTTTAATAATATACAAGTGCTTGCGTCCTACTAATACCATCCTGTTCAAGGACGCCCTTGCTGCCCTAACGAGCGGCAGTCTCGCAGCTCGCAGAGGAAATTGCAAAATCCATAAAGAGAATACTTAATTTGGATTTAATTAAGGAGTGAAATCGGGTGAATGGATACACGAGAAACTCGGGTATTCGGTATTCGGAAGAAATGAGTATCTTCAAACTTTAGTTGCGGTAGTTCTTTGGTAAACACGGAGAAAAGGGACGATTTTTGTATTTGTTCCAGTTAAACATTAGAATAATTCGCAGCCGGATTCTGCAGTCAGAACTTTCCATAAGCGTCAAATCGTTAAAAGATCCACCGGAATGGGGAAAAGTAATAATGGGGGAGCGAATTGTAAACTTTTATACATCTTAAGAACTTCATTCGACAATGAATAGGTTCGGTATTTCTAACACGGTATGGTATTATACAATTTTGTTCCTTATTGTTTCAAAGTTTTGTGCATTTCCTACTATAGTAGAGTTCATTTCGATATAAAAAAATTTAAAAATTCATAGTTATTTTTGATTTTAAGATCGATAAAGCAAGTTTCTTTATGTCAAAAAAAAAAAATACGGGAGGTCAAATGGTACCCAACCTCCCAACTTTTTTTAAGAGGGTCGCTTTAACTTTTTTTTCTCCTTAGAATATTGGGCCTTCAAATCTACAGCACTGGTAAAAAATACAAAGACAAAATGGAAACAGCAAACTTTTTACAAAAAAAAACGTTTTTTTGAATTTTAGTTTAACGCCCTGTAACTTTGTTATAAGCCAGTTTTTGATATAGGTAAATATAGACAAATTCACTTATCTTTTGGTATTCTATCTGAGGAAGACTTTATGACTTACCTTTTTGAAACATCCTGTGTATACAGCTGTTAAATGCCCATAATTTTAACTTCATTAAACAAATTATCTGTGGGGTATCTAATCTTTTTATTATTTATTATTTTTAATATTCTTTTCTGTCCTATTAACTAAGGACTAATGTCATTTTCATTGCAATCGAAAACTTGATTAAGAAAATAAGTTAGGTGTACACTCCAAGCCAAGCATTGTTACGTAAAAAAATTCGAGTTGTTTAAATATATATAAATTTCAATTTGTTTCAAATTTATGTATACAATTAATAAAATTTCAAGATTTAAATTTAATGAATTTTAACGATAAAAAACTAAACATCTTGCACCACGTATACATTTATTTCAAAGTTAAATAAACAATAAAGAAATTCAATGACAACATATGATAAAAAAGAGAAAATTAAATATACCTACCTTAATGAAAATTAAATTTAAAATTATGTAGTGTTCTTAGCAACGCGACGCACGGGAGAAAGGAATCAAAGGGAAGAAGGTAGGATTAGTAATAGTCCAGTCATTTAAGCTTAAATTAGGTAAGAATCTCGGAATTCGAGATACCCAGCTGTAAGTCTGTAAATACTTGTATATAGACACCCTAAAAGTTGTCTCAAAACCTACATATGGTAGGGTATACGCAACTAATAAATTTCAAGGTCAAAGGTCACAAAAATCAGTTTTTTTTTGTGATTTTTTTGTAAATATCTCATTTCCTATGTGTTTTTGCTATTTGTATTTATTGTCAATATTGTAGAATACAAAATTCTCTACAAATTTTGTTTAAAAAAATTCAGACCACAGTAAGAACGTAAAAGCTATGGAGCAGCAGAGAAGAACTGCTGCACTTTCAAAAACGTATGAAGTCTGTTTTGATGAAACAATGGTTGTACCAGTTACTCAAGAAAAATTCTTATCAAATCGAAATAATAAAGATATGCTCAATAATATGTTAATTAAAAAATTACAAGCTGCAAATATTACTACTAAACAAGCCAGAGATGATGCGGATGTTCTTATTGTTAAAACTACAATTGAAGAATCAAAGTCTGAAAAAACTGCAGTTATAATAGGACAAGATATTGATTTACTTGTTATTTTAATTGGGCGTACACTGTCTTACCAACAAGAAATTTTCTTTAAAAAAGTTGGGAAAGGAAATGTAAAAACGGAGATATACTCGACTAAAAGTTTTGATAATTATCCTCATTCCAAAACACATATTTTATTTATTCACGCATTAAGTGGCTGTGACACAAGTTCTGCGCTTTTTAAAAAGGGAAAAAAATCATTTTTATAAGTTTTTGAGAAACTGACAAATTTGGATGAACTAGCTGCAGCATTTGAGGAAGAAAATTGTTCGGCCCAGAGATTATTAGAGAGTGGAACTCAAACCTTATTGGCAGTCTATAATGTTTCGAAATCTGTGAAAAGTCTCGATCATCTTCGTTATATGCATTACGTCAAGTCTACAAAACTTAATAAACCTGTGCAGCTTTCAAATATTCCACCAACAAGTGCAGCTGCTCATCAACATTTCAAACGTGTATATTATCAAGTTCAAACTTGGTTAGGGCATGATTTTGAACCCCAGGTATGGGGTTGGGCAATGCGAAACGATTTTCTGGAGCCTATCATGACAATTTTACCATCTGCTCCAGAAGATTTGCTAAATACAATTTTCTGCAACTGCAAGAGTGGTTGTGATTCACGATGCGGATGCAGGAAAGCGGGCTTGCAATGCTCTTCAGCTTGTGGCCAATCTAATGGGCAAGCTTGTCTCAATGCTCTACCATATCAGAGCGACATTAACAAAGATGGAACCTTTGACCCCTAAATCATGGAAGAACTTGAGACAAATGTCGTTGAAGACGGTAATAAAGACCAGTTTGAAATTTACCATCAGCCTGAAGACGACGGTGAAGAGGAAGAAGATGATTAAAATTTAAATTGTAGTTTTTGTACCCTTTATTCCATTTTTTTTTACTTTTAATAAAAAAAAATGTATTGAATGATATTTTTTAATAAAAAGATTAATTCATAATTTATTTGTTTTTTTGTTTCATCGTGTAAGAAGTTATATATATTAATTAGGTTAAAATTCAAATATAATTCCTATATTTTCATTAACAATTCTGCAATTACATGGGCAGGTAAGTGTTGTTAAATAAATTAATACTGAATAAAAAGTGGATAGGTTAGGAAAAAAATGATAAAATATAATATAATAGTTAATAAAAATTGACAAATATTTATAATCATTGATTTATCGATAGTTCATCAACTATATATGGCGCGTTTTCAACCGGAGGCACCGGGTGACCTGAAGTGATGCTGTGACCGCGCGCTCTCCGCCCTTTATCTCGAAAACGGTTCATCGTATAAAAAATTTTTTTAAACAAAATTTGTAGAGAATTTTATATTCTAAAATACAAGATAATAAATACAAATAGCAATAAACCCATAGGAAATGAGATATTTACAAAAAAGCGCAAAAAACCGATTTTTGTGACCTTTGACCTTGAAATTTAATAGTTGCGTACACCCTACCATATGTAGGTTTTGAGACAACTTTTAGGGTGTCAATATACAAGTATTTACAGACTTACAGCTGGGTATCTCGAATTCCGAGGTGAACTTATTATAATGACTGGACTATAAAGCGAGGGAGAGGTGGTAGTAGTGATAACGATAAACATAAATTACAAGATTATTGTATGAAATAAATATTTTCAAATAAAAAAATTATATGTTTTTGAACGAGTAGTAAACTTAAATTCTCCATCGAATGATACTGTTAAGAGCAAAATTTACATTGCAAAATGAAAGACCTGCGGGGCAACGGTAGTTTAGTAGGTATAAAAATTACAATTTAAATGTGAAGCCTAAATACTATAAAAGCACTTCCTAGACTAAACAAAATCAGCATTCATTCATAATTTTACATAGTTGAGAAAAAATATTCCACAATAGCACAAAATAATATGTATTTTACAATAATTGATTGTCTGAGAATAGAAAAGCAATATATTTGCCACTATACCACAGATATACTTGATTCAAAAAGCCAAAGTAACAAATACAGGAGGCTAATGTAAACGGACAATAAACGGTCTCTTGACATTTTACATTTATAAATAAACTAAGTTTTTAAAAAATATTTTCTATACGTGTTGTTTTTATATTCAAGCGGATTTATAATATTTAAACTTGGGGTAGCAATGAGTGCGTTAGTTAAATGAAAAGGTGTTTTGGTTTTATAATATGTATCAATCAGATGTAACGTTTTAGAATATTATTATTTATATTTTAACAAAAATTATTTTTGTTGGAATAATGAACTACCTAGGTACAGCTTCTGGAACAAATTCACAAAAACCCGTATTGTTACACTGGCTATCAGCAGCCGAGTTTATAGCCCTGCACGGGCCGGCCCGTTTCAGTCAGGCTGCTGCCGGGCCCGACTGTCGGGTTGGGCCGGGCCGGAGCGATGATTTTTAAAGTCGGGCCCGGGCCGGGTTAAGCCACCAATTATGCACCCATTAAATAATCAAAAACTAACAACATTTTAAGAGTAGTTAAATAAATTAATTTATTCGTTTTATTTATTAAATTATCCAGCGAAAGAATCACAGAAGCTAGTAGGTGTTAAGAAATTATTTAAAACAAGAATACCGTGGAAGCCTCAGAAGCTCAATTAATGCTAAAAATTGAATCGATAAATAAGAAAACTTCAGAGCTTGAAAGAGAGAATCAACAGTTAAAAGAAGAGATAGAAATTCTAAAAAGAGAAAAGAAAAATAATGGTATCGTGATATTTGGTCTAAATATACGCAATGACAAATTAAATATAAATATCATCTGCAGCCATTTCAAAAATTTAATAGAAGTAGACGTCACACCAACACATATCAACGATTGCTACTCCCTAGGAAGAGGACAAGATAAACCTATAAAAGTAGAATTCGTTTCTTACTGAATGAAAAAATTATTTTTAAAAATTGTTTTAAGTTAAAACATAACAATCACACACAATGACAAATAATATTTTAAAAAGTGTTAATGAAAAAAATGTTTTGTATCGTAAAATGCAAAAAAATTCTAGCAAGGAAAATAAAAAGCAATATAAAATCATGAAAAATAAACTTGACGCATAAATTATTTAAGCTAAGAAAGCGTACTATCAAAATCAAATTAAAAGAAATGGAAGCCGATGCCTTTCAGGTCCCTAAACCTGAAAAGGAGATAATGAAAAAGTCCTATCTATTCCTTGGTCCTCGATGTTACAATTTTTTACCAACAGACCTAAAACGCCTGCCTTCTATGGCATTTAAAAACGGATTAAGAATATGGATGCGATCATCAGTAACACGGGCACAAATACATAGTTATATCGAGTTGGACAGTTAGTTAATAATTATACTGTCGTTTCTATGCATTTAATATATCAATTCTTAAGCTATGTTTATTTATTACCTATGTTTCTATATTGTAGCATAAGTTTTAGTATTATTTTGTCATTTTACTTCTTATATTTTATATTTTATTGATTTTTGTTTCATTTTATGGTCACGCTCGAGGGCTTGCTCTCCTGTGGCTTAACTATATTTATTTGTTATATTGTACAAAACCATTTTTTTTGCAAATAAATATTATTATTATATAAATTTTATTTTGCAACTTTTCTTTCCAAAAGAAAGTTTTCCCTAATTGTATTCCTCGTGGAGTAAAAACGCAGCTAGCCCTGAATTATACCAATTGTGGTTTTCCTTAATGTCATTGTCACACAGTCATCACTCTAGCTGCATTTTAACTCTATCATAGAGTTTGTTTTTTTTGTTTTAAACTCCTTTCGGACTGGCAGCAAGCAAGAAAAATGATTTACTTAGTTCAAAAAAATATACATTTCTTTAACAGATTAAAGAGTTGTTAAGATGCTGAAATTAATTATTCTTAAATCGAAGATTAAAAAAAAAACTTCCGTGCAATATAAAATTTATAATTCACATCTCACTTTATACCTTTCAATTTCGAATATATTTTTTTATTAACTAAATTTTAAAATTTATTAAATCAACATCGTATTCTGATATTATTAAAGTTAATAAATGGTAAACATTTTATAACATAGGAACCTTTGAAAAATTAGTCACTGCACCCCTCCATTCACTTTTGCGGTGAACACCCCGTTTATACATCACAATATACACTGAATGCCACTTCTAGTCTTAGATGCTTTAAGGTTAATGCCATCTGCAGTCACAACAATGTGAATTTGAAATTAATCCCCATGCAGGGGTGGCTCCACGAACTATGATAATATATAATCTACAAGATAAACGAAAAGGCGTTTAACAAGTAAACAAGAAATGTTCTCATTAATCCACTGGTAGTGTAATTAGGGAGCCTATCGGTGGATTTGGGCCTAATCCGTCACTGTCTATCGCGATCGTCGTCAGGGGGCGGCGACTCGAGCTGGAGCAAGATATCCGAACCTTTTGGGCGAGCCGAGCACATTGTCGCCAGTAATTTGTAATTATCCGCGATAATTATCTCGATTTCGCTTTCTACGGTCCTTTACACGGCCCTTCGGAGATTGAGTTAAAAGTAGTCGCAGAATGATGGCAGGAATGATTCGAGATTAACTTCGAATTATTATCATGGTTTGCACTTAATTACGATTGAACGATTGCAAGTATCAAAATAAGTTGTTTTTTGTGTCGCTAAAGTTTTCTTGAGAAGCAACTTAAATTAGAATCGATTACAGAGTTTCGACGTTTGCATCTATTTTAATACTATCATACTCCTACCTAAATACAAATGCAAATCTTTATATACCAGATTGTTGTGTACTACGAGTATATTATGGATGTACAAACACTATTTAAAAAGAATTGAGTCGCCTCAGCAAAAAGTCCTAATTTAAATATAATCTAACTCTTCTCCAGTGCCTCGGTACCTGAAACAACGTTAATTAGGTTTGGATTTCAGAATGCTCGTCAAATTATGATAAATTAAAATCTAAGTTGACAAAACCAGAAACATTCCATAATGTTGCAAGAACTACTAAGGATATTTCAAACCACTTGTGTACTAAAGATGTGCCCCAGGGATCACTCATTCGAATGCGTTTATTCTCAACCGTTCTCTAAATGCCCCTGCTCAGATCCAGGAATAGAGTAGGAAGGATTTGATCAAACTGATGATAGGACATTGTCGCTTAGGTAACATCATGAGAAAGATAGGTTTGACACAAACATGAGACTGTCGGTTTTACAGTGCTGCAGGTGAATCTACAAGCACATTCTATGTACCTGATCAGTATTGGAAAAAATTAAGTTTTAAATCTTAGGCTTTATCCGACTGAAGCTTAGCGACTTTAATCTAACCCAGTCTAACCTAACTCAACCGTGACGGTCTTTATCAGAATGTGTGGTTTGTATGGTGGACTATAATGTAAGCATGAGCCACAACAGATTTGTTGGAGTGCAGTAGAAGGCGATGTGTGTTCATCATTACACTCATCTTCCACTTAACCTTACATAAATTACATCAAAATACAATGAACTGGCGTGGGATTCATGTGTCGAGTAACTCTATCTCGATACGATTCGATATTGTCGAGTCAAATCGTGTAACGAAAGATCAAAAACGATATTTCGTAAAATTGTTTCGTACTATGAAATTAAAGAGGCAAAATTAGTTGATACCAAGTACAAGTGGACTTAAATAATTACTACTTGAAGAGTCTAGATGGTACCTCTTGGTAATGTTCAAGTATTCTTTATAGGTAGCATGGTTGACTTTGGAGTACACAGGATACACCGATAATACTTTTAGGTAGAGCGTTTTCGGTCGAATATATTTATACCCTGTATAAAATACGTTTCCAATGAGGTCGGTAATTATTTTTAAATAGCCTTTAAATTTGAACACAGCCCTTAATGTGTACTTGCAGTATTTGATGTTTTGTATATTGATTCTCTAAGGGTATATACTTGTTTAAATTTATTAATTCCATAGAGTTCATTATGTTAATTAGAAATCATATAACTTGAGTTAAATTTGAAATATAATTATTTCAAAATATCCATTAAATTTAAACATGCCCTAAATTTTTAGTAAAGATTTTGAGAATCAGATTGATAAATTTTTGAAGAAATATTTATTTAAATTCTTTTATATCCGGATTTTCTGTCACTTTAAAATTTTTCCGAATAATATCAAACATTTCTTTGGTTATAAAAGATTTAATTATTTTATAAGAGATGGGAAGTGGGCAATAATACTGACCAAAAGTTAATCAACAATAAATACTGAGTCCCTAATTGGATTCAATCTTATAATCGAATGACTGAATGATCGAATGATCTACCGTAAGTTGAAAGCTCATCAGTTAAAAATAAATACCAATGTATTAGTATTAAACTTATTTATCAAATCAAATCAAATATATTAACTGTTAACAAACATATGTTTTGAGACAACATTTGTATCATAGTTATAAAATGTTAACTTTTATTATCTAACACGTTATTTGTAAATGTTAAAATTTGATTGCTAACAGTTAATAAACCTATGTTTTGTATTATATTTCACTGTTTAATAAAACAGTATTTCCAAGACAACTTTGTATCTTAGTTATCAAATATTACATTTTATTATTAAAAATATTAATTGTAAATATTAAAATTTATACAGATAAGAAATGTATAGTTTAATAAACCTTGTGTATGTTTAATATTATGCTTTAATTGTTTTATAAAACGCTATTCGATTTCCAAGACATCTTTGTATTTTAGCTATCAAATGTTAAATGTTATTATTAAATATATTATTTGTATAATAAGGATAATTTCCTGACTGTAGCAGAATTTTATAAATAAAAATTTCCTCGGTTTATTTGGTTTTGTTTTGTTTTTATTTTCTATCATTTAAGCACAAGCACTACATATGCATTGGAATATGTTTTTTCCATCTTCTGCTGCAGTCAAAATTTAATAAAACATTACAAACGATTGCAAACAGTTTAAAATTTTTAAAATAACAGAAACCTCTTTTTCTGTTTCACAGCGTGTGTAAAATAAAAAATGATTTTTTATTTCGAATACACCTTCACACGCTGTGAAACAGAAAGGTGGGGTTTTTGTGTTATTTTAAACATTTTAAACTGTTTGTAATCGTCCTCCATGTTTTATTAAATTTTGACTGCACCAAAAGAAAAAATTCCGAAACATATGTAGTGCTTGTGCCTAAATGATAGGAAATAAAACCAATATGACCGAATAAACCAAGGAAATTTTTATTTATATAATATTTGTAAATGTTAAAATTTGTTTTTATTTATTAATTGAGGATTTTAAATCTAGTAATTTATATTTGTTAGTATTTAGCTTAAGATATATTAGGGATATGAAATCAAAGGTATACATACAAAAAATATATTTTATTTAATTAAAAAGCCAACAATAGATGCTTGTATAATTCTACAAACACGAAAAAATTAAAAAAAGAAATAAATATTAAATGCAGTATAAGTTTGTGGAATATAGTTTAATTTCATCCCTATTGTCAACATTTTTCAACATAATAAACCTATATAGACTGCTAGGTGGTACAATCGTACCCGGCTGAAATTTATGAAGTGAATGGCGGGACCATCAGGAAGTGTCATCTGCAATGACTTAGTTTAGAATCCCTGCTTAAAATAAATATATATGTTTTTGTTGGGGTAAGGCTCTTGGGGCTAGGGCAGTTAGGGTCGAGATATTAGGACCATGGATGTTTTATCCCATAAATATAAAAATTTCATAAAAACATTCGCCGCACCCCCTACTTTCTATCTAATATGATGGGGGTGTCACCCTCAAAAAATAAAATTACAATTTTGTTACTTTTTTTTATCTAAACCCAAAATTTTATTTTTATTTTTTTTTTATTTTTGGACCTAAATTTTCGACCTAAAAAGTTATAGTTCGGATCTGGGGCTGGCATTTAAAAATTTGTATAGAGGAGATTAAAATTTTATCTTTGGCATTTTTACAATATACCGGATTTACGTCTTTTTCATCAAAATCTGAACACCGTCCTCTAAAGGGAGATATACGGGGTGGCACCTCAAAAAAAAACAGTTGAAATTTACGATTTTTTAAAGATACATACCCAAAATTTTAAATAGGTAAATCAAAAATATCAGCACGTTCGATCATAAAAATAACATTTATTTAAAGAAGGAAATATATACACAATTTATATTTTTGTTGTCTCGTAAAACATTTTAAATACGTATTGGCAAGAATAAATTAAATAGGTAATCACCTAAATTATAAAGATACTTTGCTTAGTTGAGTTGAAACATGGCAAATATCTCATAAATAGTAAGTTTTTCGTTTATTTGACTTATATAGTATTCACCAAAATAATACGTACCTACTATTAGAATTTATTAAACAAATATGATTACTTACCAGGAAAAAAATCACTGTGAACTTTTCATATGTAACGTGCACTTTTAGCCGCTCAATTTAACTAAGGAAAAATTCGACACACCTTGTTTAAATATACGGAAAAAAGGTAAACTGTAATTTATTGTTGATAAGCTTTTAAAGCCATTATTTTTGTCGTAAACTGGCTGTATGTATTGTTGGACTTCAGATATCATTATTATAATTTATTTAATAGTATCACTTGACAGGGGTATCGTATTTTGTCCATATTATCTGAGTTTTTGTAGAATTTACCCAACTGTTTGTTTTAATGTGTTAGATTCTCCGAAAAATAGACAGTATTGTTGCGAATTTGCTTATATATTATGTATTATAACCTTACCTTTAAACAATTTATTATTTACGAGGCCAATTTCATCGAATTTGTTTTCTTTTTGATCAAAGTTATTGTTTTAATTCAATATTGTTTTAATTTTGACAGCACGAGTTTTTGAGTTAAATCTCAGTCAACAACGGGACACAATAATTGGTAGTGTCATGTATTGTGTGTCGTTGAGTCTGGTTCCAAGTTCCAGGTAATGGTAGCTCCACAGTGAGTGATTTAACGTCGCATTCGTTGTACGAGGTGCGTTTGTTTAACTGTAGGTTTGCACGCGCTTAGGACATTTTTATAAATGTAGTTATAGTGTATATAGATATAGTTTGTAGAGTAGTCTTCCGTAAAAAGCTCCGAGCAATTACTACTAGAGGGAGTCTTCCCCCCTTCCCCGCGCTAAATTTTGTTAGCAACATCTACTCCCCCCGAGGGGGAAAATACCTCTTCTGTAATTGGCTTATTTAATCAGCGTTGCCAAGTTTTACAGCGCCAGAAGTGATCTGTGAGCGCCAGTTATGACACTTTCTGACACATGTCAATTTCTTATTTGTATTTTACGGAAAATATTATTATTTATAACGTTGTAAGGGTTGTAAATGTATATTTAAGATTTATTATCTCTAATAATATGGTGAAAACATGCTTTATGTGTAAAAGGCCTGTTGAAAATGCTTCTTCAAGATAATATCATAAGTAAGTACAGACACAACCTAATTATCAGAGGCGGTGCATTAGGCAATCACCTTTAATTTGCAATTAAACTTTCTTATTTTCTTATCGAAAAATTAAAATTAAGAGCAAGTAAACTAAGTTCATCTTCATCCGTCTCATAATGATTATAGTAAAGGTTAATTACTTATTATTATTTTAATATCACATCTTTGTAAAGTTTATTGTTATTTTTTTAGGTTTCCTTTTCTTGATGTGAGAAAGAAATACATGGTTCCAAAATATAGGAATTCAACAAGAATAACTTTTATGCTAATGAACATTTTTATTACAGACCTCAGGGAAGGAAAATATTAAAGAAAAATGCAATTTCGACGAAAGAAGTATAATAATCAATCCTGTCACTACTTCTACACTATATTCATCTGCTACTAAAATACTAAAACAACAAGTAAGTAGAGAAACTTAAGTTTCTTTCAAAAAGAATGTTTAAGGAAAAAGGCATAGCTATTTTTTTGTTGACACTTTTTTTTAACTAATCTAAAAGACTAATTTTGTGTATTGTTTAAATGTTCATTTTTTGTACTTAATTTGTTTTAGGTTTAAACAAAATGAACTTTTAAGATATGCATGGAATATCCCAAAAGAGCTAAGGAAGGTTTTAAAATTCTTAAGAAAAGTATTCAGAGCCAAAAACATAAAATAGTCTTCCTGTCCAAAATATAAATAGGTATAAATATTATGCTAAAACAATACTAGATCAACTTAAATAATGTGGATTTTGACTATTTTGAGTTATGCAGATCATTATGATCTAAAAAAATGTTTGTCTGGTGCTATAGTCAGGTATAAAAACATTCATTTATTTAAACACAGTTGCAATATACATTTTATTTAGTTTTTAAGTTAAAACCTATTAGGACATCCTAAAATGACTTTTTTCGTTTGATGTGAGATTAATTGTTCTACATTTTTGTTGGTGAAATAGAATATATTAAGATGTCTTACTGTTTTCTCTGATTATCTAAAAAGTTATAACAATATACAAAGACTGTTATAACAAAAAAGAGATATACCTTTACTTAAATACACAATTAGTCAGTTCAATTGTACAATAATTTAAAGCAGAAATCCAGAAAACTTTAAAAATGTGTTTAAATGTGTTTTTACTATAACAAGGACATAATTATTAAAAAAACTTGGCACATAACATTGACGATAGGTTTTTATAATATATATTATAAAAATTACAACGAACTACACAAAATGACATTATTAATAATTTAGCAATAAAAAAGTTAAGTACAATGATGACATTAAAAGTTGAGTTTCTCGAAATACTTTTTTTTAAATTGTCTCAGTAACTACCTAGTATTTTTCTAGCACAATAATATTATATGAATGTGCATTGTGTGATATCTTATATTTTAGGAATAAAATTATATATTTTTTTGCAGGTTTCTGTTAACAATGATTCCAAGAACTTTTGAAAATATTATTGAAACGGCATTTGCAAATATAATTCTCAATTAAGAGCTTTTGATCTAACATTAAATTTTTATTCTCCATAAGGTTATAGCTTCCTAAGAAGAAAGTTTAACAAGACTTACCAGACTCAAAATATCAAAATTTTACCAACCAATTGATGGTTCTACTGCTTTCCATAGGAAAATTCTCCTCGAAACTACTAAAAGAAAAGTGGCAGAGGCAACCGAAGAAGTCAAAAAAGTCTTTTGCAAAACAAAAACTAGAAATTTGTTTAAGAATCTAATTATTGTTTTACCATTAATAATTTTTGATAACGATTTAAGATTATGAAGTTCTATTATGAATTTTACTCTTTGATATCCTATGTTTAAATTTTTATTAGGACCAAAATAAATTATAATTTTCATTTCAACTACAAAAACCCTCATAATATTAAAAAGGGGAAAAACGTTAGATTAGTTATGTTCAGAATTAAACTCTTTAAACATTTATCTACCTAAAATGTGTTACTTTTAGAAGGTATGTTATTAACTTTCTATTTGTACTTGTATTAATTTATTTCATTTTATTATCTGTTGTATTTTCAAATTGATTTTGATATCAATCTTGTCTATTTATATATTTTTTATACTTACATATATGTTTTTTTCATTGTAACAAACGTTTATTAGCTTATTAAATATAATGAATTCATGTTGTTTTATTATATGCTTGTATGAATGATTACTTTTATTTCCTTTTAAAAATGAATTTCGAAGATAAAGCCGAAACGGTGAGTGAGAATAAAAATTAGACGAAAGTGACGATATTTACTGGAGCTTTCATCTACACGCTCCTTTTTCTAGCCATCTACACCTAAGCCAGCAAGATTCGTCTTCCCTCCATCCTTACATTCTCCATTCCAGAGAAAACGCCGTCCTCTTTAACATATCCAGACCTTCTTGACGTGGACTATACCACTACATTATCAACTTTATTTGTTATCCAGAGCAATTTAAATGCATTCGTAATTGCTCATTCTCACCTCTTCTCTTGTAGATTCCGTATTCAGTTTTCTTATTTTTAGTTACGTTTGCACTGCTCTTTTATTTTCACAGCTTTAATTCTATAATGCTGTAACGCTACAATATGGATCCATTTATGTGGTTTATACTATTTAGTGTTATTCGTAAGTGACCAACCTATTATAATAATTAAAGATTATTGTATTACAGGCCTGAAGATGTTCCTGTAAGGCCGAAACTAGTTGCTCCTGTATTTATATTAAAATTGATTTTAAGGTTTTATTCTTCAATTGAAAAAATTAGACCTTTACAGTGATTTTGTTTCTTTTCCTGCATTAAAAACATATAAGACGGTATTCATTTTAAAAATAGTATAATTAGCAAATTTTTTAGTTTTTTTTACAATTAAAACATTTGGACAATGTGTTTTTATAGCCTTGTGCCCGCTTCCTCACTTCCTCTACAGATGTTGCTAACACAACAATCGCCTACAAACTATTAGTAATTGCTCGGAGGTAAAAAGTCTATAAGATAAGTACTGGTAAATTCTGAAAGATGAATTTCTGAACCCACTCGGCTTGTCATTTTCCTAAGGTGGAAGTCAGGACATCATGCCATATGCCATTATGCCATTATGCCATATTTGACAGGCGAAGAAAGACAGATAACCTTATATTTTTGACTGAGGAGTAAAATCTTTATTTTATGGGTGTTAGTAAATAAGTACGACAAACTTCAGGGGGTGATTCAGCATGAAAAAATAATGACAGTTTGCTATATAAACGTATGTCTGAAAATGCTTCGTTTTCCGAATACGGGGTGTTAAAGTTTTTCTTAAAAACTGACGATTTGTTTATTGCTCTGAAACCCCATACGAAAAGATTTTTTGTCACAGACTGAACGAGGAACTCAAAAGTGATTTTTAATTTGAAATATCTCAGTGGCGTACCATTTTTTTCTTTAAAATAATTGAGATCATTAACCGTATGCGCGCCAATGATGAACATAAAGTTCTTAAATGCATGTCAAAAAATACGCAATAACTACCTCTTAAAGCCCACCAAATTTCATTTGCATATCTCGACGGGATTCAGAGCAATAAGTAAATCATGTTTTTAAGAAAAACTTTAACAAACAAAGCATTTTCAGACATACGTTTATATAGCAAATTGTCATTATTTTTTCATGCAGAACCACCCCCTAAAGTTTGTCGCACTTATTTACTAACACCCCATATAACCATCAAGTTATCCTAATAAAGGGAAATCTAGATTTTACTCCAGTATTAATTGTGGAAGAACGGGTGTATAATATTTTTGGGGAATTTCGTTGTTTGGTTAAATTCTCATGGTTTTTGGACCCATTCCACACCCACTAAAGAGATTTATAGGCATAACAATTGTCAGTATGACTAATTTCAATAGATTTTAAGTTATTAGTTTGTTGTTTCATATAGGAAGATCCATCAGCTTTTGAGTGTGTAATATTGAAGTGGATTCTTCAATTCACTCTGTGCGCGACAGCAGCGCCAATTCGTTTTGGTACTAATGGACTATTTCTGCGTATAGTGGCAAATACAATTTTTAATAGAATTCATAAATAAAAAGTATAAATGTTAGTTTTAATAAAAGTATATGGATTTGTGAAACAAGTAAAACATTAAATTATCATTATTATATATTTTTATTGCTTAAATTAAAGAAAATTATGGATAATCAATATAAATAAATAATAAAATATAGGCAGGCAACAGTATTTACTGAAAAATGTATGGGACGTTGCCTAAGTCTAATTTCTGTCAAAATAAAAAAATACCATTTAATAATAGCGTGAAGTTAAAATGTTTAAAAAAAGGATCGTTATTTCCTTTTTGTTCGAAAGAAAACAGAATTAATGATTAAAACTGGTTTCCCATCAGTAAGTCACAAAATTGCATTCCAGCCACATATAATAATCAAAGACAGAAATTTTGAAATCTAGTCCCTGCTGATGAATGAACATTTAATAATAAAGGGATATTAAAGAACATCGTAAAATGATAATTTATTGTTTATTTAAAAGCTTTCAAGTTTCTGATGTCTACTATTTCCAGCATTACTGTGATTATTACAAAAATAAAGGTAATTTTTCTTCTTATTGTACACCTACCCATTTATTTCTTTGATTTAATTTTCACTTTGCTACTGAAATTTTTTATATAAATTCACTGTTTTTTTTTTGGCTAGTATTTGTACAATTTTCAACACAGCAACTCCGGTTGCTTATTGTATTGTTTTTACCTACTTTTTAAAAATAGTAAAATGTATACACGTGTATTTGATATGCCAAAATTACAAAATATCGCCCTAAAATGCACGAATTATCCGCACTAGCGCTAGTATCGCTTTTGCTTCCCTTTCCATGACTTTCCACAGAGCGAATAGTGATTGCTGCGGACTGTCAAGCTTGTTTTTCACCCTTGAAAGGCTACCAGTTTAACCTTTTACGAAAAAGGTATGTTTGTATATATTTGATAATATTGTACACCTTTTGATTATTGATTTTTTAATGGTATTATATTCATTAATTGAAAGTGGTTTTATAAAATTGACGTCTGACGGCCATTGAAATTTAAAAAAATATGCTCTGTTAACATTTTTTCTATTTGTTTTTAATGAGAAAGACTAAGAGCTAGTTTTTCAATCAGTTTAAACTTTCGTTCACCTAAACTTGGATTAAATATAGAACTAAAGCCTTGGTTTCTTTGAACACTCCGTCGCAGTAAGCGGACAGTCCGTCGACCGCTGAGGACAGCAATTTTCGCCCGAGGTGGTTTGTTAAAAAATATAGAAAATGATACTTTCTCTATATCTGTACGTGCTGTTTATGTATTATAAATGTAATCGAAAGGTACTAAAATGGATGCAAATAAATTGTTTGCGTTGTTATTATTGTTGGAAGAGGAAGAACAAGAGGAACTGGTAATGGCAACCGTCAAAGTCTCCAATAAGCCAGTGGATGAGTTGTTTTTGTGTCGCGATACATAAAGTGCCTTTAATATCACTGTGCAGCGGAGGCTTTTTGGAAATGAAACCAAATTGAGGGAGTATTTTAGACTTTCTACAGATCTTTTTGAATTCGTGTTGAGTTTTATAAAGGACATAATTTCCAAGAAACCTAAAAATAAAGTCATGATGTCATTTGTATGTGTGAATTTGTCACTCATTGTTTTAAAATTAATAACAATATAGTCTCCGCACACGCCGACGATTCCACTGATATCAATCTCAACAGATATCAACCGACTCTTCGCGATAAATCAGCGGCATGACACCGTCCTGCTCAGCTAAGCGGATTCAAGAAAACCATTCCCATTTAAATACTCTGGTTTGATAAAATCGTCAGAACGCGACGGTTGACGGACTGTCCGCTCACCGCGACGAAGTGTTCAAAGAAACCAAGGCTTTAGACCAACATCAACATCGTTTTTCCATAATGTCAATATTACAGTTCAGGTGATTTAAGTTTAATTTTTATTTGTTCTGAATCGAGGTAATTCTGTTAAAACTAAATGCTCTATATTAGTTTCACATTTTTAAAAATATATATTAGAAATCTAATGTGTCCGACACATGACTTTCTGTCTAGTTATTACAGGCTTTTTTCAGTTATTTTGTACAACCTATTGTATCATCTCTGTAAATTAAAATTATACACTTTTCCTCAAATGTTCGGTACATTTGTGAGAAATCTTGTATGAAATAAAAATTATACAGATTGATATAGCAAACAACTTTTATTTGAACAATTTTCGAATTTTTTACTTTTTGTCAATTTCAAGCAAAATTTTAAAATTTGGTGTTTTTCTATTTATCCCTTTTTTGAGTTTTCTTCAAAATTCTAAATTGGCAATAATTCTCAAAATATCTCGAACCCGTCCCTTATAAAAGAATTATGTATAGTATAAGAATTATAGAGAATGTCATATCAAACAACTATTTTTAAACAATTTTCTTAAAAAAAATTTTTTACTTTGTCAAATTTCTCGAATACATTTTAAGAAAATTTTGTATGAAACAAAAATTATAGAGAATAATATTATACAAGTAACTTTTATTTAAAGAATTTTCTTCCCAAGCGTAAATAACAGATATATTCTATAAAATAGAAAAATGACTACCAATAAAGTACCCCTCAAATATTCCAACTGTGCCCAAACTCGAGGTCGAAAAAAATATGATTCATATACTTTCTTTGTCTGTATACAGACAGGAAAGTAAAAATGAAGATGAAAAATTTTACGAAATGGAAAAAATTACCAGACTACCAATTTTTCGACCAATAAAGAAGTATTGTTTTGCAATTCCTTCTTCTAATTCGTTAATTATTATGTTAGCCATTTCCTTAAACAAACGAAATATTGCATATTCTCGTGGGTACATTAATACGCCTTAAATAGGCAGCATTTTCCCAATCGTCTTAATTCATTATTTTGAACATAAAATGTACAAAAATAACTGTCGTTCAATATACCTATATATCAATGTAAAAATATGTATTTTAGTTTAAACGCCCAACTTTGATGGTTAAATTTTTCAAGTAGCTTAAATTAAATGCAGACGTGAACAATATTTGAAATACACCATCTTTCAGTTGAACTAAGTTCATTTAGTGAACTTAGTTTAACAGATGATCGAAAAACTGGCCCTAAAATGGCATTTCATAACGGTACGTCAAAAAATGTCCCCTCTTAATAAAAACTGATGAGTTTTGGAGATTTTTTTATGACGGTTCTGAGATATTCAATATGGGGGCTTTAAAATAATCACCCTTTATATAAAGATACAATGAACTTTATTGTATGTTTTATAAAATTTTATTAAATATTATATTTTTTGAGAAACTAATGATATAATTTAGTTATGTTACAAACTTATCGTGTTATACTGTAATATAGATTTATCTAATAGATTTGTTTTTTTTAATATCGATCCTATACAAAGCATAAAAATGCAAACAGCCTATAAATTAGAAACAAAATAGTATCTTTGTAACATTTTTTTAACATTCTACAAAAATAATCAATTAACGTCAGTTGAAAGCTGAAAATTACTATTATTACGGTACGGCAACCAGGTATGAAGTAGCCATAAACATTTATTTCACCGTGAAGTTTATCTCTTAATTGCAATCTCGGTTGCGGCTTTATATAAAAAATTTAAATTCAACGTTCAGTGTTCATATTTTACGAGTAATAAACACGAAAACGGGTCCGACATCATATTTCTATAGATCTGGCAATAAAATCGCGGGAAAAACGTTCAGCTTTTGGCCAAAAACGGCGGTCCCGGGCCATCATCGTGAGGTTTGACTTCCGCCTCCGCCTGCAGATCTACATATTTATGGAACCCCTGTAGTTGACGGTGGTCGTTACGCACAGCAAGAGTTAAAGGATGCCGGCTGGGGAAAAGGAGAGAGGATCTCTGACGCAGACCAGTACCGCATTAGGCTTGTAGAGTAAAATAATGAAGTTAACAAATTTAATTTTTAATGAAGAAAAGAGGAAAACACAATGTATGTCAACCAGTAGGAACTTTTATTATTTTTTTTTTTTTCAAAAGATTGTATAGCTCAAAATGTAAAAAATTCTTATTTTTAAGAAAATTCTTGAACTAAAAATGTTTGAGATATCTATCTCTATAATTTTTGTTTTTTACATGATTTCTCTAAAATGGACCGTAACTGAAAAATTGGAGGAAAAGTATAAAATTTAAATTTTTTAGCATTTTCGTTGACAATGAGTGTATATAGAAAAATGTTTCGAGTTAGATGTATGTGGAAAATGTATACAGGGTGATTCATAACTATTGGGACATAGGCTAAGGGCAGGTTATTTGGACCAAAATATGGCGATTGGACCAAATATACCTTTATAAAATATGGCTGTGGAATAAGATACAGGGCGTTAAAGTTGAATTTTTTTTTCGTTTTTTTTTTCTGATAATGTCACTGTTCATTTATGAATTGTTATCAAAATCGGCACAAAGGCATATATTAGAAAAAGACATATTATTTTATGTAATATTTCACATTTTGTTACAGGGGGCGCCACGTGAATGATTCCTGATGATGAAATTAGATGGTAACTTTTTTTGGCGAAACTTTTTAGTGCTTTTTATTAGAAAATATTACGTAAACATCATTTCTACGTAATATTGGTACTCCTGTTTTAACACGATAATTTTACCTGTTTTCGAGAAAAACGCAATTGAACAGTTCAGAGTCTCAGAAGGATATTTCAAAAAATATTTTATTTATGAAAAGTGTGCTTTGGACTGTCAGATAATTGTGTCTGGTAAATGTCAGTTCTTGCCAATTAATTATTTTTGCTGTGAGATTATAGTCTATTGTTGCATAGGTTGCATAGGTACTCTTGTTTAAACACGATAATTTCACCTGTTTTCGAGAAAAATGTAATTGAACAATTCAGTGTCTCAGAAGGGGATTCCAAATAACGCAATAAGAAAACTTGTAACGTAAGGCTTCTATTTCAACGGTAAAGCAAAATTAAAAACAATTTAACATAAAAAAAGCAAACTTAAATTAAATGTGACCTCTTCCGACTTCTATGCCTTTTCTAATTCTTTTAATAAAGGACTTTCGGATGGCAAAGAAAATATTCTGTCCCCTTATAAAATTACCCGCATTTTGTATGTTCCTCCACAGTTCGTCTCGTGAATTAATTTCCTGGGTATAAACTAAGGACTTAATATGTCCCCATACATAAAAATCTAGAGGGTTATAGTCAGGACTTCTTGGTGGCCATTCAAAATTACTTCATCTGCCAATCCAAAGTTGAGGAAATATGTCACTTAGATAATTTCTAACAACTAATGGAAAATAAGGTGGAGCTCCATCCTGCATAAACCACGTTTTCCTTCTTACATCTAGTGGCATATCATCCAAAATATCTCTAAAAGTATTTTGACAAAAAAAATAAATAGGAATCTCCATTAAAATTTGGAGGATATGGCCCTAGTAGTTGGTCGCCTATAATGCCACACCAAATATTAAATTTAAACTCATGTTAAAAATGTCTTTCTTTACAAGCATGCGGGTTTTCTTCTTCCCAGTGATGACTGTTTCGATAATTAAAAACACCTCGTCTAGTAAAAGTCGCTTCATCGGTGAACATAATATTTTTAATAAAATTTCGGTCATCATTATGTTTGTTGAGAATACGTTGGCAGAACTGTAACCGTCTTGGGAGAACTCTTGGAAGCAAATTTTGAACAGAAGTGAAGTGATAAGGATGAAACTTTTCTTTTTTTAAAACTCTAATAATAGATGACTGACTTACTCCTGTTGTTATTGCCAGTTGACATGAACTTACTTCAGGATTTTCATCTACTCGAACCAAAATTTCATCTTCTTCATTAGGTGTGATTTGTTTTTTACTATGAAATGACCCAGTTTCACCCAAACGATGAAAAAGATTTGCAAAAGTTTTGTGATTTGGTTGCGTTCTGTCTGGATATAACAATTTATACCTTCTGGCTGCCATGCGACCGCAAAAATTTTCTTGTGCATATACACAAACCATATCCCGCATTTCTTCATTCGTAAAATGATTGTGACGAGGCATTTCAGTCGAAAAAGGTTTAAAAAATGCAACAATAGACTATTATCTCATAGCAAAAATAATTCATTGGCAAGAACTGACATTTACCAGACACAATTATCTGACAGTCCAAAGCACACTTTTCATAAATAAAATATTTTTTGAAATATCCTTCTGAGACTCTGAACTGTTCAATTGCGTTTTTCTCGAAAACAGGTGAAATTATCGTGTTTAAACAGGAGTACCAATATTACGTAGAAATGATGTTTACGCAATATTTTCTAATAAAAAGCACTAAAAAGTTTCGGCAAAAAAACTTATCACTTAATTTCATCATCAGGAATCATTCTCGTGGCGCCCCCTGTAAAAAAATGTGAAATATTACATAAAATAATATCCCTTATCCAAAGATATGTCTGTGAGCCGATTTTAATAACATTTCATAAATATACAGTGAGATTATAAAAAAAAAGAAAAAAAAATTCAACTTTAACGCCCTGTATCTTATTCCACAGCCATATTTTATTAAGGTATATTTGGTCCTATCACCATATTTTGATCTAAATAACCTGCCCTTAATCTACCAATAGTTATGAATAACCCATATTAAGTTAACCTCAAAATATTTGCAGAGGTGCTACAATAGGTTGTACAAAATAATTGAAAAAAGCCTGTAATAACTAGATAGGCAAGTCATGTGTTCGCAGCTAACATTTATAGTTCTGAAGACGTAACCGCTACCAACCTGGTAACTACAAAGGTTACGGCGACCATCCACCGCTACCACCTAGTTACTAAGCTGCTATGTAATAGTTACCAAAGTGGGGAATGATTTTCAAGTAACCAAGTAGTTTTAGGCTAGTTATTGGAACTTCCACCGCCGCTATTATTAAAGTCACAAAGTAGTGGCAGCCGGTTATTGCTACAAAACATCTTAGTAACTGCTTCATCTCTGTTGAACGTGGGCTTGTCCTGACTCTCTCGTTTAAATATGTATGAATGTAATTTTTATTTAAAGTCTTGTTTAAAAGATATGATGGCGAGGCAAGTGGTTCACTTTGTTACTTGAAAGTAATAATATAGTAGGTATGATATTATACTTTTATAATAGCGTGTTTAAAGCTATTTGAGGATATATTTGTTTAACAAATAGTAGTTTACTGAGTAAAATATTAAAATACTTCGAAAAAAAAAAAATAAAAGCGACACCCAAATTTTAGGTTTTTCATAAAAAAAGATAGTAATATTAAAATAAAAAGTGATATTAAGCACTCACATAGTCCCAAGTCGATAATAATTTTAACTTTTTGGATGCTGAATTTATTTTAAACCAATGAAAATTTCAAAATTAATCAATTTTTTATGTTAAAAAAAATGCATTCCTTATTTCACCTAAAATGTATGGCCGAATTATAAGTTGTGACTATGAAAGATAATACTACCACTTCAAAGTAATTAAAAATGGGGGATTTAAGGAGCGTTGAGATTAAAGAAAAAAAAAAAACAAATCAAATATGAAAAGAGAGATCAATATGAAATTTTTAGTAGAAATTAAGCTCTATAAGAAGATGAGGCCTATTGATTACGAAAAAAAATTGAATAAAAGTGGGGGGGAGTTAAGGGGGTTAAAATATTTAAAATAAATCTAACTTAAAAACAAACAAAAATATCAACTTAAAATTTTTGGCAAAATCAAGCTTTATAATGGGATGAATCCTATTGATTCTGAAAAAATATGATTGAAACTGGGGTTTAAGGTGGTCTGTTAAACTGGGAAGAGTTTAATTTAGAATGCCACGCATTATATATCTTCAAATTATTTATTTGTGTAATATTATGTATTGTGATGGAACTAATCTTATAAAATACACATTTTAGTTTATTTGTTTTTTAGCCAATAAAAGGTATTTATTTTATTTGACATATGTAACAAATTGTGAAAATGATTAAATTTAAAATAAAAACTGAAAAATGGCAGGTAAAGTTTTATATAATATTTTTTACACAAAAATCAATGTCAAATTTTCTACATAACCTGATATATATTTAAAAATTATCTCAAAATATAAAGAAAACTTAGTTGACTAACTAATAATGTTTATAGATAATTTTCAACGTATTAAAAATAAAACAAATATTAAAATAATTAAATTATTCATTTATTTATTAATAGTTAAAGTGCTTGAAAACAGTATGATTACACTTGTACAAAGTTTACAAATGATAAAATTATTGGAAAAAGTGAACACTTATTTTAAATTATCATAAGCCGCCACTATTACTAAGTTATGCATTATTGTCAGTTAGAGATTGTCAATTAGTGATTGTCAGTACAAAAAGGATCTTGTCTAGACTGAAGACTTTAAATTTGAAAGGTAATTAATTATGAATAATTTAAGAATGATTTAAAATAAAAGAAAGTAAAAAAGAAGTCTTTTAAATCTTGTAAATCTCTTTAAAAGGAGAAAAAGGTGCAGTGACAAAAGAAGAGAGCAATACCAGAAGGACAGAGAATTATATGAGCTGAGCTCAAAGAAAACTAAATTAATAAGAGGACAGAAGGTAAACCAAAAAGACAATAAAATGTTTACCGAGGTGAAAAGCATAAAAATTCAAAAGTACGCTTCATATTATTAACCAAACTGATAAATTTTAGTAACGTTTTAACCATTTGTAATTATTCTATTGGATGTGAATAAACGTGAAGAATAAACAATAATATGATTTCAGTACCAATTTGATTCTAAATTCCTAAATAAATGGATAAATGAATATTTTCTCAGAAAACTAAAAACTTTTACTAATTATTTTTACACAAATGTGATTAAAAATAACGATACTAGCCATATTACTTTCCAAAATCGTTTCTTAAATTTTAAGTCAACAAAGTTTCGGCTTAATTTACGCAAAAACCAGGAGATTTTAATAATTACTGTAACTTCTTCCTTGTATGAATTTCAATAATAATTATACTTAGCACAAATTGATTCATAAAACTTACATCGATATTAGGCCCTAGCAGCTCGGCAACTTCAACGGTTCAATTTCTTCCGGATTTCATTATCAAATCAACTTGTTCTTGCTAATAACCCTTCGCGAAGGTATCAGGGGGCTGATGGAGGACGATAAGGAAAAGTAGGGCGATAACGGAGTTCCTAAAAGTTGTAGGACTTAGATGATAAAGCCCGCGTTACACTGAGATAAACCGTGGAGTTGTTCAGCTGTGTTATGTTTTCGTTGAAGTGAAATAGAAGTTTAAAATTAATTAGCATTTGGTTTCTAGTACAGTGTGTTTGTAAGTGAACTAATATTCGTTGGTATTTCATCCAAACATAGAAATTATGTTGAAATTTTTAGATATTAACTTTTTATATCGACACATTTACGTCACATAAATGTCAACTTAATTTTATGTAGCCGCCTAAAAGGGAGGCAAAGGTTAAGCTCACCCTACCTATATCTATCTAACAAAGTTTATTATATTATGCTAGTAATCGCTATAAATATAGCGAAACCTAATTCGTTAAAGATTAGATTTCTAGGTAGCCATAAAATTTAATTAAAAAAAAACTAAATAACCTCCAGAAGAGCAGATATTGTTGAAATATCTATGGGACAAGGATGTCACCAGCTGTGATAGGCTCTAGTTCTTTTTTGAATGACAACAAGAATAAAAAGTGTTATTGGTACGGTCACAGATTTGGATAGAGGATAGGAAATGTGATTTTCATCAGGCACGTAGAATTGAAGGCGGCCATCTTTTAAAAAATAGTGACCTACGCACTTGCGCATTGATTGCATATTGAAGTCTTCAGGATAGGACTAACACAATTCGAGTAACATAATTCTAAAATATACAGCATTTAATTACACAATAGAACTAATAACCATAAAAATTCATAATAGAGTTTTATTTTTTTTATGGATTTTAAGAGATTTCTAAAAATAAAAGTCTTTTAGTCTTTTTTAAAACTGTTTTAAAATTAAGTAAAAAAAAAAAAAAAATTAAAATACCAGTTTATATAAAATTAATACAACAATCCAAGTCCGTACTATATTTTATAGCAGATAAATCTGGAATCACGTGATTTAAACAGAACTTTCATAATAAAAATTATAATTAAATAATTTAAATTATTACATGGGAATATTGATTGCTCATATCTTGAAAGTATTTATTTCATATAAAACTACAATATCGTTCCACAGTACTATGGCATGCACTCAAGCATACATTAAGAATCATCAATCAAAATAATTAAGAGAATATGGGCATATTCTGTAGTAAATTTAAAACTATTATCAGAAACATCTAGTTAAATATTTTATTAAAAAAAGAAAATAAATCCAAACTTAAATGTGACCAAAACGTAAAATAAATTAAAACGATAAATTTTCTACGCCATGTGTTACAAATTAAAACGAGCTACCGTTTCCCTTTACAAAACAACTACTCCTTTAGCTAATTCCACAACAGACATTGAATTATATCCAAAGAAAAACAAGAAAGTTTAAAAAAAGTAATTTTTCAACATTCAAACTTTTACTTTGCCTACCATAGAGAACGTTATTTTTGGACCGGTTTTGTTCTTATTAGGACTCTTCAGCAAGGAATAGACATTCTTGATTTCAGTCACTAAAGAATTCTGAAAAGTAGGTAAATTTACCTGCTTACATATGGACGGAGGTTGTTAGAGAATAAGTAGTAACAAAGCTTTGATTTTGCCAAGTGTGAAGTGTCCATCTAAACCCTTAATAAAAAATAAACAACTGGCAACTTATAATTCCTCGTTAGATTCTGAATTAATAATATTCGTTGTAGTTGAAGGTTGTATATTTCTAAAAATAATAGGGATAATTAACAATTTTTTATCATTTTCTTAAAATTATAAAAAGAAACAAATTGATAATTTTATAAATAGATATTTACCTCATAACACTAATGTTATAAAAATCTCCAATTTTAGGCAGATTTATGGAAGGTGTCGCATTATTTTTTTATTGTATCTATTCGTTTTGAAACTATTTAATCATCTTCATGAAAATGGGTGGAACAAATAGTGTTATTTGCTCTTATATTTTTTAATGATTTCTTTCAATAGCTATTAACCAAGAAGCATACGCTTTTTCCTCAATCTAAAAATTTATAACAATATCAACGTTAGATACCTACATACAGGTAGTTATTGTACTACGATATTTAGTTTCCTAAATGGAAATATAGTCTAAAAAGATGTCTTACTTGTGAAATGTAATGTTTCCTAAATCCTCGTTGTTTAAACAACCAAAAACAAAGCACGTCTTTCCCATTTTATTAATTTTCTATAGTTAAAACTTCTAAAATTATTTTAAATTCTCTAAAATAGCGAATCTCGAAAAAAATCAAGACGAATTGGCATAAATGACACTTTTGTCGAAACACCACAGCAACTGCTCATGTGCGTGGTACCACAGGATAAAGAACAATGCAGAAACGAAACACAGGACTAAAAGAGGAGCCTAGCAACCGAAGCCACACCTTCTTCATGGTGGAGCATTTTCAAAAGTAAATCGTAGAGATCGTAGATTTGTTACTTGTCCAAAATGCAACAGCGTACACTTTTGTATCAGATGAATGAAGCTGTCACTGCTGTCATTGCTGTCTCTGTCAGAAAATCAATATATTTTGTTGCGTGTCGTGTCTTTATTTGTAGTTATGGATTTTTGGTTGTTTTTAGTGAATATTCTAATAACTTTTATGTTTTTTTGGTGGTTTATTTTTAGTTTTTGTTGCTGTTTTTAATTGTGAAGTGTTAAAAGAGGAGGAGGATGTACTTGTATTTATTGTGGGTGTACCTCAAGAACAGGTGGAAAAAAAGGATTTTTCACTCTTGTAAAAGATCCAGTGAAGTATGTATGAAACATTGAGGGTAAAATAGGAATTGGCCTTGCCATAACATTGTAGTACAATTATTGTATGTATTTTTCAGTCTTGAATTGTGGCTTAAGGCAGCAAATAGAGAGGATTTATTGGGAAAGAGTGTTGAACACTTAAGTAAAAATTACAAAATTTGTGAATGAACTTCCAGGATAAATTCGTTTATCAGTCGGGAACAAGAAAACGATTATTTGCAAATGCATTCCCAACAGTATTTCTCTATTCAGAACCTACGAAAAGAGTCACAGTTTTGCAAGGTAAATAAAATATATAGTTAAATGTTACAAAAAGTAATTTTTTTACATTACATTTAGTAGTTTAAAAAATAAAATGATAAGTACTAATAATCTTCCCATACGTTCCATTTTATAGAACTACCTTGGAGGTAAATTCACTATGTCGACATACAATAACTTATGCAAATTAAAATAAAGTAGTTTTACTAGTTAGGTTAGTAAAAAATACAAATATTTTGACAATAAATAGGTGTCTAAATGCATATCTAGTTGAAATTTAATAATTTAACAACATTCAATCTACTGTACTTAAAAGTTGAGTAAAATGTCATAGTGCAGTTTACCTCCTAGGCACAGAAATATATTCACATTTTATGAAATTATTTTAAATTTCATCTGGCTAAAAAGTGTGACTCAAATATTTAATTCTGACAAATGATTCTTGACACTAATTGATCTGATAAAAATTTGGTTTTTTTTCTTTTATAAGAGGAATTTGTTATTTATGATGAAGAAGGCAAAGACAACTTGTGTCTACCATCAACTTCAGCAGAAGTAGAATCTATTGAACAAGTGCATAGTCAACCATCTGTTCCTCTACCTTGTGTAAGAGCACATATTCAAATGAGTAGTGTGTTATCATCAAACATTCCAAGAAAGCAGAGACTGCGACTGAAGATTGCAACGTTAAGGAAACTTCAATTTGTGCAAAAAAGAAGAAAAATAATTACTCATTACTTAATATTTTTTATAAGTACCGTTTATATAATTATTCTATATTTTTGTTGTATATTAGGATGTAGCTATTCAAATAAAGCTACTTATCAATGTATTATAAATTAGGCTTGATCTATAAATCTGTGTAAACAATTTTAATTATTTTAATTTTCAAACCCTCAAAACGATTTTGTTATAAATACTATGTAATAGTTTTAACAAAATATGTTGTAGGTTTGTGATCCTTTTTTTTAGACAATATAAGTCTAATTAAAGAAATACGTAATTTGAGTACATAGTTTCTCAACTGTTTTTTTGCCGTTTTTATAATATAAATAAACTATTGTTTAAAACTTTATTATTTTTATTTTAGAAACCTCTGTCAGAAGTAGGTACTACAAATCGAAAAATATGTAACTTAAATCGAGAATAGTTTTAAATGCATTCATGCAAATTTTCATAAAATATGACACATAATTCTGTAAAAGAGAAATGTAGTTTTTGCAGTATAGGTTCAGTGAATAGCTACGTTCGCGTGTACTGTGAATAGTTACGTTTTCTCAGAGTATCTCTGTAGTGGAACTGAAAATCAAATATTTCTATCCCTTCTACTTCAAAGTTCCGACCATTACTTTCTTTTCTGTATTGTTTTTTCTTCTGTGGTGGTACGCTTAAACTGAAAACATGGCGGCCTACATGGTATTCTTATTTTGAAACACCGGGGAAAATAGCCTTTTCCTATCTCCTCTATCCAAATCTGTGGGTACAGTTGATTCTCAAGTTGTGAAAAGTTTTATACATATTAGGCAAAAATATAAATCGAAATTGAGAGAAATATTAAAATAGCTAGGAAAAGAGCGAGGAAAAGCCCTAAATAAAAGAATTATCGAAAAATAAGTTTATCACTTAGTGAGTATAGATGGACGCACAATCACTAGATATTTCAACGTCCTGTCAAAAGAATCCAATGTAACCGTGTAGACACACCAAGTTTATTTATTTTGTTTATAATAATGTGATCTTTATAGTGAATTTAGAACACAAATATCTAAACTGACATATAAAATGCAACACTACTAAAATAATTTCTAATAATTAAATAATTGTTGTCTCCGTGTGGATTGTCCTTAACAGGCGGCAGGAACAAAACCAAAAACAGGAGTGGCCCTTGGCCTTCTTGATGATTCCACCAGTGTTTACTGCAGATAGACCAAATTAATTGTTCGCTTAATTTTATAGCCAATATGGCTGCGTTTTGTGGGCCGGATGTGCGGGACGGCGGTCAAGCCTTAGGGCCGAAAAGGGTCCCTCGAGTTGAATCATATAAAGACTAGGGGTAGTTTATGTCTTTTGCTATATATAGAAGCGGGGATATGCGTCATGTATAATAATTCTACGGTTTAGATTAATGTAAGAGATTGGCAAAAATATGGGTAATATTTAACGTTCTGTATCAGTGATCCCTTTTTTAAAAGACGTATAAAATTTAGATTATTTGGGTGATTTAAGAGAGAAAAATATTTTTTTTGGAAACTATATAAAGGTTACCCAAAAATATCGAGATTATTCCAGATTGAGATAGAACTGATAAAAATAACATGAAAGGTTTAGTAAAAGGAATCAATTGTAAAAACCAAAAATTGATTGTGATATATATTGAATATAAAAAATCGGTGAGGCTAGGTATTAAAAGAAGGAACCGTAAGTAACCAATCTTATTTTTAAATTGAACTAAAAATAAAAATAATAATATTACGTTGGACTAACAACAACGGTCGTGATAAACATTTTTTTGTAAAATTCAAATTAATTTGAGATGAAATAAGAATCAGCAGAGTTGTTGGGGAGCTCTTAAGGTACCCTTACAACACTAGAGCAAACAAATAATACTTAACCATGAGTAGACAGAATCTGCGCCTGATAACAGGCATTCTGACTGGTCATTGTTAATTACGGAACCAAATTAATAAAATACTTACTAACATAAATAAATCAGAAAAAACGAAACATCCCACAAAATAAAAATAGGAAAATTAAGCCATGGATTACATATGGTATTACCACGTCCATTAAACACAGGGATTATTTAAAAAAAAAAACTTAATTAAGAACTATTCAGATGCGCTAGAATCTCAATGTAAAAATTACAGAAACAAACTAAATACTAAAGGTGGAAGACGCAAATAAAGATTATAAAAAAATTTGGAAGATTATAAATAGTATAACAGGATATGAAAAAAATCTAATCAAATCGAGAACTCAACTACTATAAATGGTAAAAACGAACCTATAAGTAACAATAATAGGTGAAAAAATGTAAAAAAAAATTAATCAAACCATTCTACCAGAAAATGTCTTAGAATCAGATAAAAATAACTCTTCGATATTCCTACAACCTGTTACAAACAATGAAATTATTGTGTTAATATCAAAACTAAAAAATTATTCTGCTCCTGGAACGGACAAAATTTCTGCTAAAACAATAAAACATATCCACAAATTATATTAAATCTCCTTTGAAATACATAGTTAATCTCTCTTTCAAAACTTCTAAAATACCTGCCCAGTGAAAAGAATCTGTCGTGACACCCGTATTTAACAACGCAACTAAGAAACTATAGACCCATATCTGTCATAAATAACTAAAATTTTTGAACAGGCTATAAGAAATAGAATTATATATTTTTTTTTAAATTCATATTATAATCACATATAAACAATATGGCTTTATTCAGGGTTCTAATACTGAAAATTCCGTAGCAGATTTTTTAATTGAAATAGTAAAATCACTAGACGAGTCATCAAAATGCCTTGCGATTTTCCTCGATCTCGCCAAGGCTTTTGATACCGTATTACATGCAATTGTAATGGAAAAGCTTGGAAACTACGGAATTCAAGGTACAGCTCTACATTTACTTCAAAACTACTTTGAAAATAGAGTACAAATAGTAAAAATAGATAATGAACAAAGCTCAAAATTAAAAGTTAAAACAGGAGTTCCGCAGGGAATAGTACTAGGTCCAATACTGTTTCTAATTTATATAAATAGCATAGTTAAAATACAAAACCTCACGTCCAGTTTTATATGTTATGCCAACGACACAGCACTATTAATCACCGGGACGAATTCGGATACCTTAAAAATTACGGCTAAAAGAGACTTAGATACCTACATACTTTAAACGCAAAAAACTAAGTTTATAGCATTTACCCCACAATTATCACACAGCCACCACCTGATTTTCAGTTAAAGTTGCATGAATCAAAATGCACTAATGATAAAAATTGCTTAAGCCCAGTATTAGAAAAAGTATATTCCATGAAATATTAAGGTATTGTTATAGATCAGCGTATACGATGGAAAGAATATATAATAAATGTAAATAAACGGTTAAGAACTCTTAGGCATAGGCTTTACAGTTTAAGGGATATACCGTCAAGAAAAAAATTGATTATGCTTTATCACTCGTTAATTGAATCTCTTATAAGGTACAGCATAGTAATAAATAGCAATTATAAAAATTATATTTAAAAAAGTAAACTATATTCCACTGAACTCTTCTATAGAGAATTTAATTTATACTTACCAATGCATTGTTAGAAAACAATACCTGTTCTTCAAGATCAATAACTAATAATAACTTTTATATTAATACATATAAAAAATTCATCGCGCAAAGAACTTTCTTATTCTTTGCCCCTAAATTATATGACTCCATCCCATTTGATATTAAAAATATAACCAAGCAAATTTAAATTTAAATTAAAAAAAGTCGTGAAGTTCAATAGTGATATTTTTATCAACATATTAAACTTTGCTTAATAAAAAAATATTAATAACTGCTACAATTACAGATTCCATTCACCATCCCTTATGGTAAATTTCTTCTCCTTCCTTTTTTTTTAATAATTTTATTTTAATTACTTGATAAGTGTAAACACACATTTCTGGTATTAATTTTTGACATTTATTTTTCTTATAAATTGTGATTCTATTTCAATACTTCACTAAGTCGGATTAGGTTAGGTTAGGTTAGATTCAGGTCAACATATTTTTTTTTTTCATAATTGTCTTTAATTTGTAGGTGCATTATATCGTTGGAGAAGCCTTAACCCTTACATGCATACAGGCAAAGCTGCCTAGACATGTAAGGAATTGGGTGGTTGTCTAACAAACAAAATTTTAAATTTAATTATACTTAAATTGTACGTTTTGAAAATTTAATAAATTACTTAAAATTACATCCATACCTTAGAGCGGTTATACTCATCTCTTTGTGGGAATAAGAAGATGAAGCTATCCTCTACGATTGCTCGACGCTCTCTTTTATCGGTCCGTGACACCTAAGTGTTATGATTAAACCTAACCTGCGCCACGTTACAGATACAGGGATAAAAAATTGAATCTTTCTCCAAGCTGGTTTTAAATTTGTCTTGTAGTTGTAAGAAAAATTATGTACATTATTGCTTCGCGAGTAATTATTGCACAAGGTTTTCGCCTTGTGTAATAATATTTCCACTTGTGTAAAAAGTCAATATTATTCTATTTCAAATTGTCAAAAATTATAAAAAAAATTTAATACAAATTAAACTTGAGGCCAATTTATACCAAGAGTGAGACACTTCAAAACATTTGAAAATTTGAAAATTTGAAAAAAACACTATTGGAAACTCAATAATGTCATGAGTAAAAATATTATTACAATTAAAAATAGTTCAGCATTAAGAAAGTCCTATTTAATATTACCACTTAAAAGAAGGCAAAATGCACTGAAGATTCTTTATTTAAAAATAAGACTAATAAACTAACCATGTTTAAATAAAATAATAGTGGTTTGTGAAATAAAGGGTTTTAAAGTTGAAAATTCAAAAATTATTAATGGCTATAAATTTTTTAAATTTTTTATTTCATAGTATAATTTTAGTAAATTCGGTAAACATTTTTTGGTGTAATACGATACACCTATGTGGGATCTTTTAATATGGGATCCCAACTTTCATTTAAAAAACCAAATTGTGAATGTAGATGTATATAATGTGTATAATGTAATTTGATCATAATAAAAAATTTTAATTTTAATGACAATATAAATAACCCAATAGTTATGCAAGGTGATCTCAACGCCTGCCTCCTACTAAGACTGCCACTAAAACAAAAGCTCTGCAATAAGGTGCGAAGGAAGGTAAGTAGTGCGCTTGAGTCACTACAATACTTTCCCCATTTTTTGAAAGCAATAGTGAGGTTTGAAAATGTTTGAATGGTTGGATATATAGTTTTGTTGATGCCTGCTGCTGCTGCTTTTAGTGTTGAGGCTACTGCTATTTCCGTGAAATGCTTTAGCCGGTTGCAGCCGCTGTTAGGTTCTCAGTTGTATGCTTTATCAGGAGTCACTAATTGTAGGTTACATGCTTTGTCGGGGGTCACCAATGTGGGATATTTTAATGTGGGATCCCAACTTTCAATTAGAAAACAAAATTATAAATAAAGATGTATATAATGTGTATAATGTAATTTGATTTTGACAAAATTATTAAAATAATAATGACAATATAAAAAAACAGCCCTGGCAACCTAGGTTGTTAGGAAGTTATACAGGCTGAGCTCAACGCTTGCCTCCCACTAAGACTGCACAAAAACTAAGGCCATGCAATAAGATGTGAAAGATGATAAGTGGTGCGCTTGAATCACTACAACCTATCAGAAAATAATCATTAAATATACTTTACTAGTGGCATGCGACATAAATCAATAACACCTTCATCCCCAAAATTTTAGTCCAAATAAGTTTTTGGAGATGCGTAAAATTTAGAATGGATATAGTCGTACTCCACTGCTAAAGTTTATTTTTTGCTGATAGGTGTATCTTAAGACACCAAAACAGTGTATTCAGTATAATAATGTTAGGAGAGGGTTGTAACACTAAACTCGACTATTTAACTTCACTATTTATTATATTCGACTAAACTGTATAATGATTCGCACAATAATGCCCTATATCTAAATAAAACGCTTATATAATTTCTGGTGATTTCGACTTATCGCCTAATGAGTCATAGTACTAGATATTCCAGCGGCGTCTCTTACGGGGTTGCTAACACGGCCATCCTACGTTTTGTTCGTCCTCGAACATATGTACTATCTAAAACAAATAAAATGGGTGATGTTTAAGGGTTTCTAATATACGAACATAGTAGTCCAAGCAATGATACTTGAAATCTGTTATTCACTGAGGCCTTAATACCTGCAGCACTAATTGAAATAACTTTGAAACCACTGTAGGCCTTTATACCTGCAGTTTCTAACTTGAAATCACCGTAGGCCTTTATACCTGCAGTTTCTAACTTGAAATCACTGTAGGCCTTTATACCTGCAGTTTCTAAATTGCTATGGCTATAATGGGAACTGAGCAAATCATTTCCTTCAGATGGTTTACCAGTTCTGTATGATTCTGAGTCCAATTCCATTTCGAATCCTTTTTCAATAAATCTGTTAATATACTAGTTTTAGAAGCGTAATTTTTAATAAATTTTCTGAAATAACCAGTAAGCCCTAGAAACTGTCTTACCTGGTGAATAGTCTTTGGCATAGGAAAATTTTTAACAGCAACTGTTTTTTCTACATATCCTAGGTACGTTATTTTAGTTTGAAAAAAATTGAGATTTTGATAATTTAACAGTTAGACCATGTTCTTCAATGATCTGGAAAACTTTTTGCAATTTTTCTATACCCTCACTTATTGTGTTAGATGGAATAATAATATCGTCCAGGTAAGGAGTGATACCGACATTTCGAAGAGGTTCAAAAATTTCAGACATCATTCTCTGAAACTCCGCAGGGGCATTACATAACCCAAAGGGTACTCTTAAGTATTCGTAATGTCCCTCTGGAGTTACAAATGCTGTTTTGTGTGTGTAATCGGGGTGCAATGGTATTTGATGGTAACCCGACGCTAAATCCATTGTCGAAAAATATGTATAGCCTCCAAGTGAATCAATAAGGTCTTCTATAACTGGTAGTGGAAATTTAATTTTTTCTGTTATTTTATTTAAAGCCCTATAATCAATAACTAGCCTTTTATCCCCTCCTTTTTTATTTACTAATAAAGCTGGACTAGCATATTCTGAGCTACTTTTTTTTATTATATTGGCGGAAAGTAACTCACCAACTTGTTTTTTCATGATATCCTTATCTGACTGTGATAACCTATAAGGTCTAAATGTAACTGGTTTGGATGTAGTAGTCTCTATTTTCATTATTACCGAATGTGCTTTGCCCAATTTTTCCATAGAGGAATATAAACAATTGTGAAATGTTTCAATAATATTATATAATTTCATTTTATCTATTTTATTTAAGTCCCCGTGATTAACTTCAAGTTGAAAAAGTTGTAAATTATCTGAATATTTAAAAGTTAATTCATTACCAATACGATAATAAGAAATTTTTGGATTTTCCGTAAAATTACGTCCTACTAAAATTTCAGTATTTTTTAAAGTATTAACTGTAACATATAATAAAATATTTAATTTACACCCTTCCATAGTTACTTCAGTTTCGACATATTCATTCACTTCGGTTACGTCACCATTGAACCCCGTAAGACGCACTTTTTCCTGTAAGTTTTTAACTTGTATTTTAAGTCGAATTGCTAAATTTTTCTCAATCAATGAACAATCACTTCCTAAGTCTATAAACGCTTGCATAACTTGATTATTAATAAGAACCGGTTTGAAAAATTTTTTTGCCTCTTTGTTAGTTATCATGTTAACGTTTTCAGTTTTTGTTAAATTTATTTGTTTTTCATTATTTTTTTTCTTTTTTTACAGCAGATTTACAAGCTCTGCCAATATGACCTTTTATTTTACAATTGTTACAAATTTTGTGTCGGTGAGGACAATTATCACTAATATGTTGTCCCGTTATACCACATCTATGACAAATAATAATTTTATGATTCACCGTTGAAAAATTCCTTTGTCTTTCGTAATTTACTTTTTTAAATTTGTCAAAAATATCCCTACGGCCAAAATCTTTACTGGTACTAGCAACAGGTTTACTATAATAATTGTTATTCGAAACTTCAGTATATTTTTGTGGTTTTTCTGAAATCTTACAATAAACTTTGTTTCGCAAATAAGACCCTAAGATGTTTAAATCATTGATATTTGCAGCTTCTGCTGCTGAAGTAATATTTTTATCATTTATAGCACCCAAAACTAATGAAATTTTATCTTCGATTGAAAAATTTAGTTTTAAATTATCAATTTTTGCTAAGTGTGTAAAGAAAAATTCATATAAAGAACATCCATCTGAAGGCTTATGATTTGCTAATTCAATTAAAAGTGTGTACATATCTCTTCTAGAATGAAATGTCTCCATCAATTTGTTTTTCCAATCGGACCAACTATAACTAGGCCATTGCTTGTCGTTGGCGATTAAATTTTCATACCAAATTTTTGCTGTACCCTGTAACTTATTCACAACTTGATGGATAGTCTGGTGTTCGGCCCAATTAAATAATTTTACATTATGCTCTATAATTTCAATCCAACAGCCGATATTATCTGATAACGGGTTAAATTCGGGTACTGCATTAGATATAACATGTTTTTCCGATAATAAGGATAATGAGACTTGACTTACCCCCGCCTTGTTTTTAGGTACTTTTAAATTCTTTTTTTGTTTACTTTTCTTGCGTCTCTTATTTAATCTAGAAGCTCTTGAACTGGACGAAGAACTAGTAGAACTCGAGGAACTAGAACTGCTCGAAGAAGAATACGTTCTTTTTCTACCCATTTCAGGGCGAGTCGAACCACTTCTGATGTTAGGAGAGGGTTGTAACACTAAACTCGACTATTTAACTTCACTATTTATTATATTCGACTAAACTGTATAATGATTCGCACAATAATGCCCTATATCTAAATAAAACGCTTATATAATTTCTGGTGATTTCGACTTATCGCCTAATGAGTCATAGTACTAGATATTCCAGCGGCGTCTCTTACGGGGTTGCTAACAATAATAAGGTAGTTTAATAAAATGATATTCGTTGGTTAAAATTTAAGTAATCATGGTTACTGCTGCAATAATTTGAAGCAACTACTAAAAGTTCAATGTTAATTATTGTAATTAAAAAAAAAAAATGGACTTACTTGAGTCGCTATTTGACAAAATGTCACTATCCACGACTAATATTGTAATTGTCTTAATACTAAACAGGTCTATATTATACTGATACTTACTTGATGTGGCTTGTAGTATTCTGCTTTAGTGCTGTAACAACTAGCTAATCCTAAAGACCAACGCTCGTCACCAAATGTAACAACCAGTTATATCTAAAGACCATTTGCAACTACTGATAGGTCTTTAGCTACTGTTACTATACTATTAAGGGATAAAGGCAGCGCTTGTCACCAGCCCTAGGGTCCTGGAGTCCTGAAGGAACATCCATTCGCCAGTGGCAAAATAAAATAATAAAAGAAAATAATAAAAATACAAAAAAAAAAACATCCCTTAATAGCATATGTCGAGCGGTTTTGGCAACTGACTTAAGACTCTCAAGTCCTTAAGGGTAGGAACGCCGAGGCTTAACATGCTCGGAATATTTCTTACTGGTTTTTGGAAAGAGGTGAGAATAAAATAGGTTAATAAACAATAACATGTATATTTATATATAAGTAAAAAAATTATTAACAATTTTAATAAATCAAAACAATCTTTATTTTTGAAATAGGATAAGCAAAAATTACTACTCATAATTGTAAAATCTTTATTATGATAAACCATGTTAATAGAATATAATCTATGATAAAACTTTAATAAAATGAAACATTTTACATCACAAAAACTTTTTACTATAATAAAAAAAACTCTTTATATGATAAAACCCTGAAAACTGATAAACATTTAATAAGTAAACTTGGGACGAAAATGAAAGAATTGGCATTTGTAGAAAGACTAATGAACTGTTTTAAAATACATAACCCAAACAAGAGATTTAAACATGTTAAAATAAAATAGATATTACCTTTGAAACTAAAACACTACACACACACACTTTACTATATATAATAAATACTAATAATTACTAAGTTACATTTTTGGGCATACGTTTGGCCCAACGGCCGCCCCTTGAGTCCTGTGTCAACGATTGACTCTCTATTTATATCAACCTTAACGTGATTATTTTACAAGAAACGACTTATTTATTTTTAATGATTATTTGCACGATTTGTCCTTAAATTTACTAGTGCAATGAACTATTTCTAATCATTTGGTTTTAATAAATATGTTGTGTTAATTTAATAGATATTAAAAATATTAGATATTTTTGGGATTTTTGTTAAATTCTTTGTATTTTAAAAATAATAATGCCAATTATTACATTATTCCCCCGACAGAAAAAAAATTGAACTATACTTGTTCAATTCTTTTTAAAAACCCTTAATGTAAATAATTTACAAAAATTTTAAAAATTATCTACAATATATATGGTAACCTTACGCTAGCTTCACTGCACAAGTTGCGTTTTCTTCTTCTTCTCTGGCCGTAACTACCCTTTGCACTCTGGTGGTCACCTCGCATCATCCCCTGTTCCTTGACCTCCATAGATTGGTTACACATGAAGTCGTTTGGTCCTCGGTCCTGTTGTAATAGTCTATCCATTTACTAATAGACTGCGGCCTTGGGTCCTCTGGTTGACTCTCTGCTCTGAACGGCCTCTCTGGATTTGCTACTGTGAGACTGTTGCTACGGACTGGCTGGCAAGTACTGGTTGGCGATTCTGGCTTCGTTGTCTGGGTCGTCATGACATGAATTATTCTGTGGGCCCACTTTCTCTAACCGGATTTATCTGGGAATAGCTCTTTCATTGAACCTTAGCTATTCAATGGTAGATCCTTCTAGTTGTTTGATTTGGCCCATTACTTTCTCATGTCCCTGTCAGCTTTTCTTCAGCGGATGCATCTGTCAATGGCTCTTTCTTTGAACCTTAGCCGTTCTGGATAGATTCTCCTCTGAACAATTCTTTTGACCCCTCAACTTTTGGTGAACCCTGTAACATCTTTGCCCTGGATGTATTTGGGAATGGTCTCTTTCATTGAACCTTAGTCCATTCCATATAGATCCTCTCTGGTCCCTTGGATGTAGCAGTCTCTTTGTAGCCCTGGGTTGAAAAGCGATCCCTCTCTGGAGTCCTGTAATACGTCATAGGACCCTGGAATGCCTTGGTAGGGTCCTGGATATGGATTTTCCTGGGGGTTGATGCTCATGGTGAATTTGGCAAAGGTAGTACGGTGTTGATCTCCTCTTCTTTCTTCTGTTTCTTCTTTCTTGTGCAGTGGCAACGTCCTTTCTGGTTACCCTATGAAAACATTATTTACATTTTAGGATTGTATAATACCATTATTAAAATTCCTATATTAGTTTTCCCAAAAGCACATTTAATATTTCGAAAACAAAATATGTTTTAACTTATTCGACTTATTTATTTTTAATGAACTAGAATATTATCGCATCTCCAGCATTTTTTTTGTCATTAATTTTTTTAATCTAATAAAACCTTATAAATTTGCGTTTCTGTCCATTTTTGTTTTCGAAACAAAATTAATAATATAAGCTGGTATGTTATTAAAAAATCATTTTCTTCATCTATTTTGCTGGCCAATACAAAATAAACAAAATTCGATTCATGTAATAAACACCCGTTTGTTATTAGCACATAAGCGTAGATTGAAATAATCATTTTTTTAAAATTATACCCAATTTAATTTATTCTATATTAATAATAGTTACCCTTATTAATCTACTCGTAATTTAAAACTTTCCCCTTATTAATTTAAAATATGATTTACTATTTGCTACCTTCTACTTTAACTGCTATTTTTTTTTAATCCAGTAAATATCGTGATACTATACTACCTATTATAACTTTTACTCTCTTCTTACTCTTCTTTTCAATTTCGCTTTAATTCTTCTTCTATTCACCTGGTAGCTCCGTGGCTCCTCGTAATGCTGCATCTCTCGTGGTAGAGCGGCTTGCTTCTGTTTTGTCTCCTGGTAGAGTGGCTCGTTCCTCGTCTGTGTCCTATCCTGGACCCTTTTTTTGGTTGATCGAAAAATTGCCTCGATCCAATTGTCCACAATTTCCTCTTTGTGGAACGCTAAGTGGCTCCTATTCTCTTCTTCTTTCTTCTGTTTGTTCCATCCCTCTAGAACATCGCTTGGGGTTGATCGGAAAATGCCTCGATCCATTTTTCCACCATTTCCTCTTTGTGGAACGCTAAGTGGCTCCTATTCTTTTCTTCTCTCTTCTGTTTGTCCCATCCCTCTAGGACATCGCTTGGGGTTGATCGGAAAATGCCTCGATCCAATTGTCCACAATTTTCTCTTTGTGGAACGCTAAGTGGCTCCTATTCTTTTCTTCTTTCTTCTGTTTGTCCCATCCCTCTCGAACATCGCTTGGGGTTGATCGGAAAATACATCGATCCATTTGTCCACCATTTCCTCTTTGTGGAACGCTAAGTGGCTCCTGTTCATTTCTTCTGTTTGTCCCATCCCTCTAGGACATCGCTTGGGGTTGATCGGAAAATGTCGTCGATCTATTGTCCCAAAACTTTCTTCTGGAGCTCGCTTGTCGAATATCTGAAACATTTTGAAAAACATTAATATTATTATATAATCACTCCAATTAAGATCTGGCCTTTTGGGCATTTAAACCTGTTTAACTCCTTTGGAATGTACTTATTCGTACATCTTACACCTGTATGTTTTTTTTTTCTTCTTTTCGTGCCTCTAGAGCACGTCGCTTTCCTTCTGAATCTCATGGCTTGTTGAAAATCTCCTATCTGAAACACTCTTTATCTATATTAATAATTTTATTCTACTAAAACTCATTTAATTCACAAAATTTATTTAAAAAAACTATATACTCCTGTAAACAAAATAATTAATAATGCCAATTCTTTTCAGTGTCCCCTTTTTATGTACGCCTTTGTTTATATACAATTTATGCACTGCATTATTATTTATCTAGTAATACCATTATTTGTCCTAACCTTACCCAATGTGATAATGAACTAGTTTATTCTCTAGAATTTAACTGTCAAATCAGCACAATACTATACATTTAAATATTTCGTACTTCTAATATATCATGTTTATTTTTGAAACGACTTACAATTTCCCTACATTTGTTTATTTTCTCTTTCTTAAGCTGTTGAATATTACTATTATATTATACGAAAAAAATACTATTTATGAATTGATCAAAACATGTTATTGTTAGTTCGAATATTTTCAATGTCAATTCGTAATTCGTAACCTCTATGTTTATATAATATAGAAAGTGAACTTTATTAAACTCTAAAAAAAATTTTACATTAGCTTTTATTCCTTAAACAAATTTATTTATTTTTTTTAATGGATTTCAACCAACTACAGATGTGAATATGATTATTAAGAGAGACACTTAACTTCTCCCGAAAATTCCAAATAAAATTCCAAAAAATCACCCTTAAAATTTTTTTTTTCTTTCTCCTCCCTTTCCTTCCAGTAAAATATTAAAGGACCACCGCTGTCACCAAATGTAACAACTAGCTAATCCTAAAGACCAACGCTCGTCACCAAATGTAACAACCAGTTATATCTAAAGACCATTTGCAACTACTGATAGGTCTTTAGCTACTGTTACTATACTATTAAGGGATAAAGGCAGCGCTTGTCACCAGCCCTAGGGTCCTGGAGTCCTGAAGGAACATCCATTCGCCAGTGGCAAAATAAAATAATAAAAGAAAATAATAAAAATACAAAAAAAAAAACATCCCTTAATAGCATATGTCGAGCGGTTTTGGCAACTGACTTAAGACTCTCAAGTCCTTAAGGGTAGGAACGCCGAGGCTTAACATGCTCGGAATATTTCTTACTGGTTTTTGGAAAGAGGTGAGAATAAAATAGGTTAATAAACAATAACATGTATATTTATATATAAGTAAAAAAATTATTAACAATTTTAATAAATCAAAACAATCTTTATTTTTGAAATAGGATAAGCAAAAATTACTACTCATAATTGTAAAATCTTTATTATGATAAACCATGTTAATAGAATATAATCTATGATAAAACTTTAATAAAATGAAACATTTTACATCACAAAAACTTTTTACTATAATAAAAAAAACTCTTTATATGATAAAACCCTGAAAACTGATAAACATTTAATAAGTAAACTTGGGACGAAAATGAAAGAATTGGCATTTGTAGAAAGACTAATGAACTGTTTTAAAATACATAACCCAAACAAGAGATTTAAACATGTTAAAATAAAATAGATATTACCTTTGAAACTAAAACACTACACACACACACTTTACTATATATAATAAATACTAATAATTACTAAGTTACATTTTTGGGCATACGTTTGGCCCAACGGCCGCCCCTTGAGTCCTGTGTCAACGATTGACTCTCTATTTATATCAACCTTAACGTGATTATTTTACAAGAAACGACTTATTTATTTTTAATGATTATTTGCACGATTTGTCCTTAAATTTACTAGTGCAATGAACTATTTCTAATCATTTGGTTTTAATAAATATGTTGTGTTAATTTAATAGATATTAAAAATATTAGATATTTTTGGGATTTTTGTTAAATTCTTTGTATTTTAAAAATAATAATGCCAATTATTACAGTGCTTTTTATTATTAATTATATTGTGTTAAATTTACCAAATGTCAGTTTATTTAACACTTGTGGAAATAATTGGTATTTAGAAAAAAAACTTATTACTGAAATGTTTAAAGAATTATTACAAAACTAAATCTAATACTAATTTTTTTTACCTTAGGTTACAAAATAAAATTATAAATATCAGAATAAAAAGAAGGAATTAACTGCTTTGACAGTAATTCCCTTAAGTCTTTTTGTTTATTGCTGCCTAGTTGCTATCTCCCGGTATAAGCGTTTTTAATGGTTACTTCTGTTAAAGGTGGCATCTTTTTACGTTTATTTCTTACGTTAATTTCAAGGAAGTTTGCATCGAAGTAAGACGTTCTATAGAAAAATGAGAAGGGCTCATTCTTTGTACATTGTAAGACTTTAATAAGATTGATTCCACAATACTTGTTCGCCTCTTGTATTTTCATTGAAATTATAACCCCATTGCTCCTGAAGATTTTTACAATCAACAAATGCATGGAAGTCAAGTTCGTGGACGTACCTGTTTTCTTGGCATTTTTTATTAAAGGTATATACTGCGGAAGTATATAAATTGGTCTCGATTTCAGGCTTTCCTTTATTTCTTTTTCCACAAAGCTATGCACATTGTCGCCTTCATTTTGACTATGACCTTTGATTAAAAATTTGTGGGTAATTGTGTCAATATTTTTCAATATAGTTACTGCATACAGGTATAAGCTGGTGATAAATTTGTTCTTGGCTTGTCCGCCACAATTGTCAGAATTGAAAATGATATTTACGGGACGAGTTGCATTTTGGTCTATCATCTTTAAATATTTATAGACACAAGATCCAGTTTTAATAAAGCCTCGTTTTGAATCAGTATCGTTCCAAAAGAAGCAGTGAACATGATGAGATTGCTTAAAATCGGTATAAAGGTCAGTGATAATTTTACTTCCGTCCATGTATTCTCGACTTAAGTCAGATCTCACATAATGGGCTTCCATTCTGGGTATCGAATTAATATGATTTCTAATATCTTCGACTAGCGTTAGAGCTATCTCCTTATGATAAATATGCTTACCTCTACCATCCGGTTTTATAAAACCATGAGCATCGCGGTTGTTTTTGACTGTGCGAATATACCGGTCAGATATGTAAAGCGTCCTCATGAAAAATGTTTTACAAATTCTTGTAGGTTTTTCATTCAACTATGAAATAAAATACTTTGTTGGGTTTGCGAGGCTGTTCTGCATTTGTATGTTTAAACCTGGGTAATATGTCGGTGATACAAGAATGGATGTATGCTCTTTGTAAGTCTAGGTCGCCAATGTTCCAAATTTTTTTAAAAATTTGGAATCTCTGATCATGAGACACTTTTTCTATACACTTTAGTTTACATGTTGTGTCGGAACAAGGAAATTTCATTTCTAGAGCTTGAACAACTTTCTTTGATTTGCTTTGTGCCTCATACGCCTGACCTGTATTCTCTTTTTTTTTATTACATTTTGTTTCCACTTTACGGTGTACGTTTTTTTCCTACTTTTTACTCCATTTTCTGTTTCTGTCGTAGGAGTAACAGCCATTCTGTTTTCGGTTACAACCATTTTTATCGTTGTGGGTTCAATTGCATTTTCGTTTATTTGTGTAGCATCCAACTGAGTATTAGATGCCCTATTTACAGTAGCAGAACTGCTTGAGGATGAAGACCTGCTACCTGAGGATGCAGAGCTACTGCCTGAGGATGAAGAGTCCACTGCCTGAGGATGAAGAACTACTTGATCTTCATGATTTGCGACAAAAACGAGATCCGGTTTTATTTGTCTGTAATTCGTTAAAAGTTGGATCAGTATCGCTTACGTCAGCATCACTTTCGTCTGAATTAATTGGAGATATCTGATAATTTAAAGAAGACTGCCTTGTGCTGCGAGATTCTCTTACTCTTTTAGATGCATTATTCTGTAATGATTGGCTATCGTCTTGGTCGTAAACAGCTGCTGTCTAAAAGAAGAAAAAATCACTAATAGTATGCTTTAATAATGCGTTATTATTTATTTGAACTCACCCGTTCTGACAATGAAACGTTAGGTGGAATATTTTCCAAATTCTCCATAGGGGCACTCATTGCCCGCCCTCTAATTTGTATTGATTTGGTATCATCTTGGACATCAACAGCTGCATCCTACAAAAAAAACAAAAACACTAATACCTAGTATTGTTTTAACACAGTGATGTTATTTAGTTAAACTTACCTGTTCCGACAGTGAAACATCAGGAAGAGTATTTTTCGAATTCTCCATAGTTGCACTCATTGCCCGCCCATGGTCTAGTAGGTATATTGAGATTTTCATCAACCGAATTACTATTTTGGTGCAGTGCTAGACCTAGTAATTTTCGGGATCTGCCGCTCATATTAAAAAATACGAAAAAAATAAGCAAAAGTTAAACAAAATGATGACTAATGTATGAATGAACCATTTACTTTTATTAAGTTTTAATAACGTACAGACTTATTACCAAATGAGTATCAAAGTATAAAGATACTCGACTATACTTTTAATTGTAAAACGACATATTCAGAAGATAAACACAAACATAGTATAAGTATTTGATACAATAATGACATAATTCTTATTACATTTTAATAATTTACCAAACGTTTTGTCATGAAGAGACAGATTTCTAGTTAGGTCAGAAAATGACTAAAAATAACATCTTTGAATGAAAGTATTTTTAATAACAAACTGACTTAATTCTTAATAAGCCAGTTTAAAACCAACTAGAATAGTAATCACTTACCTTTTTTTATCAAGTAACGCCTGAAAGTCGAATTGTTCAGACCTATCTTAAGCACGAATAAAACAATACTAATTTAGTTTTCTTCTGACGAGAGTAAGCGCGAAGGGAGGTCAGTGTAAGAGAGACGCAAATATCATTACGGTTACATATTGCGTGAAGTCTAAGCCGGATTTAGACAGACCGGTAGGGGGGGGGGGTTGTTAGAGTCGTTTTATGACCAAAAAAAAAAATAATTCGAAATTTTCGAGTTAGGTCACTTTATTACTGAGGCAGCGATATGACATTTTACTGGTAAATAGAAAGTCAATTTATTTTATTTATAAAGCTAAAAATGTCGATTTTTGACTTGTGTCAATATTACAGCAAATAAGCGATATTCTTTGCGAATGCCCCGCGCTCTCATCTATAGGTCTACTGCGACCTAAATACTGTGGGGCAGCCCACCTTTCCCACGGTACAGATACAGAAAAAGATCCTCTGTAGTGAGCTGGTTTTAAATTTGTCTTGTTATCGTATGAAAAACAATGTACGTGTGAAATTAATAATCGCCTCCTGTGTGTTTTCTCGCACTCTGAGTCGCTGTAACATTAAATATTAATAATCCAATCAGACTTTGTATATTTTAGTGTAATTATTTAGCTAAACATATTTTTAAATACGGACCTATACATGGCTCGCGCCAAGATAGTAACGCACTTTTCTCATATAAAATATACACCCTGTTAACTGTACTAAATTTTAATTGTGATCGTAACCATAGAACTGTGAAAAAGTAGGGTTTGCTTAATGAAATTATGTATGAAGACCCCATTTTTCTGTTATTATATTTCCCATACCTAAAGTAGTAAACTTGGTAGACTTTTTAATTGATCTTAAAGACATAATAACAAAATATTGACTCAGTTTTACTAACTTTTGCCAGGGGCGCACAACTCCTCCTAAAAATGAATTTTCGTAGGGAATATTATGCACATTTAGCAATCTAAATGATTTTCAAGTCTATCAGCCATAGCTGTACGTTTTTTTTAAACATCTTTTAGATAAACAAGCAAATGAAAAACTTGTAAAACTTTTTTCTAGCAAGTAACCGTTAATCGAGTAAACTCTTATCATAAAAAGAAAAATAAAACTAGTGATACTTTCTTATACTATAAACATTAAATTTTTGTTAATAAAAAATTCAATTAGACAGGCTGTAGCAGTAGATGTTGAGTAATTTCCCCTGAAACCATGTTGATTGTCTGTCAGATATTTAAAGCGCAGCAATACAATTTAAGACATGACATAACCTCTCCGAGAGTAATAAATCTTAAACCAAAGTCGTGCAGCTTACAATTAAACGAAGGATCACACGATAAAGATAAAAAGTTAGTTTTCCGGTTTTGGTGCAGCAATATATGCGAATGCATATCGACTAATGGATCGACGAAGACGTCGTTAAGTTGCACACCAAAAGGAAATCACTCAAGCAATATGGCGGGCGCTTGTCGTTGTCGCTTCTAAACTCTAATCAAGTTGAGAACGCACATCGGCTTATCTTTATGCAGACAGCCACTCACTCTGCTGCTACTAACTTCAACGAGAGTTGGGAATTATTTTGGCTTTTAATGCCGTCGACAGATTTTCTCATTTTCTTGCAGGAAATTGCAAGCAACTATGGTTCAAGCTGCTTGATTACAAGTAATTTCAGAGAAATTTTAATTTTCTCGATGTGTCTTATAGAAAACGAGTAATTACTTCTTTGGTTTCGGTGCTTTTAAGTGCCAATTAGGATAGAATCTCTTTCCAAGTCTTGAAATTGGGATTCGCCGGATGTGTGTGGAGTTGACGTGTTTCAACTCCTTGAAAAATATTTTTGTAGACTTTATTTAATTAAAAATTCATTAATAAAGGAAAGCAAAATCGGAAACGAATCAACGAATTCTTAAGTAGTTAAATTAAAATTGTTTTAGGAGTTTTCCATGCAAAATATTGTTTGGATTGAATTTTTACTCCTAATAAATCGCTGTATTATTTCTTCTTCTTTTGAAAGTAATGTATCTCTCAGTATCAAAAGCATTATAAATATACAGAGAAAAAAAATATATACAATCATTGTAACCGATCTTACTACAGTATGTATCAAAATGATAGGTCGATTCATACTACAAAACTTCAGAAGGCTACATCTTTTTTATACGCATTTTTGTATACAGGGTGAGTAAACGATACCTTAATACTCTTAAAAACTCAGAAAAAAATTACTTTTTAATATTAGAAAACACAACTTTTATTGGCAAGAGGACGAATTTTAATATAAAATTCATATCCAAAAATTCAAACCCCTGGAGCCCGACAGCAACCCCCTGTTTGTTTTAAATAGCAAGTATGGTTAAGAAACACATCATTTGAATGATAATTTTATAGAAAATTCAATAATATTGACTATTAATTGCACTGCTTCTGATTTTAGCGTCCTTTAGATGGATAAAAACTGTTACGTGTTGTAAATTGTGACACTTTATTTGAAATCCAATTTTACTGGTTATTAAATGTATGGCATAAATTTATTTCAGTTAGAGATCTGCACTATCTATTAAATGATGTGTTAATTGACTATGCTTGCCATTTAAAAACAATAGAGGATTGTTGCCAAGCTCAAGGGGGTTGTATTTTCAATTCATCCTCTTATTAATTAAATTTGTATTTTTAAACTTCATTATTATTCATTATTTCTGGGATACGAATCAAGTTATCAGTGGTACCCCCGCATACGAGTAGATAAGTTAGATCCATCTGATCTATTTTCTATTCCAGATTTATAATATTTTTTTTTTATTATTTTAAATATGTATTTCTACTATTCATTTTGGAAAGGTAATATTTAATTTATAATATTTATATATTACAATATCATTCTATATGAAATAATATTGTACAAGGTATTCCCAAATGTTATGCCAATATTGAAGGAAGTTTTTATTGGCTTTTTTTATATCTAAAATTTCATGTGAACGTGTTCTGGAAATTTCTCTTTTTTTGACAGTTCTTAAAAAAATATGAATTGGGTTACCCTGTGGGACGCCACTAGACTTATCTAATAGATTTTAAGTTTTTTTTTTTTTAGTATTACAAACAAATCCGTCAAGTTTAAAATAAACTAGTCACAACGAAATAGGTATTACTGAATTAATTATCTAAATCTTTTTAAATGTCCCCCGTATTTTCCATTAAAATTTATACAAATAACAAGCATACCTAAATGCATATTTTCAATATAAAAAAACAAAACTTTTTTATGAGGAGGCGAGGAAAAATATATACGCAAAAAATTAAAGTTCAGTTTTGCTTTGAACACCAATTAAATTGTTTGTAACATTAACAATTGACTTGAAATTATAAATAACGATGTTCTTGAAAGGCCTATTGTACAAAGAAGGCATCTAAGTAAAATTGAAGTAGCAAGAGCCGTTACACTATTACAAGAAGGACGTTCGCATAGATACGTAGCCCGCTTGCTTCAAACAAGTCAACCAACGATTCACCGAATGTGGAATAGATTTCAAGACATAGGTATTATCCGTAGAAGACCATATACAACACGAGAAAGAATAACTACGCCCCGACAGAACCGCCAAATTGTACGATTATCCCTACAAAATAGGACAAGAACAGCTACACAGATAAGAAACTTACATTTTCAGGCCACTGGTAGACGCATATCTCTACAGACTACACGTAACAGACTTCATGAAGCCCAACTACACTCGAGAAGTCAAGCTATTGTTCCTCATTTAGTACCAGCTCATCGTAGAGCAAGAAGAAACTTTGCAGCACAACATGTAAATTGGGATATTCATTAATGGAGCCATGTTCTTTTCACGGATGAATTAAGATTTTGCATTTACTACAACGATGGACGTGTGAGAGTCTATAGACGCCGTGGAGAACGATTTTTGAATTGCAATGTAAGAGAAGTAAGAGCTTTTGGCAGTGGTTCTGTAATGGTTTGGGGAGGTATTCAATTGAACGGGCGTATACGCTTACATGTTTTTGAAAATGGCACTCTAACAGCTGGGCGTTATAGCACCTATTGTCGTTCCACTGGCTCATCTAGAAGACCCTAATTTTGTTTTACAACAAGGTAATGCAAGGCCCCACACTGCAAGAATTGTTCAAAACTTTATTTAAGAGGATAATCTTACAGTAATGGAGTGGCCAGCCAACAGCCCTGACTTAAACCCCATTGAACATCTTTGAAGCATCATGGGAAGAAAATTGCGGGATCGAGAATAGCCAAATAATCTACAGGTATTAGCAGTACAACTTCAGGAGGAATGGAACAATATTACTCTAGGAACAATTTGTCAATTAATAGAATCTATGCCTAGACGTTGTGTCGAAGTTTTAAGAGTCAAAGGAGGGCATACACATTATTAGTTTTTGTTTATTTTGAAATTTTTGGATATTATTTTGTAAGATCTTCTTTGTTTTGTCTAAGATATCGGCTGTAGAGGAAACTGTACTGTTTGCTGAAATTCCGACTGAGCTATTGTTAGCAAGTTTTAACTTTTCTTCGCCATACTTATGTATATCTGTGAAGAGTTCCGGATTGCTACAAACGTGTAAAGTAGCTCTGCTATCGATGCACCAACTTAAGCGCCCTATAGGTACTACGACGTGGTTCACATCTACTTCTACCGCAGACAAAAGGATCTTTCCATCTTAACTATCTTCGATATATTGAGCAGAATGGTTGGGCTTCTTTCTGCACTCGGACACTTTGTGTCCGAATCTGCGACATTTGTGGCAACGAAATTTAAATCTTTCAGAATTGGTTTCATCTTTGCTAGTTTCAGGGGGCTGGTTTTTGTTATCGACAAGATTTTTCTGCTATTTGTTAGATTATTTTTTAGTATACATGGCATTTTGAACATAACGAGAATCGCTCTTTCTAGCATCATATTTTTCTATGATTTTTACACGAATAATTTCTGGCGTTGGCAAGCAATCTCTAGATTTGATTGCACATCGGAAATTGCCATAATTTGAAGGTAAACTGTATAGTAACATGATTTAGAGTAAATTACGATTAATTTCCATTTCCATTTCAGCTAGTTTATCTACTGGGTCAAAAAACTGATTAATATGTTTCCGAACATCTGAATCTTTAGTCATCTTTTGTTGCGTAAGTTGATTTACCCTGCCGATCCCTTCAATTGGTAAATACTTTGCAGTTTTAATCAAACATCCCATGAAGTTGTACATCCCTTAATTTGTTTCAGTTCTAGCGGACTTATTGATAGGATAATATCGGACTTCGCTTTATTGTTATCAGTGATCCATAATTCTAATTCCTTCCTGGATTTTTCCTTTCCAGGATCTAAATTTAGTTTCTTCTTTCCACCGTTAACGTAACGTAATTCCAAACATCGTTCTTTATTAGTAACGCCTCCATTTGCAATTTCCAGGTATTATAATTATTTTTGGTTAGAATTTCAATCCTGGCCATGTTAGAAATACTCATCATTCACAAACTTTCTGATACTTATACAGTAAGGCAGGCAAAGAAAAAATATTTTTCTGCTAGGACTTTTTTTACAGCACTGAACGAATATATGGTCTCGTTTTTAGTTTTAATGCTTACGCCTTTACAACTGGGCTCATAACATGTTGAGCAGAATATGTTCAGCAACAGTAGGTAAAATAAGGCAAAACGAGAAAGATCCAAATTGGCATATAAAGTATAACTAAACTCATAAATAACTTGATACATCGAATCGCAAAGACATTAGCTCCCATGCAAAGTACCTTATTAACAGAATTTTAGCTGGTAATAAGCAGAGTGAGTCTTGTAGGAAGCGGTTTAAACTTTTACTGTAACCTACGAAATGAACTTGGTGATTCCACCAAAATTTTTAAACTAAAAAAAAAAATTATTAAAGTATTAACTACAATTAAAAATGTTGTCTACTACGGTTACACAAGTTTCGGTTGTTCCGGTGTCAACCTTCGGGCCTTCGACGTCGCTCAGACGGCAGCTAGGGGGTGGATAGCTTACAAAAATTCCGGAAATAGTAGACAAATAAATAGGCGCCAACTGGGTCTATATAGTGGCCAAACTATGATCCTATTTCCCCAAAAACCCAGTAAATGAGGAAAGAAATAAAAGACAAACCTCAACTTATGTTCCTTTATAAAGAAAAAAAATATTTACTAAATATACAAACTAATTTCCTAATGGCTTAGGTAATAAAAAAAAAAAAATTGGAGGAAATTAAAAGGAAAATTTACACTGTATATGTATATGCATAACCCAAAATAAATTATTAAATCAAAATATGGCACGGTTCGTCGTTAGCTTGGTACCAGGCATGACGCATGCGCAAAATATTAATTTCCACCTTACATAAAAAATAAAATAATAGTTAACTTAAATATTGTGCATAACCGCACCTATACTACATCATATATTATAAACTAAACAATAAACTTATAATCCTTATAAGCTTATAACCCTCTCCAAATTGGAAGGTGATATCTGCTTAACTTTTTGTTAAGACCAAACTACCCAAAAGAAAATTATTAAACCATGAAATTTTATAGTTAAGTATAATTCATAAAACTAAATAGAAATATCAAAAAAAAATAAAAATACAAAGATACACAAAGGACTTCAGACACAGAGGTTATTTACTTAAACTCCCAGATTGGAAGAGGTTACTTAATCTCTGCCCCCACACGGGTCTTCTGAGATTGCTTAACTTAATCGTTAAGTCTGGTCCATTTAATAATGAATAAATTGAATAAAGTAAAATTATGGCAGTAGCCCTTAATAACTGAAGAATTACAACTTAAACGTGGAAGCAGTCCAAGTGTTCTGCGACCCGAAGGATTACTACATCAGCATTAAGTGCTTAAATTAAGTAAACATTTAAAATATTAATCAATTAAACGATGTAACATTTGATAATACTTAAGTTATGAGTGAAAGAACCCTAGAACATTCTGTGCTCAAAAGTATAAATAATGTTGAGAATACCTTGACAACATTCGGTTGAAAGTGAATGTATAGTTTAACAATGCACGCATGAAACCTTCAATATAACGTATAGGAAAAACCTGATAGTAGGGTGTCTTCTTTCACAGCATTCCCATCTCCCTATCCAGAACGAGAATCATCATTGTAAATCTAGCTGCAAGTAAGCTAGGCGGCTAGCATACCAATGTTCTGTGTTCCCTCGATGTAACCGTTGAACTCCGGACGATATAACCCTCTGTGTACAACTGTTGAAATCCTGGGTCAACAACCCCCTGGGTGAAACTGTCGTCTAATCCTGGGCTAACAACCCCCTGGGTGAAACTGTCGACGAATCTTGGGCTAACAAGCCCCTGGGTGAAACTGTCGACGAATCTTGGGCTAACAAGCCCCTGGGTGAAACCCTTAAAATATTACAAAGAAAAATGTCAATACACATTGACTCAAGTATCCCGAACTATAGGATTACCAAAAAAATGTACATAAATTAGAAACTATTCAGCATCTAGGATGAAGAAAAATTACATTGGCTCAACAGTGAGTCATAAACAGTATTATGAGCTCAAATAATTAAAATTCTGTTACACCATGCCATAACATAAAAGAAATTGCCAGCCACATGGTTGGTAACATAACCAAATATATACAAAACATACCTTTTTCGTAAAGGGTTAACTTGGTAGCCTTCCAAGGATGAGAAACACGTGAGATCATCCACAGCACAACAATATTCCACACTCCAAATGCTGTGAACTTCCGATTATTGCGTTAAAATCCTATATTAGATATGGGCTGGACCAATGACCATAGGAATTTACCAATACACTAAAATTAAGAAAATTCTACTTCGACACAAAAATCGTCTTCGTCGTGATTCAACACCACTGACAGAAACAATACGTCGGCCGTCCAAAATGGCCGAAATCCCTTTCCGATAAATGTCAAGTGGGTTCAGAAATTCATCCTCAAGAATTCCCCACTATATACCTTAAGAGACCATTTACGAAAGGTACCCTAAAAACTATATTTATATACAGTATAACTACATTTGGGAAACTGTTCCCGACAAAAATTAATACAACAGCGATCGCAAAAAAATCCCTCACGACTTAAAATCGCTCATTGTGAACTACCTTACCTCGGGTTCTGAGCCCGATATTGGAACGTCCCACCAACATGACACTTGTCGGTGTTCTGTCGTCAAATGACGTTTATGTCATTCACTGTCATAATTAAAAAACATTATTCCAATTCTGACAGCTATAAACACAAATAAACAAAGAAAATCTTAAAGAATGGTATCGTAAATAATTAATTACCCAAAGGTGAGACTATAATACATAATATGTATAAATTTACAACGAAACTTGGTCTATTTTTAGGAGAATCTGGCAAATTAAAACAGTGAACACTACACTGGAAATATGACCATTGTACAAAGTATTATACTAGTGGTGAGCTACCATCCTTTTACTTAGTGGTGAGACAAAATAAATTATAATAATGATGTCCGAAAGTTAGGATACAGGTGAAATTAGTTAATGACAAAAATAATAGTGATATCATCCATACGATTTTACCCTTTTTTTTCGTATGATTAACCAGGTAAGCCAAAACAATTTTATTAATTCGTGGGGCCAAAAATGAACGTTACATTACCTATAATTTATCTGTACCAGGTAAAATTCATGAAAATGAAAATACCTATATTTACACATTCTTAGAATGATCGTCTAAATTGATCATAAAACCTAGATTTAGGCATTCACGTTCAGCAAATAATTATCTAGATTTGAACTTATATAATAAGAGACTATGCAAAAATACAAAATTTTTATCATTTAATAAGTTTAAAGCAAAAATTTAGAAAGTACTTCTGTGTTACAGTGTTTACTTAATCAAGGAATATTTAGAAACTGCATTTTCCAAATTGCAATATTTTACTGTATTTATTTTAAAAAAATCATAATTTGTTTTTCACGAATATTCTGACTTGCAAGTAACAATTAATATTTTGTAATAAATGGCTATCTATCTAAAAAGTATTTTATACGATATTCCAAACTGTGAACACCACTTAATTGATGCCTACCATTGTAATCTGTAACTTTTTTATTTAACGCTTGTTAGTTAGAGTTATGATTAACTAATTATTTATGAATTAAATTTTTTTTTCATACAAATTATGTCTTGGATAATTTTTGAATCTGTTTAATCTAAATTTGAACACAGTGTATTTATCTCAGTGTAAACATGTTTACACCAGGTATACAGATTTACACCAGCTAAACCAATTCAATATACCTAAATGGCGTACAGTCGATTTTTTATAAATAAAATATTTATATCCAATCTGAAATAAAGTTGTTGAGTTCAGTGTACTGAAGTTGACTTCCTACTTTATATTTCAGTTGATGGACCCATTTATACCAACGTATAATTTTCGAAGTGCATGTTGAAGCGAAATAACATTTCTTCGTTATTATTTAAAGTGAAATTAGGGCTAGATGAGTAGATAGATGAAAGGTTATTAACTTATTTGTTCATATTAGTCGATAATGTTTCAATTGGAACTTAATAAATATTAAAAGAGATGAATTTTCGATCAGCATGACACTACTTATATTTATATTTATTACTAAATGTATGTCATAAGCAACAGTTGTTAAAATAATCAGTCGAAAGGTAGTCCATAAAAACAAAAAACCAGGAATGGGTGTTATTTGGACTGAAACAATAAAACATTGGGTAGATGATATTGCGTAGCTCATGGTTGATCCTATTAGAAAATTTACCTCTTCTGTATCTATAATGTTTAGAGCCTACAGATTTAAGGTAGTTGACAACGTCGCGAAGAGGTGCTCCTCTTATATCGGTTGGTGTTAGCCAGTTCTCGCCGAACACAAATCTTCTACTAAATGACAGTTTTGGGCATGCATGACATGCTAGATGGTCCTACTTCTACGCACCCCCTACAGAGTGCGTAAATGCTTCCGTACTTGGCAAATACCAGTCAGATAGCTTGTGAACAGGCGCAGATTCTGTCTAGTCATAGACAAATATATGTTTGAAGCAGGGTTGCCAAAAAAGCTTGAAAGCCCCCTGGTTGACTGCCTTCTTGGCTACCTTTCAATGTAGCGTGACCATTGATCCATCTTAAGGTGATCAAATTGTTGATATATACTTCCGCCAAAGCTTTAGAACATTCTAGTACTAATTCTTAGAAAATTCGTGGTCTGTCCAGGGTGAGTAGCGCTTGTCTGCTACCTGTATAGATGAGCATGTTCCTCTCAGTTATATTATTTCTGGTAACTTCTTTTGCTCCTATGAGAATCCCCTTGAGCTAGGTTCAAACTACACTAGCACTATTGCTCAGTTTATTTTCTGTTTAGGTGAAAGGATCTGGACATCCTAAGCCTTGTTTTGTTTTAAAACCGTCGATATAGATATTAATTATACATGACACTTCCGGTTCTTTTATTTATTTTGTTATAACTTTATACGGCTAATGGAATATATATCTCGCTAATATGAAGTCCATGTTTGCCAAAAGCGACATCTCGCGTCACTAGATCCCACATCAGATTATATTCCAACCGTGCGGAGTCATGTCATTTTCATCAGAACAACCTCCTTGATATAAATGTCAAGGGTAATAAGACTAAGAATGATTTCAATGATTCTGGTTGGTGTGGTTTTTATGGCTCCTGTTGTGTTGAGACATGCTAATTTTTTTTCTTTCGTCCTATGTCTGTTTTAGTTTTTCCCCAATTTTATTTTAATTTTTCATATTATTATTTCGTTTATTCTTCTTGATCCTATATGGTTTATTTTCTCTTTTATGCTGTTTTCTATTGTTTGTCTTAATTTTCTTTTTATCATTTTGTCTTTTAATTCTATAATTATTCTTTTTCTGCTAGTTTTATTCATATTTTCTTCTTTTCTACATTATAAATCCGATTTTCTTTAACTATTTTTATTTTTATCTTTTTTTGTCTTTTACTTTGACTAGTTTTATTTATCGTTACATTTTTTTTAATTTTTATATCTGTTTTTCTTCGTTATTATCTTCTTTCTAACTTACTAATTTTTTAACTTCTGTTTCTGTATTTAAATCTGTTTGTTGTACATCGATTTCTTCTTAATTTTTTCTATTTTTTCTTCATTAACTTTTAAACCTTTTATTTTTCTTTTCTATATTTTCAATACTATTAAAATTTTTCAATTCTTTTCTGATTTTCTTTAACTTCTCTCTAGCCTCATCTAGCTTCTTTACCTTCTCACCTTATTTACTTGTACTCTTATCTATCTTCTTTATCATTTCTCATTAATCTTCTTCCATACTTGCTCTTATTTCTCGTTTCTCTTCTTTTATTCTTTTGTTTTGTATTTCTCGTTCTCACATTTTTTCATATTTTCTTCCATTCATTTTATTTTCACCATTATTATTTAAAACATCTCAATCACATCCATTTTATTTTAACACACCTTCGTTTACTCTTTCTTCCGGCCTCCTATTTGACTTTGTTGATCATCCTCCCCCTGTCCTATCTGTTCTAAATTATCCATATTCTTATAACATCTATTTTCCTCATTTTATAAATATTCTATTTTTTTTTTAATCTTTTACTAATATCGAAACACATATCCTCATCTTTCTCACATTAGCCCAGTCTCGCAACTAACACAATATAAATACAATGTACTACAATAACAGGTAAATTTAGTAACCAATCTCTGAGTACCTGTCTCCGTCACAGCTGTCAAATTTATGCTCCACTTTGGGCGCCATTTTGTAGTGGTTGCATCTTAGAAAGGTAGAACTATTCCAATATCCCACAGCAGATAGGGTTGTGACTGCTACAAATATTTCAGCTAAAATCAATACCTTAATAAAAATTAATTAAATCACAATCTTTCGGTCCTCTTCTTCTTCTAGCGCCACAACAACCCTGCTGCAACACCTGCTTTTCTCTACCGCCTGCCTTGCAAGTTCTTGCTCTAATTCCTGCTTTTCTTTATTCTCCTGTTCTCCCGCTCCCGGTCCTGTTTTACTCTTTGTAAATCTTTTTAACATTCAATATCTTTATTTTATTTCAATTTAACAATTTTTATTTAACTTTACAAATCTTTTTAATTCTAAAACATCCTCTGACAATCCTAAAATTCTAATGACAATCCTAAATTGATACCTCAAAATCCTGCAATCATTGGAATAACGGGTGACACAAAATTGATCAAAGAACATTTGGTCGAATTGAAAATTTGAATGAAAATACATTTTATCGAATGGCATTTTCTCTAATTTTATGTATATTTGGTTTTTTAAATATTTGCTTTTTAAATCCCATCTATTTTCGATTAATTTTCTCTTCAATCATTGCTCTTTTCAATCATTTTTCTTTGTGATCAATTATATTTCGATAAAATGTTTTTTTGATCAAATTTGATCAAATGTTTTCAATCAAATGTATTCGATCAAATGTTTTCGATCAATTTTGTGCCACCCTGGAATAACAACCCTAAGGCCGTTCCGAATAACTTATCGACACCAACAATATAGAACGGAAACATGACATTAAAAGTCGCGTAACGGAATCATGACAATTCATATGTAGAGTCTCTCTAGAAAAAATTATTTAACTAACAGAGTGCAAATGGTAAAAACTCTTGATTATTTTAGTCACAGTAACGTAGTAAGATTCGGTTTAGCAGAGGGTACTGTACTTAACGACTTTTGTAATTTATTCAGAATACCAAAACATAAAAAAAATTAAATTACCGTAATTCTAAAATATCTTGTGTTTGGTTTTAATTAACTCTTATCGTTCCTAACCCTATCTTTTAACTCATTTATTTCATAATTTTGTTAAGGGTCAGAAATTAATCTTACCAATATTAACTCAAATAATTATAAAGGGTTAGTAAATATTAAATAATTAAAAATTTACCTAAATTTGTAAATAATACTCAACAAGATTAATATTTTATCCATTTATTAAAATTTAACCTATACATATATAGATTATTTATTTACATGATAATGTTAAATCTTGACCATGGCCTTGTAATCATTCTTTTCTTCCTTATTCAGGTGTAATTTAATTAATTATGTCAATAATTAGGCTGTTAATTGCCAGTTGAGCCTTCTTAATCAGGTACTTGTTTCTTCTTGGTGTCTGAAGTTTTGTCTCTCTCTGGGTTCTCTGTAATTTTTTTTTGGGGTTGGTTTTTGGGCCATGTGATCTGCCTTATCTTAAAACGAATATTTCACACTTTTAACCACCCCTAAAAGAAAGTTCCATCAAATTAGTTATAATAAGTATTGTTTGTAAAATCAATAAGATTTTGAAAACACGCATTGTGGATTTGCGATACTTAAAAAAAGACACTACCTTACTTGGTAAGTCACCCAGATACAATTTAAATTACATGCACCTCTATATCTGCCTTTATTTATGCTTTTAGGCCTATTAGTTATAGGTAGGATAATATTCTGCATTACCATTATTGCTATCACCTTCGATTGCTTTTATCTGCTTGACAAGTTACTCCTGAACTTAATACTACTGCTTATTGGCTGCTTTTGGGCTTGTGAATATTGCAGTGCTGTCTATCGCCCCATCGATACATCTAGAAGACTTCAAGAACCCAAGTAAGATCTCTCCATTTTCTACCTACCCGCTGCATAAAACTAACCCGCTATCTTTTTGAATACCACAAACACCCTAAAAAAGCAAACGATTTCAGGGTTAATATATAATAAATCAAAAATATATATTTATAGTATAGAGTAGTACATACTGAGGTATTTATTATAAAGGACTACGTAATAATTAAAAAAAATGCAATAAAAGAATATTTGCACTCACCTACTCGTTGTAAACAAGTAGTACTACTTGGGCTTGAGGTAATAATCTTGCAAATAGGGACCCTCTTAGTAAGTAGATAATTTGTTACTAAATAACGGGTTCATTTCATGTTCTTGGTAAACTACCGGATTGTAACAAATTCTGGATACACTTTGTATGTACATTATTTTCCTGTAACGTAAAATTAATCCATTATTTGAGTATTTGAGTAAAAACATGAGTAAATAGAGTTACCTGATTTATTTTCCACATCCAAACTCTCCAAATAAAATTTATAACCTGAGCCAGCTAATATACAATTTCACCCCCTATCAGTCGAGGGGGCAATGTATTAATCTCCTATGATAAATTTCTTAATTCTAATTCAGACTTTTTCAAAATTATTTTTCATTTTCTTACCATATCTCTTGTTTTATTAATCTTCTTCTGCGATTGATTCTGTATGTCATTCTCATTTAACTTTTATTTATTTCTCATGTACAATTTTCACCAGTTTAATATTAGTATTATTACTTTAAATAACCTCCACTTTATTTAATTTTATTAGTAATCTATGTTGCGATCCTATGTATACTTCCATTAATATTTTAATGTTTTCTAATTTTGAATAATTTCTTTAAAAACAAAAATATTCCTTTGGAAAATAATAAAAGATTTGTGATGATGGTTGAAATATTTCAAAGAACGAGAATAGTCCGTTTAGAATAAAATCCAATAAATTTTCAATTCATTGTCCTAGGACCCCCTTTTCTCTGACAGCTCTGTAGAATGGATAAAAGCGTAGGGAAAAAGGTCGCGGCCATGTACTGGCCCTTATTACTACTCGTCTTTTACCATCAGGAAGGATTTGACACCAACTGGAGAGAATGCACTACGTGATATATGGAAGGACCTTTTGCTATTTAATTAAGAGTAAGGGTAGAATCTCTTTTGTGCTAAGGAATAGGAAAACTACTATTTTTTCGGAGACTGTTTATTGATTTATTGGTGGGATGAACAACTTTTGAACAAGTTCCTTTCACTTTTTTTTTGGTTAAGTAGCTGATGAAAAATGAAAGAGGTTCGTTTAATTAATTAATGTAGGGTATATCTTGAGATGGTTGTCTTGTAACCAGAAGAAGTAAAATATGACACTATGGAGGTATTAATTAAATTGTCAAGTTAATGCAATTTGAATCTCAGAAAATATTAAAACGATTTATGTAAAAATAACAAGAGAGACAAATTAAATATGAAGAATTGAACTAAAATATATTTGTTCTCCACCCACATGGATATCAGCTTATCTACGCGTAAACTACAAAACGGAAAAGCATGCCATTACATTCATCTGAAAGAATGTGTTTCATATCAATTCTACCTAGCAATAACACTGCAAAAACATGAAATATATATTACCAATCACAGTTCATATTTTGGCTACTATTATTTTTTAAATTTTAAATAAGTGATAATTCTGTCTGAATATTTTTTAGATATTGAGATTAAATTTAAGTAAAAATAAGTTATTCTTGTGTAGAATCAATAAATTAATATTAGCATTTCTATTTCGTCCGCATTTATAAATAATTCCTAAATTTTAATTGAAGTATATGAAACTAATTTAATTACGAGTAATAAATCTAAAATCGAAACTATGGCGATGGAAGCGAGGACACGGTATTTGTCTTCCATGCGAGAGGCCTGGGTTCAAATCGGGACTGGAAACTAATTAATTTATGACTTTTTTTCATGTTTACTTTATTTTATAAATTGTTAAAAGTCATAACTTATTTTAAAATTAGGTATTTTGTCTTAATAACCTAAAATATTTTTTAATTTAACAGATTTTCTATAATGGGTCGTAGAAATAGTGTAAAATTCGAGTAGATTGTTCGTATCTACTCTTGTTGCACAAACCACTATTTTTACACCCACATGTATATTGTCTATTTTTCATACAGTCTACTGAACGAATAAGTAGAAGGTCAACTATTTTAACACGTTTGCGGACAATTTTTAAATGTATGTTGTATCTAGAATGTCAATATTTTTAATAGGCTGTTTTGTGTAGTAAATCCGTTTTAAATTGAGGGGAAAATATTTTAAGGGTTATTTCAAAATAAAAACAATCATTTTTGTGAATCGTTTTATTGACGGTTATAACCGTTATTTGCATTTGCAATGTCTAAATATATTCATTTGCAAATGACGGTTATAACCGTTAAAAAAAACTAGAAAGAAAAGTTAGTTGAAATGCAAGCATATAAATAAAATTATTGAATTAGAACCCGTATCTACTAAAGCTAATATTTCAACATTGTTTATTTTAACCTTTAAATGTGGCCTATTATCATTTAGTTTCTTAAAAAATAATGGACTTTAGTTATTGTTTAAAGGAACATCCTGTATGTTTGACCCATCCTCTACTATTAGAGATGATGAGATACTGTCATTAATTAAAACATTATCATTTTTAAAGTTATAAGAAATTTTTTTAGGTACGACACTGGAGTTAGATATTTTATTAAGGAAATTTTTTACAAAAGATAGGTACTGTTTCCATTCTGATATAGAAGTTAATTTTGATTCTTGTTTTTTATAACTTGTGAAATTTTTAACATTTGTAAGACTGCGGCCCGTAGCCAGACTTTGAGGTAGTCCATTTTTTGAACAATTAGGACAATTCACTACTGTTTTATTTTTGTAGCCACAGCGATAACAAAATATATTCCTTTTAGAAAAACATGTTGAATAGGTATGTCAAACTTTACCACAGTTATAACAAGAAATATTAGATAATCTACTTTTATTTAATTGACTATTGTTATTACGGTACTGGTTAGTATAAGTCGAAAAATTATTACTACCAAAAGCAGCAGTATTATTTACATCGGGATGTGTACAATTTTGAGATAAATTTTGAGCATCTTCTAGCTTCTTACATAAAATAGACAATTCATCAATAGTCTTAGGGTCTTGCAATGCTAACTGAGAAATAAAGGTAGGTAAAAGAGTTCTTTTAATAATATTTACTCTTCTACATTCATCTGGCAAGATAGTTAATCTTTTAAAAAGTTTTTCCATATAAGAAATGTATAATGTTGTGCTTTCAGAATTAAGTTGTTTTCTATTTTGAATCTCTAATTCTAAATTATATTGATAGTCACAAGGTGAGAATGTAATTTTAATTGTTCAACAGGGTGATCCCTGTCAGTGAATTTAGAACAATTATTCATATACCAAAATAGAACATCACCTTTTAAAAGATCACAGCTACGTTGAAACACTTGTTGTTTCGAAAGACCTCTAGACAATCTTAACATTTCGACATGTTCCAAAAAATCAAACAACGAATTGTTACCATCATAAAATACACCCCATTTATGAACATCTACACTTGTATATGAAGGAAAACTAACTTGTTCTGTAGGTACAGTACTAGGGTAAAAACCAGAAGAATTATTAATTTCTTCAGATAAATCAGCTTCTAATATGATTATTTTTATTTTTATTGTGTTTTTAGCTGTAACTTCTTCATCAGAGTCTACTTGTAAATTAGCTACCCTATTAGACAAATGAACTAATCTAGAATTAATTCGTTTAAAAGCTGGATCAGATTTATTACCAGTAAAATTTTTTATTTCTGTATTGACTTCGTTAATTGACAATTCTATTTCTGTGATATCATCTTCATGATAATAAGGATTATTTTTCTCTGAAAAACTTCTATCGTGTGACTCTTGAGATAACAAACCACTCAAAACCTTTCTTTTTTGTTCTACAGTAGAAGGTAAGTCTACCCCTCTGATTAAAATTAAAATGTTTGGGAATCATTTTAATAAAGAAAAAATGTGAAAAGCAATATATTTAACTAAATAAAGGCACAAATTTTATCCCTAACGAAAAAAAAATTTTACTCGATAGGCACAAAAATCAACTTCAGGTAAAAATCATATACTATACAGTTTTCTCAGTGTAAAATGAATATGTAGATATATAATTAGCAAAATATCTATAAATAAACACTAAATCTAGTACAAAATGCAGATATTATATAAAACTTGACGATACGATATGCAGATTTATAGAAAAGGTTAAAATGATAATCTCTGTGAAACACCTATGTGAATTAGAACGATAAGTTATAAGGAATCTATTTCAAAGTAACGAGCTATTTAACCCAGTAGTTAAGGCGCCATTTTGTAACATGATACTTGTTATTTTATCAATTTTTTATAGTGTTTTAAGCTCTCATGATTTTGGGGAGTGGGTCAGGTTATTAAACAACTCGTATCACTTTGAAAAAGAATGTTGAGCGCCACTATATTTAAAACTTACTAAACTTGACCATCGATTAGTAATAAAAATATAGAAAATCACTAATCATTAAGATATTATAATTAAACAAAGCTTAGATAAGGCAGCAACAAATTCTTTTTCACAGAGATTTACTTATTCAAATTTAGATGATTTATTCAAAAATGACTTATTTGTTGAATAAAAGGTAGTATTTAAGGAGTGACTTGTAGAGGCCTTCTTCAAGGGGATTCGTATGATACACTTCGGATATCATCAACTCTTAAGTATAAATTTTCATAGGTAAACTTAAATCTCATAAACTTCTTTAGATGACTTGAACTAAACCTTTTGATATACTTGAAATAAACTTGTGTAGCTGGAACTAAGCTTCTAAGTTTCTATACTTCTAAACATCTAAACATGCAGCTTGAACTTTCTTCTAAACTTCTAAACATCTAAACTTGCAGCTTGAACTTTCTTCTAAACATCTAAACACCGTCTAGATATAGCCAGGTTTATAAAATCAGACGGTCATTAAGAATATTAATAGACAATTAGTACATCGGATGTCCTAGATAAAAGATAATTAAAAATTCAAATCAACTTCCTCGTTGACAGATATAAATCGAAAAATGAATTATCAACTTTTGACACAAGGCATAAACGACAAACGACCTTAGGGTAGAGATGTTTGCGTCAAAATAACGAAAACGGTTCCAACCGTTACAATGTTTGGGTCTAAATAACGAAAACGGTTTCAACCGTTACAAGACTAAGGAATATAAACTCAAACAGTTACAGAAACTTATCTAAATCGATTAAAAAAAACTAGATAGTAAAATTGTATTTGTCAGCACTATTTTCATAATGTGTACTGATAGCTTTGAACGCATGTATGACATAATGAAGGATTATCTTTACATCCCTTGCATCTAACTGAAGTTTCTTTTCTTACATCGTTCTTCCAACATTTTTTTTTATAGTTCTCAGGTGCAGGTATTTTCTAAGCAACATGTTGTAAAACAAGAGTCTGGTGTATGGCAGCTTCCACAATTGGGGGCAAGCGACTGATCCTTGGTCAACCTGCTCTAGTTTTTATAACTAAATCGGGACCATTCATAATTTTTGCTGGAAATTGCAACAAACTCTGGATTATATTATCTCTAAAATGTAAAAATGTCTCATTAGAGTAAATATAGTAGGAATTACAAACTGCAGGGTCCACCAGATGGAAAATGAGTTTCTTATACCATCCTATTGTTTAACCAGGCGAAGAATAATACTGAACCATTTGATCACAACGGTCTACTCCCGACATATTTTTGTTGTAGTCAGCAATTGCTCTGGGCTTTATTTTCGGTTGGACAAATTTGTTACGAACCTCTATTAGTTCAGGATTTATCGCAGTGGATATAAAAAGTACCTCTCTATCATCTTTTCTCTTTGAGGCATATACATCTTTAGATCTTTTACAGATTTGCTCTCCTTTTTTAGGCTTAGAATCAACTACTGCCTTTGGATTGCCTTTTCAGTTTTTACGAAGCGTTCCAGTTGTGTGCGTCTTGAAATTCAACAATTCTTGGGGATAACTCAACTGAATTGTAAAAGTTATCCATGTAAATATGATGCCCAAGGTTCAAATAAGGTGCCAATAGTCTTTTCACGATGAATTTATATTATCGAAGCCAAACTCAGGGATTGGTTTTATATCTTCGTACCACATACCTGCTACGCTTGTAGAATTTTCGGCTTTTCGGCTTCATCAATATTTATATCTTTTACATCTTCTTTGTTATCGACCTCTTCTATTTCACTATCGCTGACTACATCCTCACCATCTTTTTCATTATCTAGGAATTCCTCCGATTTTGAATCTGAGCACTCAAGTAACTAACTGCCTGTTTTTATCCCCGTTATCGCTTTTATCATATACATTTTCATTTAATAATTTTTGTAGATGTTTTTGTTCTTTTTCATAATGAGACAATCTGAAATCAAACCATAGTAAGTATTGTATTGTAGCAGTGCCAATCTACCCAATCACCAAATACAAATATTTTACATCAGATTATATTTTCAACACAAATCACAAATAGTAAGGTTAACGTGTGTTCTCTGAACGACACTTATTTGTTGACTAATGTAAGACAAATGCTGCTCTGAACGGTTATAGCCGTCAAATCGATACAGCAACCAACGTGCATAAACCTGTTTACGTGTTTCAAAATTCGCCGTAGACTGGACAATTTTGAGTTACATAGACACTCTGACAGGACAAATAAATTAAAAATACATGTAGCTATATGGAATCAATCACGGCTGGAGCCGTTATTTGCTTATAGAAGAAAATTGGGATGACTGCTATAGATGTCATGTCCCGTCAACGAGTTAGATAAGTGACAATTCCATCAAACTAATTGTTAGTATATTTTTATTTATTGACATTAAATATATTTAATTAAAAATCAGTGATTCTTGTGAAAAATCGATTAATAATGGCAATTCCCCAAATTTTACAAAAAAAAAAAATATCTAAAATCTGATTCCTATATAGGGCTAAACTAACGTAATACAACAAGGAGATAAGAAACGCTAAAAGAAAATCGTGAAGAAGGTTCTGTGAGGAGTTACCTGAAACACCCACATACTTAAGAATACAAAAAATCCTAGCTGTCAACCAGGTAGAATTGTTAAGGAAAGATGATCCCTATACAAAAACCTTTAAGGAAACGTTAACAATACATTTTCTGGCTGCAAAAACTTTGTTCGACCAAATACTAGCATCCATCCCTTAAAGAAGGTCTAGTATGTCAACTTGGAATGGACGCTAGCTACACAAATATCGAAGCCGAACAAAATTATGTTGGCTACAAACAAATTTCGGCCATACAAATCACCAGTAGTAGATGGAATATATCCCATTCCACTACAAAAGGGATAAAAAACCTTAATTTCACATATGTGTTGCATATTTAAAGCATGTATTGCCTGGCGACACATACCAAAGGCATGTCAAAAGGTGGATAGGGTATCTAATATTAAGAAACCATATTTCTTTATTTTCTTTGTCATTACTTTATTTTCGGTCGATGGGAACCTATTCCACTCATCCACCAATTCCACATTGAGACCGAGAGTGGTACCGATAGCTCTGGAGACTGTAGGCTATGTAATTACTAGTTCCTCACCAATACCGTTTTCAATAAGCTCGAATTTGCCATGTACCATGAAAAGTTAATTTTTTATATTGGCGAAAGCGCACTTACACTGGTTTCCAGTTCACTGCTAACCACTTCATGGTATATAGTTGTTAGGTTTATATTAATTTTTTGAACAATAATTAGTGTCATAACCATCTTTAGATTTAATTAAAGAGAGAGTCCAGTAAACGGTTTCGTTTGAGTCTCTTTGTTTATTGGTATTTGACTTCTACCCTGTGTTCAGCCAATTTTTTATTTTTGTAGTTGGTTTTTGACAGGAAGTATTTTGTAGCAAAATATACTGGAGCCTTTTTAGGAAATTTTGGATAACGGACCTAATTACCTTCAACTAGAGCTATCCGCGGTAAATACCCCAATTTCCAGTAGGGCGATTGTGGACCACCTCGTAATCATATTATTCTTTGGCTACTTGTTTATCTAGAGGAAGCTGTAGAATTTTATGTTACAATCTTTACCTTAAGCAATCTATTTATATCAGTTTAACCTACGTCTTTACAAATTGTTCGCACAATCGTTTCCAATTAATTGCAATCTCTTCTGCACTAATTATTTATATTTCATTTAATTTATTTTTAACTTTGTTATTCCATTTTGATATTAGTTTTCCTCGCCTCCTTCTTTCTTTTGACTGCTAGTTTATTATTATTTTTAATATTTCTTTATCCCTCGCTCGTCAGACATGTCTGCAAGATTTTCTGGTTGTTTTTCTATCTATTTTGATTTTTATCAGTCTTTTTTCTTGTTATATTTCTCCCCGCAGTTCTTATTTTTTTCTCTTCTTTCTTTGTAATTATAATTATCAATATTTCCCATTTTAATATTGGTTTTTAAATTTTTTAATTTAATTTAGTTTGGGTATAATTTTATGTTTAACATTGTTTTGTTGGCACGAAAAGCCCTGTTCGAAATAATTATTTTTTTTCGTTATTTTCAGCTTTCCACCAGCCATTATCGATTAGTATAATTTCTACCTTTTTAAAATTTTTTGTTTACCACCTTTAACGCTATATTTCCTTTTTAATTAATTTTTTTAGCAGATTGTCTGATTCATAATTATTTTTGTTTAAATACTTTTGTCTTCGTCTGTTATCATTATACAGGGCTAATCCTTAGTTGATGCTTTTATTAACAATGCATGAAGTTCATTAAAATAAACACCTTATTTAAATAATTTTTTTTTAAAAACTCAAAAATAAGAAAGACACCGAATTAAAAAAAAGTTAATTTGAGACTGGACTTGTGTATTAAAAATTAAGTTAAATGAGAAGTTTATTAATGTCTTTATCTTTTTATTTTTTTAGGTTTTTTTATGGATCAAACTTTTGGTTTTTGTAATTTAATCGCGTAATTATATAACAATAATTTACTTGTGATTATCTTGCGTCAAAGTGCATGAATCAGTATTTACCCTGCTTTTATTAATTTGGCTCAACGGACGAGTGATATGGGTGATTTTCGGGAACACCTTGTAGGAAGCCAATAAGACATGAGATACATTTGTGTTTCAACAATTTTGAATACATTTTTTAAGTAAGACAGGACCCTTTTTTAGTTTTTTTAGAAAAAGTTGTTTATTTTAATGATTTCTACATTTAGTTAAAAATAATCAACTTTGGATTCATCCTGTATATCTCCTTTCCATTACCAACATTATGCTATCCCCATATGTAACTATTTGATATCCTCTTATTCTGATTGTTCCTTTGTTTATGTACCATGTTGACAAAAGTGGTGGTTTTTAAATGGTTTTTAGAAAAATATTAACGAATATTTGATTTGTTAATGATTTAAGGAAACATAACCTTATTTATTTGAATTTTACCAATTACAGCAATGACAAAGTGTAATTAAAAAATCTAGCCATTGTTCAACTCTACGTTTTCTTTAAACTGACTTTGATATTTTTATTTATAACAATTTACAAGTAAATAACTCTTTAAAATTGCTTTGTGAATATGGATCTCAGAGTTGTCTGACCCATTATGTCTGACCCTTTCCTGTAAGTCACTTTAGTGCATAAGTATCGATTAGCCATATGCATATATAAAAATATACTTTATTGGGTAGGGTGCTTGCAGCGATATTAATTTGAATTAGTACCGCTAAATTAACAATTTAATAACACTATTAGACCGTTGCTAATTAATACGTAATTAACTATCCGACATTTGCGTTTTATTGCTAGACTGCGATTTTTATAGCCTCCAATTTACGCTACAACATGTATGTATTCGAGCAATTCCCCTTAAAGCTGCCGAACCACGGGGACTTGGCCTTGTATCCCTACGGACCTGCTCAAATGCTGCTCGTGAGTGTAATCTTTCGGGCCATATCTCAGGGAATTCATCATGCACCATGTTATCGTCAGCGACCGATCTAATTTATCTCTGATCCTTGCATCAATCAGTGTCACATACTCGATTCCACTTTACCGAGAAAATGTACTAGAAAGTCAGTGGCAGGTCGAAAAAAATGAGAATAGCTCCTTTCTCACTTCAACAGGTCAAATTTCACCGGGATTTTGTCCATTTATCGTTGGTAGTCAATTAATTATTATACTCGTATTAAAACAGGAATAACATTGTAGGACAGGTTAAAAACTACTTTATATTTCTTTTAGTTAACTCTTAAATTAATTGGTTATGATGGGCTGCTCAATATCTTAAAATATTTAATATATTCAGGTGTAATTATCAACAGACCCAAGGTAGTTTAAATATTTAACTGTTGACATTACAACAGTTATTTTGTTTAGTAAAATATTATATTTCACTCATGTTTCTAAGAATATTTTTTCAATCTCCAAGTCAGGACTTATTTTATACATTTTTTTTTTAATCTTCTTCAAATACACTCATATGATCAGTAAACATATATAATTAATGTGTAAAACATTATACTCCAAAAATAGTCATATTACAATATTTTTATATTTCAAATAAATTAATCTGAATTTAGATACTTTCATCTATGCGTAACTATTTTAAATTGCTATTATTAGATCTAGGGAGTAGTGCTGGTCTTAAACAGATAATGGATAAATCTACCAGAATAACTAAAGACACTTCAACACTTCTAGATTATTATTTCCAAATAAAATTCTCTGATTTTGGTAATCACCATATACCACCATATACCTGATTTAATAGTAGTTTGTGCAAGAAGAGTGGATATGATGGCCATATCGCACGAAGACAAAATTCACTAACAAAAATTTACAAATAAATAAAATATTTTGGGTTATTTAGTCAAAATAAGTAATTTTAAAATAATTTATGACTTTTAATAATTTTTAATATAAAATAAAAAAAAAGTTCATTGAGCATCAAACTCGTCTTTCGTGTGCAAGGCAAGAAAGCTGACCACAGGACCACCTATTCTTTTATTTTTGATGCTTTAATACTCGTAAATAAATTAAATTCATATAGTTTTATTTAAATTAACAAATTATTTTTAATTATAGACGAAATTAAAACAAAAATGCTATTATTTATCGATTCTACACAAGAATAACCCATTTTAATGTAAGTTAAATTTTAATAACTAAAAAATATACTGACCATTATTTTGCCAGAATTGTCATTTATTTAAAATTTTAAAAATAATAAAAGTCGGTTGATCGGTGAGTGGTGCATTTCATTTTTTTGCAGTGTTCTCAATATCTAGAATGGATATGAAATATATTCGTTCAGTTGAAGACAATATCACACTTCTTCGTTTTGTAATCTATGCATAAATAAGCTAATATCCAAGTGGGTGTAGAAATAAATATTTAAAATATTGTTTTTATCGGATCATTTTATTATAATAAAGCAATTAATATTAGGTATACTTTTACGAAACTAATTTATGAAACCAGTTGTGCAGTGCCTTATTTTATGTAACGAGTTACATAAAATGGCATTTCGTAACATGTTACAAACAATATTTTTCTGATTTTGTATAAAATTGTGTTCTGGTCAAACATTACTGACATATGGGCAACCAGTGGCGTCTCGTAACCAAAATATTGGGGGTTTACAATGACCTAATATACAGTGTGTCTACTTAAGTTGGAACCATATGGAAAAGATTTTTATTATTGATTTTAGGAAAAAAAGTTATTCTTGATAAAAAGTCCTGCATGACCCAAAACTTAAAATACAGTCATCAGATATCAAATTTTTCAAGCCGTATACGAGGTTTGTCAAAAAATATGAATTTTGCTCAAGAGTAAAGTACGTTTATTTTTTTACAAAATCGAAAATTTTCATTAAGAAATTTGCTAAATTCTTCACAAATATCAACAAAAGGAAAGCGTATCATGTAGTAGCTAACGTAATTTATAACGTTTTCAGATATTTACAATCAATGTGTAGAGTGTAGAGTTTATAAAAAATAAGGAAATCTGTTTTTTCAGATAGATCGGTGTAATTGCATATTTAAATGTAATATTCAATTCTAATCAACTTTTCTTTATGAAAATTTTCGATTCTGACAAAAATAAACGTACCGTATACGGCTTGAAAAATTTGATATGTGATGACTGTATTTTAGGTTTTGGGTCATGCAGGACTTTTTATCAAGAATAACTTTTTTCCTAAAATCAATAATAAAAATGTTTTCCATATGGTTCCAACTTAAGTAGACACACTGTATATCTCAATACAGATTTAGGTAAAATCTTTCAGTGTTTATGATATAACTTTATAATTCACTAAAAGTTTTTTATTTAAATCTATAATAAGATCAATATTTTGTCATTGTGAACACCCAATATTTTGGCCACCTCTGTGTAAAACTAATATTATTTTTTTGTATTTTTTACTTGCATATGCATCATTTTATTGACAATTAGAACCACAATTAGAACATCATTATTATTTATTTATTTTCAAAGACTTGAATTTGTTAAGTTTTCAAAAATGTGGGTTATTTTGTCGTGCATTTTGTTTTAATTATTTTGTGCTAATTTTGACTGGAAAATAAGGACCAAAACAACATTATTACTAGGTTGTAAGTTTAACCAAATTCTATTTTTGTAAGTCAACCTGCCCTTCTTTGATAATAATAAAGTATATTATTGATTTTAAAACCAAAAAAGGTTTATTTTATTTCTGTTCTTTTCGCAAATGGTGACGTAATGAATTTTTCGAAATCAGTTCCATAATTTTCAACATTATGCAGCTGGTTGCATAAAGCAGATCATTTTGACACTTGCTGAGATTACAAAAACTGATACTTTATATGTCAAAATTAGAAAAGCAATTAACATTAGCTATACTTTTAAAATACTTTTTTAAACACTTTTTTTGCGAAAAAAAAAAAATAAAAATTAAAGAAAGAATGTTTAAATTTATATATAATTATTTACTGCCTTATATTGTCAATACTTTTGCCATAGGAAGAGTACAATTTACCTTATTTTTATTTTAACGACCCACCTGTGTTAGAAAATCTAGAACATATTTAACGTTTAAGGTACCATCGCGACAATGAAGGATAATCGGGATCTACATTGTTGTCAAAAAGGACTTAAAGGGATTCCTTCCTATTCCGTTTTTTTCCTGCAACCCAGCGCCTCGTATACAGAACGTTGTTTGAATTTTAAATTTCTTCGAAATATAGAATGGCTAGATTTACATTTATGGCTTTTTTTTGTTAGGCGTTCTCCTCCAGATTGATTACGATGGTGTATAATGGCAGCTTCTTTGAAATTCCGATCGGAAAGTGAATTAGTGTCAAATGGAAAACAGTTGATGAAAAATACGAGAGATAAATAACACACTCTCAGTTTGGATAAAGTTACGTGCCTATTCAACGCGACATAAAAAGAGATAAATAAAAACAATTTTCATTCAATTTTTTTAGATTAGACTTTACTGAATGAAATAAAACTTTTCTGCTCATAGAAGAAATTCATTTTAAAATTATCTGCTTGTATGTGAGAACATGGAGTTGGCGTCAAACTTTGTTAATATATCATAGATATATTGTTATGGAATCAATTATTTAATAAAATAAAACGGAACAAATATTTACAATAAAAAATATATAAAAGAGTTATAGTAATATAAAATAGCTTAACTGATATCAGAGTTTATTCAAATTTATCGAATAATGTGTATTTTCATTATTATTTTCATTATTATCGTTAGAATTTTGTATTGATTGTCCATGATGTTATCTAAAATAAATAAATACATATATTATTAACCCAGTAGAAAGAAATTGTTGATTTTAATTAATAGAAACGAAACAAAATGTACAAAAATCAAAGTCTTCTAAAATATAGTGTAAAAAGCAATTGAAATGACAAACTAAATAAACTGATAAAAAAATCAAGAACGTGACAAAACTTAATCCATGAAGATTGAGAAAATAAATAATGGATGGTAGAAATAAAATGAAGCAAGGTTTTTTTAAAGTCAAAACAAAATTAATTTTGAAAAAAATTGTAAAGAAACAAGTGTGACCCAAATTACTAATAATCATATATAAGAAGATCCAATAAGAAACCAAACAAAACAACTCGAGACTCCAAAGACAAATTTAAAAGAGACTGTAATCAATATCTCAATTCGGCCACTCACGGATAACGAAACAAGCTTACTAGCCAAAGGAGGAAATATCAGCGTAACCTCACAGACAATACATACAAAAGAAATTATTGCCGCTATAGAAACCTGAATTAACAGACTACCACCTAATGTCTAAGAAGAGGATGCGGTTAATCTACAAAAAGCCAAACCACTAACAAGTAATATTTCAAGAGGCGAGAAGGAATCTATAAGAAGTCTTAATGAGGATGAAAACATCATAATTCTATCCGCCGACAAAGGAAATGCAACAGTCATCATAAACACATCGGACTATGGGAGCAAGCTGAATTATCGGCTCAATAAAGACACATACAGAAACTTATCGAAAAATCCAAGAGAGAAAATTTAAAAAAAAACATCAAATTATTAAAACATTCGTCATTACCACCGAAGACAAAGTAGACAATCTGCACTATTGAAGCTCTACTACTAAAAATTCACAAAGATAATTTACCACCAAATCCATTATTGCCATAGTATCACCAACTTACAACCTGGACAAACATCTGCCGCAAATTCTGCACACACGTTGGCAGGACAAACACCTTCATGCGAGATTGTACGTACTTCATCAAACACTTAAAGATTATCACCTTAGAGCCTAACGACATCCTAGTCAGCTTTGACATCATCTCTTTATTCACAAATGTCCCACTCAATGAAGTAGTCAGCTACATAGGGGAGTTTTTTCTAGAGCTCATCAATCTTTTCTGACACTCGCTTAAAACATCTTATTTCGAGTGGAATGAAACATTCTATGAACAAATTGACGGAGTCGCTATGGGCAGTCCACTCATCCCAGTTGTGACCAATTTTTACATAACAAAATCTAAATTGAGAGTTATACGCACTGCTGAAAAACAACCAAAGCATTGGATGTAGTATATAGATGACACATTTACAATCGAGAGTCACAGGAGAAAGGAACTCCAGAATTATCTAAACTATCTGAACAGTTTTCACTCTTAAGTCCAGTTCACCATGGAAATGAAAAAACCGACATATACCTTTTCTGCCGAAAAAGCAATAAAGTAGACTACAAAGTATTCCGAAAGAATACATCTATACCTTTAATGTGGATCCAATCCTCATCCAAAACAGAAACGAAGGATATGTGATCCAACGATCAAATGAAACACCTGACAAAAGTGTTACAAGCAAGTGATACAGCAAGATATCAGTGCTGCGTGCCTAAGGGAGAATAAGACCAAGTCTAGTGAAAAACAAAATCAAGGAACTGTGTTTATACCGTACGTAGAAGGTGTCAATGATCGAATTGGGAAAATCCTAAAGAAAAAGAAAAGCAGCAATGTCTACAAGCCAACAAAACCGGGAAATATTTTAAGACAGCAAAAGACCTCTAAAACCACCTCATATCAGCAGTAGTCTACAGAATTTCATGCACTTGTGAAAAAGTATACATAGGACAAACAAAAAGAAGCATTGGCAGACAAATAATAGAACACGAAGTTGTCGTTTATAATAAACCGAATCATGATCGTTTTCGAGAACACCGACCTACTAGCAACATCAAGACATTACTTAACAAGATTGCACTTGGAGGCCATAGAAATACACAAACATTAAAAAAACTTCGATAGAAAGGAAAAAACAACATTACCTAGGATCTAGAACACATCATTAAAGAGCGCGAAAATAAAATCGCCTAATACGTCATCAAAAAAGAGCGCGCAGACACGTATATAAATACGACACAGTTGATACATCGTGAAGGGTACTTCGTCCACGCTACTGAAGTTGGCTGCCGCAGTTGCACTTGAAATGTTTGCCAGTAATAACCTAAAAAGACCATGTCGTAACAGCCCGGAAACAATTACATTGACGCCGCCTCTGAAAGCTTACATTCTTACTTTATTTCCATCTACTTTGATAGCCAAGCAGCTTGATTAACTAATCAGAAATGAAATTATAACTAATGAAAGACTGCCTAGAAGACCTGACAGAGCTAAGTAGTTAATATAAAGTGGCCTTAGCCTAAATACCAAGCTGTAAAGTACTAGCCCACTGAGGCTCAGAAAAAGTCATGACTGGACCTGAAACCTTCTGTGAAGTTGCTATGGCATTGTGTAAGGCATCCATCAAACAAACGATGCAAAAAGAATCTCAGGAACAGCGAAATTACTATCCAAAATAGAGAGAGGTCTAAGAGTTTATTAATGAACCGTTGGACAAGTTTATTGAAGACCCAGTCTATCAAAAACGACGAAATTGTTAGGAAAACAGGCAGTCTTTTTAAAGGATGCTCCACATAATGCCAGAAGAAAAAGAAGCAACATCATGCAGGTCATATGAAGAAGAAGAAGAAGAAGAAGAAGAAGAAGAAGAAGAAGAAAAAACATCAATCTTCATTTTGTGCCAATGTAATGGCATGGCTTGGCTGAGGTTTCTAACATTTGATAAAGAAAATTTAAAAACATGTAAAAAGATTCGAAAGTCATTGTTACTGCAAATATGTAGTCTAATAAAAAATACTAAACTAGAAGACAACGGAGTCCCACAATAGATCTAAAAAGGTCCCGGTGGACAAGGAGAAATAATGTTCAACTCCTTTTGAATCTAATCTAATCTAGTAAAAGCATTTTATTCTATGAGTACGTTGCATAATAACTATTGTATTTTTTTTAAAGAATGAGTTAAACTTAAATAATTGTGAATTAAATAAATAACATACAAATATTGGTGGAAATTATAATTCCAGTCTTGCTCTATAATCTACCACAAAACGATTCAAATTAAAAAAATATATATATTTAACCGCTCTACAAAAAATCAGACATCCATTGATAACCTTATTAGCGGTAGACAGTTTCCGAAATGAACGATTGATCGCTTTAATTTTATTGAATGCTATTCATTCTCCCTTTTTTTCATTATTTCTTATGAAAAATCAATTACTGTAACTTACTGTAGCTGCCTGTGTTGATGTTTTATTGTGATTTATGGTCTGGCTGACACACTACATTCAAAATGAATTGATGGGGCTTATTGATTTTAAAACTTTACTGGAGTAGCTTGGAAATTGTTTAATAGAGAAAAAATAATAGTAGCTGTTATTAATTTTTTATTTCGATTAAGAATGAAAAGATTGATTTTGTTTCTGTCTAACACCTAAGTTGACTTTTTGGTACATTTGAATGAGCAAGATTTTACTGTCTATTATCGATTTATTTTAAAGCAGGGGTTTTCAACCAGTGGGTCGCGAAGGAATGTGATAAATACAAATAAAAAGCATTCAGGCCACAGATACCATACGAGCGGCGGATAATAAATGAAGCGACCATGTATTTATTTAGAACCTGAGTTGAGTCCGCTTGTTTAATATCAATTGCAACCAATGCAATACAACTTTAAAACACAACTATGATTAACAAAAAGGAACAAGTGAAGCTATAACTGACTAAACAGCGTTGCTAAAAATGTGGGGCTCCTCGCGCCGCTTGTACCGTAACGTAGGCCTTATTGTTGTAAGACAAAGTTGTTTATTTAGAAAAGACTCCAGCAGAATTATTTAATGAGAAACTTGAGCTTGCTCGGATTTAACTAATTGCTGAATGTCTGGGTTGATTTTTGTCAAACACAAAATAATATCATTTTCCAGTGCCAAACAATGTCTGGATTTTGTTTTTAAATTTACAATTGCAGCGAAAAATATCAAAAGCATCAACACTACTTTGGTCAATTCTGGGTGTTCCTTCTTTATACTTAGCCAGAACTTGTCGGGTCAAACATCGTCAGAAACAAGTTTCATTGACTGATCACTTGATATATCTATTAGTTCACCGTGGAGGCCAGCATTTAGTTCAGCTTTTTGTACAGCGTTTTCAGGAATAGGTTTTGTTATCCACATAGATCCACTTGTTTGTATCTTTAACAAGAATATAATCATTCAATTGCTTTATCAAACCTTCAAGATGTGATGATATGAGTAATGAGAGAATTGATGTGTCAATGGATGTGTCACTAATACTTGTAACTCACTTTCTGAATTCTTGTGTGAGTTGAAAATTTTCAGTCTTCATTCTTTATTCTTGTTTCCAAAGAGTAAGTTTTTTCTCAAATGCATTTACTCGGTCTTGAGTATACAAAATAGTTGTGTCTGGACCTTGTAGGGATACGTTCAAATTATTGAGATGAGAAAAAATATTCGCTAAGTAAGCAAGCTTTATCGCTGAAAAAACGGGAAAGTTCAGGTTTACTGCAAATGTTTGTGCAGGGCTCCTACTTCTTCACACAAGTTTTCAAGTAATCTACTCTGCAATGGGCATCTCTTAACGTAGTTAACAACTTTGATAGCCTCAGCCAAAACGTGACGCAAGTCATCTGGCATTTCTTTAGCTGCCAAAGCTTGTCTATGTAAAAAACAATGCACCCAGTTTGAATTTGGCATTAAATTTTTCAACCTGGCAATCAAAACACTGTTTTTTCCCAAAAGGGCTCTTGCTTTATCACTACAAATTGAAACACATTTGTTCCAACACTTTAAAAAGACTTTCACCTGTGGCATGGTCTGGCAAAAATTTGCAAAATAATACATTTTCGTTAATAGAGTGACCGCAATCATACCTAATAAAGCACAAGAACAGTTGATTTGTCGCATCAAATCAAACAAAACATGCTTTCTTTTATTTGCATCTTTAGCTGGTTCCGAACATGTTTAGACATGTCCAATATTCGTCGTGACATAGTGTCATTTAATAGTAGCATTTTTTTCAGCTTGTCAGCTTCCTGAGAATTAATACTATTTGAAACCATATCGATTGCGGCAGGAAGAATTAATTCCTCAGCAATGGTACGTGGCTTCCCCACTTTAGCAATCTTAAGTGCTACCTCTTCTTAAGAGCATTTTTGCTAACATCATCAGCAAGACCTTTAATATTTACCTGTTGACTTCGAAGGGACAGCAGTTTTCTCTTGAAAAACTCCACTTGTTTGTTTATCAGCGCCAAATGTTTATTTTCAAGATGACGCTTCATTTTTGAAGGTTTAATGCTTTCAGCTGATAATACTTCACTACAAATATCACACTGAAGTTTGTTTTCAAGTTCAGTAAAACCAAACTATAGATATAAATTATCATACTTTCGGCATTTTGGTTTCGATACTTCGCAATTCTCACTAGAAGAATCTATTTTCAAAAACTTATCCATTATTAACACAAAAACACGAGTGTTCAATTTGAAGATCGAAGTCCGCACTATTACTCAAGACGTCAGGCAGTCGACTGGCAGCTGTCTTGCTTATCGGAGAATGAGTTACGTTGTGCGATGGCTGCGCGCGCAGCTCCATGTCAGGCTATGTCTCCGCGGCTATAAATACACCACGCGTCAGGTCTGTAAATGCACCTCGCGTGATCCTTGCCTGCTTTGATATTAAAGGATAAAAATGATTCAAATCACCTTCATGATACTATTGTAACCGGATCGTTCATTAATTATTAATAAATTAGTGCTCACCAACCTCTTGTTAATAAAGTTTTGAATAGTGTTTTTTTTACTATTTTAACATGTTTCATAACAATTAATTATTGCTGTTTTTTGTGTATGGAAGCCTGCTTTACGATGTTACTAGAAGGGGTCGACAAAATTCTCAACCTAATAAGGGGGTCGCAGCGTTGAAAAGGTTGAGAACCCCTGTTTTAAAGTATTAATTTCAAACGAAAATACATGTTTGTAAGGTGCTGCAGGAACAGTTATCTATTAAACAAACGTATTATCTTCGAAGGAAAGATACAAGAAAGGTTTATTTAACTAGTTTATTATTAGTTTGTTTATAGCCTCCCAATATCAAATATTCCTTTATTTAATTACGGTTATAATATTTATGTAAATCATTATTTAAAAAATCACCTTTTCTTACTCTGAACTCTACAATGTAATTATATCAAGAACAAGCAAAGGAAAATTAAAAAAATTAATCGAGTTACCTTAAAGAAGATTATTTATAATTTTCCGAGCTTGTCCGTAGATATAATTATTTCCCATCCAACCCTAAAATATGTGGATATATATTTAGTTCCTAGATGTCAGGTGATTTTCGTAACTCGCACTTCAACGGAATTATATATTAAGGTTTGGTATACGATAAGGATTAAATAAAATTACCTTTGTACAAAGTTGCTTCGTTTGGGCTCCAGAGGGCCTTGAAGTTACAATTTTTAAATCGTTTTTCCCATGTAAATTTAAAACAGCATATGCGATTTTGCTGAAATTTGGCATATTGGTAGAGCTTTATGTGGCAAAAAAAATGGTATTAAAATTTTGTCCGATAATAATACATAGGCGTAGAACTTGATTTTTTAAATAATTGCACCTTTAAAAATTCTACGCCAATGGAAGAAAAGGAGTTTGAGTATGAAATTAAGATTGCGCAACTCATTTACTTTAAAAAAGGTACTTTTGATAAGACTCGATTACTCTCATAGTTTTGACGAAATGTGCATTTTAGTAATTATAGAACATAAACAATAATTTTTAAAATACAAACTTTGTCAAAAGCATGAGAGTAAATCGAGTGTTATCAAGGGTACTTTTTTGTAGTAAATGAGTACCCAATCCAAATTTCATACTTTTTTGCCATTTGTGTAGCATTTTTAAAGGTGCAATTATTTAAAAAATCGAGTTCTACGCCTATGTATTATTATCGGACAAAATTTTATGCGATGAAAAACATAAAAATGTACTTTTTTCATTTCTTCTTCAACACCTCTAATCGAGACTTTTAACAAAAATACTCGATTCTTGCCATGTACGATTTTTTGAGGAATATTAATTATTTTCCTGCAATGCGTATACAAAAACATTTATTGTTGGTTTCCATAGTTTCATCTAAATAAAAATATTGTCAAGTTTTAACACCTAATCTCTTGTTAACGATTGAAAGTGTTCTATCTGACTCAATAATTAAAAAAACAAATGCGTGGTTTATTAATATGGCTGTACAATATACCAATGCAGAATATACCGATATGTTACTGACATTAGGATTTTGTGAAGGAAATGCTCGAGAGAGTGTTTCCAAATAATCGTGTACCTAGCCACCCAACTTTTGCTGCTGTTGAGAGTCGTCTTCGGGAGACCGGTTACTTTGCTCCCAACTCTGTTGATAATGAAAGAAAACGTTTTGTAAGGATTCCTGAAGTTGAAGAAGACATTCTAGAACGTGTTGAAGAAGATCCAGAATTAAGCACCAGACGAATTGGAAGGGAAGTAGGAGTAAGTAAAGATGTCGTTCATAAAATGCTTAGAGAACAATTGCTATATCCATACCATAAAAAGCCAGAACAAGAATTATTAGTCCATGATCCTCAAATTCGTTTGGGTTTTTGTCGATTTGTTAATATGCAAAGAGAAAGAAATCCAAACTTTGTCAAAAAGGTTCTCTTTACTGATGAAGCGGGTTTTACAAAAAGAAGTATAACTAATACCCATAATGAACATGTTTATGCCATTGAAAATCTGCATGCAATAAAGGTAAATCATTTTCAGCACGAATTCAAAATTAATGTGTGGGCTGGAATAATTGGTAATTTCATTGTTGGTCCTGTCATACTTCCACGAAGATTAACTGGAGAAAATTATTTGGATTTTCTACAAAATAGGTTGCCAGAATTATTAGAAGATTTACCTCTCCAACTTCGGAGAGTTATGTGGTTTATGCAAGATAGAGCTCCACCACATTTTTCTTTAAACGTTAGAAACCACTTGAATGAAGAATATCCACACAAATGGATAGGCAGAGGTAAAGACGCACCTGTAAACTAACCACCACGTTCCCCAGACCTAACACCGATGGATTACTTTTTATGGGGACATCTGAAATCCACAGTTTACAGGGAACCTGTAGAAAATGAAGAACAACTCTGGCAACGTATTCAAGATGCAATAAACAATCTTAGAAGTGATGAAGAAGTTATGGAAAGGATACATTTTAATTTTCTTCGACGTATAAATCTTTGTATGCGTGAAAATGGTAAACATTTCGAACAATTTCTGTAAAATCTCTTTTGATTATGTTGTAAATATTTTTGTGAAACCTATACACTCTAAATTATTAAAACAGAAATTTAGCGAAAACCATGAGAGTAATCGAGTCTTATCAGGAGTACCTTTTTTAAAGTAATAGAGTTGCGCAATCTAAATTTCATACTCAAACTCCTTTTCTTCCATTGGCGTAGAACTTTTAAAGGTGTAATTATTTAAAAAATCAAGTTCTACGCCTATGTATTATTATCGAAAAAAATTTTAATATCATTTTTTTTGCCACATAAAACTCTACCAATATTTAAAATTTCAGCAAAATCGCATATGCCGTTATAAATTTATATGGGAAAATCGATTTAAAAATTGTAACTTCAAAGCCCTCTGGAGCCCAAACGATGCAACTTTGTACTGAGGTAATTTTACTTAAATCGACTTATTTTGATCTAAGGAATATGTGGTATGTTTTTGTAAAGACCTTTTACAGACACCCTGTATAAATCAGGCAGTAAGAAAGATATTGAGAATTATAGGGATGTTTCATTTATGTGTGCTTCATCAAAGTTTATTAACAAATTAAGTTTATTAAAATTTACAAACAAGAATAGTATACAACAACATGGATTAGTAGCAGGCTAATCTATAAATACAAACTAAGGCATAATGTGAATACATCCGGTAAGTTTCATGCATATTTTTATGTCTGATGATAGCCCATAGAGACAGAAACTAGTTTTTTTATATATATCCCCTATATATCCCCTAACATGTGCGAATTCCTCAATGAATAACCTTGTATTAATTCATTTTTTACCTAATGGAAATGAAATAAAACAGTGACCTATTATTTCGAAGAGATAAAAAACAATTTTAACGCCGACCAATAAATAATGACTTCTCATTTCCGTTCCATAAAACACCGGAAAAATGTTGACCTTGAAGGGATGAAAAACGCGCCCGCTTCCCAAAAATATAGATCATTTCGTACAATAGAAAGTAATATATAAGACCCTTGACCACCGATAGAACCGATAAATATCACTGATCGTCCCTAAAAACGAACGGATGATACATAATCACGTGTCGATACCCAGCCCCAAAAACCCCTCTTTTCTCCCGGAAATCCAGATTGATGACCGCACACTCCAAAATTCCTATCACCCTCTCCATAATGTATTTTTATTGTCGTGTATCCCTAGCATAGCTCATATTTACTAACCGAGTGTTTAGGGCGGCCTGGGCTCAGAATTTGGGTCGTATCGCAGTCAAAGGATACTCTCCCGGGGGCGGTAAATTACCACCCGTGGCTACGGTCGGTCCATATACGCTCCGGTCAACACTAGATAATAGCGGTGGGAACGAGACGAGGAGCGGGTGGCTTCGGTTAGATATTGAGAGGTGCAAAATTATTATTTACGAACCAGTTTTTAATCCTTTTCCAAGGACGAAACGGTACATTTCAATTTTAATTAAAAATTTAAGTAGTAGGTTCATTAATTCACAAGAATTAAATAACTGAATGTATGTAATCAAAATTAAATTTCCTCAGAACCCATATTATTTTATGAGGATTTATTTACATACCTAAATAAAATCATAAATAAATGTGTAAATAAAAAATAACTGAAATTTTTGTTATCCTAAAGAATCCTTATTTATTAATCAAGAACAATTTTGGGCTTTTAAAAGGAATCCCCTTCTTGTACAGGGTGTTTCAAAAAGGTATGTCATAAATTATTCCTCAGATAGATTACCAAAAAATAAGTGGATTTGGCTATATTTATCTACATCAAAAACTGGCTCCTAACAAAGTCAAACAAACGTTCAAAAAAACGTTTTTATTTGTAAAAAAATTGCTGTTACGATTTTTTCTTTGAATTTTTTGCCAGTACTGTAGATTTAAAGGCCCAATATTCTAAGGTGACAAAAAAATTAAATTGAAACTCTTAAAAAAAGTTGGGGGGTTGGGTACCTTTTAACTCCCCCGTATTTTTTTTGTCATAAAGAAACTTGTTTTATCGATCTTAATATCGAAAAGAACTATGAATTTTAATTTTTTTTTATAGTAAAATTAACTTTGTATCTTTCTTAGTTAACGAGCTACTTACAATTTTTTAACTGAGATTCTAGAGCAATTTTTCTGTCCTGGACTTAACCTCACAACAAAACTAAGAGTAGGTCAGGAGTTATTGTACAAAAAACGCATATAAAAATCAGTGGTATGCCTAGGGCTGTGCTTGAGCCGCCCCTGCAAAAACTACCTCTTTTATTTATATTTTGGTATTCAAGAAGGAGGAGGACATGTTTAACATTTACTAAATTAAATAGTTTATAAAGTATGTATAATAATTATTGTCAACTTTTTTTTTTGTTAATTGTTTAATTAAAAAAATATTTTTTTTTAATTACTATTAAATTTATTAAATACATTTCCAAACTAACGTGTATTTTTATCAGTGGCATGGTGAACCCATGATGACAAGTGGCACACCATTTTTATGGCGCCAATCCAATATTATAAATACCTTTTTTACAAAAATATAAATAAAAGATATGCAGCACAGCCCTAGACACACCACTGATTTTTATATGCGTTTTTTGTACAATAACTTCTGATCTACTCTTAGTTTTGTTGATATGTTAAGTCCAGGACGGACGAATTGCTCTAGAAATTCAGTTAAAAAATTGTAAATAGCTCGTTAACTAAGAAAGATGCAAAGTTCATTTCGCTATAAAAAAAATTAAAAATTCATATTTCTTTTTGATTTTAAGATCAATAACGCAAGTTTCTTTATGTTTAAAAAAAGTTGGGGTTGGGTACCATTTAACCCCCCCGTATTTTTTTAAGGGGTCGCTTTAAATTTTTTTCTTCTTAGAATATTGGGCCTTTAAATCTACAGCACTGGCAAAATTTTTAAAGAAAAAATCGCAAAAGCAAACTTTTTACAAAAAAAAAACTTTTTTCTGAATGTTAGTTTAACGCCCGTAACTTAGTTGGGAGCCAGTTTTTGATATAGGTAAATATAGCCAAATCCTTCTTATTTTTTGGTAATCTATCTGTGGAAGAATTTATGACATACCATTTTGAAACACTTTGTATAATAAACTTGTGCCAACGCTATTTTTAATTTTGGCAGCAGGTTTGGAACTCACTTTTCGATCGTCTTTTTATCGACCTCTTCGGTCTCTGGAATAAAAAAACGTCCAGAGGGAACCAGCAGGTTTTTGGCGAGTTGATAACCTGCAGAACTTTAACGAGCCGAAAAATGGCTGTCGGTAGATACCCCTAAGCGTTAACCAGCAGGTTTTTAATAAGAGGAGGTCTTACGTGTCCATGGAGGATGCACAATGGGCCTTATGAAACCTAGGTGTTCTAGTGTAACTCACTATCCCCACCATACAGATATAGATGTTGGCCGAATAAGGTGGCTGAAACGAAACCAAAGTTTTGTTTTGTTCCCAAAAAGTTACGAATACCTTGATACAATTTCCAATACTGGTTATGCTACAATTGCAGCGTTTTCAAAGGATTACTTCATACACAAACGCCACATAAAATCTAGGTAGTATTTTCCATTAACAGTACGACCAAGTGACAGAAACATTGAAATCAAAGAAAAGAGTGAGGAGAACTCTCGCATCTGATTAATCTTTTTTTTTTTTTCGATGCAGACTCAGTTTTCATTGGATCGATTGGGCCTTGGTTTCGACATCATATAGACACTCATTTTTTATCACCATTTTCAAAAGTTACTGCTTCCCACAACATACGAAAAAATTTAATGTATCCAACACATGACTTTGCTGTCTAGTTATTACAGGCTCTTTCCAGTTATTTTATACGACCTATTGTATCACCCCTGTGAATATTTATTGCCGGCGATAATACTAAAAAATTACAATTTTATACTTTTTGCTCAAAATTATAGAAAATGATATCGTAAACAACTTTTATTTGAACAATCTTCTTAAAAATTAGATTTTTGCAATTTTGTTAAATTTTTAGGAAAATTATTTATAGAACAAAAATTATAGAATATAACAGAACAAGCAACTTTTATTTAAATAATTTTCTGCGAAAATAACAAATCAGTATATTATATAAAGTAGAAAAACGACAATCTATAAAGTACCCCCCAGATGTTGCCAATATGCCCAAAATTTAATCATTTCACCGTAGGGTGGATTAAAACTTAAATATATTTTTTTTAAAAATCGAAGTTAGCACTTTTTTAAATATCTCGAATTCGGCCCATTTAGAGAATGTATGTAAAGAAAAAAAAATCATGGAGTATAATATAGCAAACAACTTTTAATCAAACAATTTTCTTAAAAATGTGAATTTTTTACATTTTATCAATTTTCTCAAATACAGTCCAGTTTAGGAAAATTTTGTATGGAACAAAAATAATAGAGAACAATGTTACGGGCAACATTTATTAAAATAATTTTTTTCTCCAAGTGTAAATAACAGATATATTTCATATAGTAGAAAAACTACTTTCTGTAAAGTACCCCCCAGATGTAACGAACTTTAATTTTTTAGAAAATTATTAAACAAAGTTGTTTTCGATGTTTTATCTCTATAATTTTTGCTTCGTATATGATTTCTCTAAAATTTTAATTTTGCGGAATTTTCGTTGGCAATGAATGTATCGAGGGGTTCGAGCGAAAACCCAATAAATGTCAAAAAAATGAAATCGGTTTTTTCTATTTCTACTCTATTAAAAACACATCTATCACTAATAAATGTTATTATTTGGTATAAGCATTTTTACGTTCGATAACGGACAAAAACCAAACATGTTAAAACTCGTTATCATATGTTTACGTCCTTAAAATAACGAAAAACCGATATATAACTTTAACAACAAAAATACTTCGGTGTAAACATTTAGAATATAAGATTCCGGTATAATCAATTATTTTTTCTTGGCCATAGTTTTTGAGTTTGTGAAAACTATTTCCGAGTCAAAAATAGATATTCGATTTTATCGGATTTTTGAATTCTTGAAAAGTGTCTAAAATATAAAATTAATTGTAAGAAAAATAAGTTAAAACTTTTTTTTTTAAAGAAATTCGTAAAATTCGTAAACACATAAATGCATTTAAAGAAGTTTAAGATTACTATATTTCCAATTTTGACAAAATACATTCTGCGAAAACCCAATAATGAATTTTAACATATGCTGGGTTATTAATTTTAGCGAACTTTTTCGTGGAAAAACCCAATAAAACGATTTTTTGTTATGCCAGAACGACTTACGTACATTTTTGTATTGATTAGTTTACTCTTGTCTGGACTTGTATAAAGATAATGCGTTCTTTATGAGTTATAGCTGGTTTAATTTGCCGTTCAATTGTGATTCCTGTTTGTTTGTTTTCGTAGTTTGAATTTTTTGAGGTCTAAATTAGTAAATATGAGTACTCTAAGTAAGATGATAATGGATGTGGTCATAGTAATAGTTTTTGTAGAAATTACATTCAACATGTTCTATCTGCAGGGCAGATTAATCTAAATCAGCATTTAACAAACAAAAAAGAATAAAATATTAAATAGACACTCCCTGTATAAACCTCCGCACTTAACAAATAAAAAAGAATAAAATACTAAATAGACACTCCCTGTATAAACCAATTATCCAAAGTTGTGTAATAACCACCCATTTAACTTTCAAGTAACCTTCAAAGACACCTGCTACTTCGCGAACAACTAAAGCTAGTCACGTGAGATTTTTCAGCCAATCAGAAGACAGATCTTAAAAACAATAGTCTCGCGTGCAATCATACGAGACTAGAGAACCAGTTAGAAGAAAGCCGGTAAGCCGGTGTGAGCTGACAAACAACAGCAGCAAAAACTAAAAATCACTTTTGCTTTGTCAGTCGAACAAGCAACAAGTCACAAAAAAAAGCCGGCATTCGCGGTAATCAATTCCAAGCATTGTGCGATTTAATTTATAAAAGCTAATATGTAACGTATCAATAATTTTATGTAACAAAATTGTAAATGTGAAATTATCAAGAAGTGAATAAATCAAAATCAAGTGTAGGGTGATGGTTTTATTTAAACACCCAGTGCTTCAACTAGAACTTCAAGAATATCTGTCAGATCCTACAGGGTGGAGTATGAGGCCTTCACCCTAGGTAATCTATTTCAAATACAGTCATACAGTTCACCATGATCGAAGGCAGTATATGTCAAGCCCAATAAAGCTAGGGTAGAACAGGTTTTATGTATGTATTGTGACCTAATTAATTTAAAATTAATTAAAGTCGAAAAGTTTTATTATAAATCAATCTGTGTTTTAATAAATTCACTGTCATCATCAAGGCATAAAATTTTGAATTCATAAGATAGTGAACTATTTTTTACCTAGTTTTTAATATCTTTAAAGTTTACGAAGAAAGTGATTATGTAATTAGTTTTAGCAATGTGTCAAAAATAAAAATATACTGTGCTGTCCATATGTATGGAATAAATTCATTTTTAGCGTTTTGGAAAACACCCGAAACAGGTCGATTTCTATTTTTACTTTCCTATCTGTATACAGATATAAGGAAAGTATAGGAATCATGATTTTTTTCGACCTCGAGTTTTCGACGGATTTTTACGTTTTGAGGTCCCCTGAATCCGTTTTGACTATTTTCGCGATGATGTCTGTCTCTCTCTGTGTGTGTGTGTGTGTGTGTGTGTGTGTGTGTGTGTGTGTGTGTGTGTATGTGTGTGTGTGTGTGTGTGTGTGTGTGTGTGTGTGTGTGTGTGTGTGTGTGTGTGTGTGTGTGTGTGTGTGTGTGTGTGTGTGTGTGTGTGTGTGTGTGTGTGTGTGTGTGTGTGTGTGTCTGTGTGTGTGTCTGTATAACGCATAACTCATGAACCGATACACGGAAAAACACCAAATTTCAAACTTAAGCTTTATTTTAGCGTCTAATGAGCTGATTAGATTTTGGGCAGAGTCGAAACATCTGGGGGGGTACTTTATTTGTGGTCATTTTTATATTTTATGGAATATATCTGTTATTTACGTTTGGGGAAGAAAATTTTTTAAATAAAAGTTACTTCTTATTTTATTATCTATAATTTTTGTTATTTACAAAATTTTTCTAAAATGGTCCGTATTCGAGAAATTTGACAAAATGTAAAAAAATATTTTTTTTTATAAAAATTGTTCAAACAAAAGTTGTTTGTAATATAATTCTCTATAATTTTTGTCCCATAAATAATTTCTCTAAAATAGACCGTATTCGAGATATTTGAGAAAATGTGTAAATTTCGAAATTTGAAGAAAACTCAAAAACGGATAAAGAAAAAATCAATAAATTTTAAACTTAAGTTTTATTTAGGCCTGACGTGAAATGATTAGATTTTGGACAAAGTCGGAACATCTGGGGGGGTACTTTATGGGAGGCCGTTTATATATTTTATGGAATATATCTGTTATTTATGTTTGGAGAAGAAAATTGTTCAAATAAAAGTTACTTCTAATATTATTATCTATAATTTTTGTCTTATGTAAAAATTTCCTGAAATGGTCCGTATTCGAGAAATTTGACAAAATGTGCAAAATTCTGATTTTTATGAAAATTGTTGAAATAAAAGTTGTTTGCGATATCGATCTCTATAATATTTGTACATACAGGATTTTTTTCAAATGGACCGTAATGGAAAAATTGTAGGAAAAGTGCTAAATTTAAATTTTTCAGTATTTTCATTTTCAATGAATATCTATAGAAAAATGTTTCGCGGTAGATGTATGTGGACAATGTATATATTTAGTTTATCCTCTAAACATTTATAGAGATGCTGCAATAGGTTGTACACAATAAACGGAAAAAGCCTGTAATAACTAGATAGGAAAGTCATGTGTTGGACACATCAGATTTTTAATTTAACAATTTATAGTATGAAAATATTACCACCCTCTTACACCTCTTCTGGAATATGAGAAGACTCTCGAAAATTTTAAATAAGAAAATATGTCGTGTGGCACATTGGTTAAATGGGGCGTTAATTTTATCTCCAGCAATATACATTTATTTTTTAATTTGTTGCAATTATAACTAAGAAAATTAATTTTGAAAATGTAAAATTTTGATTATGTCTGAATCACAAAACTTTACTTAGAATGAAGCAAATAATTAATTGTGAAATAAATTGAAAAATACACTTCAAAATATTATGTAACATTATCTGCTTCATACTATGTAATGTTTTTCGATGAGTACATTATCATAATTTGCTCAGTTATTATTGAACCAAATTTAAAACACTGTATATTGTTGAGCATAGAATTAAAATGTCTTAAAAAAGATGCTTTACGATCCCTTTCTTATTTAAATTTTTAGAGGGGATGTAAGAGGGGATACAGTTTTCATAATATAATTTGTCAAAATAAGAATAGAAATCGACATGTTTTAGATGTACAAAATAACGTTAAAATGAATTAATTCCATACATTTAAAATTAGAATTGTTAAGTGACAACTAAAAAAAAGATAGTACTAAAAAGTAACGTTGATTTTTATTACAAGTCGCAAAAGTTTGACTAAACTAGCTGGAATTAGTCCTATAACTACTAATAAAGGTAAGTTTATTTTCATTGACTGTAAATGCAAAAGACATTTTTATAATCGTGATTTTTGCCAACTACTTCATTTTTGTTTTAGCTTCCAACGTAGAGGATGATAATGTTCGGACATTTAACTTAATCTGTCAACCGCGCTTGCGGAGTGTTGTACTCGGGAATGCCACGTGACCTGTCGCATATTTACACGTCTTCCTATACGATGGCACCAGGGTGCTGAAATGTGTTAGCCTTTGTGGCCTACAATTGCACTACAGAAGCTCATTGCTTTGGGCACCCATACAAATTGTATGTTATTTGAAACTTTTCATTTTAATTTAGCTTTGTCTAGGCCGTTGGAATCTATGTCGGTAGGCGTAGCCAGATATGGGTTACAACTTTTTGGTGGCGGCGAAGCCGCCACCCTGCGAGAAGTCGTCGCTACACGATTCCGCGTTATTATTATTATTATTTTTTTCCTCATTTCTGCCTCATCGAAAATTAATGCAATCATTAGTAATGTTTTTTTAAAGAATCTGCGTATTGTGCAAATCGTACCTGGTGGTTACAAAAATTAGAGCAGTAACTACAAAGTGGTGTTGCATATAGTACGAATTTTCAAAAATTTACTTTACTAGTGCTTTTTCGTAATATAAAGTTTCACATAACTTTGTTAATACTTTTAGCTATTGTCAACTAATTTGAGAACGCACGACATCATTTATTTTTCAATGGGAAATGGAATGACCAGCGTCGAATAATTACTATGCATTACTTTTACGCCAATTTTCCCATAAACCCAGCCTTAAATAAATAGGTGAAGATCGAAACGTTCAATTTATTTTATCGTTCAAATACAAACACACAGAGCCATAAATTTTATAAATCCCGCACATTCAAACGCATTTAAATTGTCCTGCATGCGCTAAACACAGTTGTTAACTAAAACTAGTTATCGACACTCGAGAACCCATTTCTAAAATTAAACCGAACAATTTCCTAAATGCGACAAGTATATATCTATTCCTTGGTGTATTTCTTACCTTGATTACAACTCCTATCGTTACTAATCTCGATGCCGCCTCTGTAACATCCTGTAATTCCTCCGGCATGCACAAATTAACGACAAAACGGGCATAGAGCTCCGGGCTCTCAGTCGTCTAATTCCCTTGGTTTTACATTATTTGCAGTTGCATACAGACGGATGAACTTTTGAATGGGGGACTATAGAAAATAGGCATCGAGAGGTGGCAGCCACTCGCATTTTTTTTATGCAGTCTCTCCTCTGCTTTGCTAATTATGCTTCGGCCTGGTAATTACATTTTTGAATGAGGCCGTAATTAAAAGAGTGCCAGTGTCTATGATGCTGATGACAGACTTTGTAGCTTCTTTCTAAATGATTGGCAGTTGAAAAACTGGTAGTATCAGCGATTTTAATTAAAGTTTCAGTTTATTAATTAATATTACTAATATAATAATAATTATTAAACACAATAATTAAAATATATGATATATATATATGATATAATTTTCGTTACACTATTAAAAATATTCTCCTTAACAGGCAATAAATAATTGTTTTCTGAACATTTAATTTAAATTCTATTTTATATTTTTTACTAAATTACGATTGTTTGACAACTCTTTCAATGCCATTGTCCTTTTTTAACTACTTTTTTCATTTTTTCATTTATTTATTTTCATTTTCTTTTGTAAACCAAAAAGGTTAAGAGTTAAAGAGTAGCTTCAGCTAATCTTCGCCTTCTTGGTGCAAATGTAATGTAATAATTTATTTAATAAATACATTATTATTATTATTATTATTATATCCTGGTTAATACATACATAAATAAAAACATGACCAGTAACATTGCTAACAGGAAATTAATAGGGGATTATTATTGGTTAATGAACAATTCGAAGGCTGGAAACGTTTATAAACGCAAAACGCTATACAGATGTGATATTTAATGAAGAACATGTGACTTATATTGTCAAAATGACGTAAACACATATATCCGATTCGATTCGAGAAAGGAAAATACTGCATCATTTGAAAAGACCCTAATGCCTATCTTCGTTGTTATTATTATCATTAGCCTGATATTTTAATGCTATAGTCTTAACTTATTAACTTCGTTTATATTGGTCGGATTTTAATTAAATTTTAAAGGTCAATGTCATGCGACATGCTAACTATGAATTGTAATTTATTGGGCTCTTTATGTATAATGTCATATAACATTCTAATCTTGTCAATCTAGTCAATCGGTGAGTCACCAAAAAATCAATAATGAGTAAGTCAAATAAAACGGCAGAATGTGAGGATCACATATTTAATGCTGGATTCAAAAAGAGCCTTTAGTAAATGCCAGAAATCACTAAGAAAAGTCATAAAATGCAAGCCAAACAAAAAATAATGCCGAATTCTTTATAATGATGTCATCTATTATTCGACTATTACTTATTTCGACTTGTCACATAACGTCATTACACGGTAACAAAATATTAATAGGGGGAAAATGCTATCTATTTACATGAAAGCAGTGCCAACTAACTTATAAACTAACGGAAGATGTTTTTTTTTGTATACTGACCAGAGCTGGGTAATTCCTAGTAAAAAAGTAATGAATAATTACAATTACATTTTTTTTTCAGAGTAATTTGGAATTGTAATTGCAGCTAAATCTGTGGAGAAATTGTACCTTGTAAATATATTAATTTATATTATTTAAATTGTTTAACTACAATTACTTGTCATAAGTACAATTACTTTTCTAATTACAATTACGTTTCCAATTATAATTATATTTATAAGTACAATTACATTTTTTAATTACAATTACTTTTAAATGCGTGTTTGTGAGATGCACGTGATATAAAAATAAGAAATTTCCTATTCGAACCGGTCACTATAGCTAAAACTCGCATCCATATCATTTGTTTGAATGCATTTGAGGAAAGCATTGTGCCGTGAAGCAGTGAAATTGTTCTACCCAAAATAATAACAGTAAGGGGTAAGTAGATGCAGATATCCTTATTTTTAGGACGTATTTTGTATTTATAATATTATAAACATAATTTATGTTGCATAAGCATTATAAACTAAGGAAATATAGTATGAAGTGGTGCAAATAGCAGTTTTTATAGGGTAAATACTTAAAACTACTTATTTACGTTGCGTAGGTATTTCTAGTTATTATTCTAGTTTTCTACAAGTATTTGATTTTAACGTAGAAAATAATTAGTGGCGAAAGGGGGACGGGGGGCTAAGGGTGCTTAGCCTCATCGATGGCAAGGCTTAGCCTCCCTTTGGTACTAAAGTAGATCGAATCAGCGCATCAGATTTTAAGTTCACTCCACTCTAGCAAAGTAAACCGATCAGCAAAAAGAAAAATATATTTTGACTTATTTTAAATACCAATTAGAGTATATTTCTGCTATTACTTTTACACTGCCGAGATGGGAGATATTTCACAAACTATTACTTTTTCACTGATACTAAAAAGTAGCAGGTAAGGTATGTTACTAAACCGCGAAATAATTTGTATATCAGCAGATATAATAATTTTAAAAAGAAAAATAAATAAAATTCGTCAGTGTATATTCTATGCCTTAATGGTTGATGAAGCTTGTTGCTACAAAAGTGAACAGTTATCTATTGTAGTCCGATATGCTAAAGGTTTGGATATAGAAGAACGGTTTTTCGGATTTATTGATTTTTCTTCGTGTCGAGATGCTGCTGGTCTAGAAAACTTAATCAAGAGTTTTCTACACACCTTGGAATTTAAAGCCCTGATTGTTGCTTAATCGTATGATGGTTCCAGTGTTATGACTGAAAATAATGCAGAATTGCAAGCAAAAATTAAAACGTCTTACCCTCAAGCAATTTACAGGCACTGCATGGCACACAAAATAAACTTTATAGTAGTACACACGTGTAAATCCGTTGCGGGCGCAGCCCATTTTTAATGCGAATGAGGGTTTGTAATACCGCTACTCAAAACCAGGTGCACATAAGACATTTGAGCTCATTCCCCAAAAATTTGACTACGGAACTTCAAAATATTAGTACGACTAGATGGAGCGCTGTCGTTTCCAAAATTATAACAACCTAATTAAAAAATATAATGCCACAGTTTAAAAGAGTCAGTTAGCTCACTTGGACCAGTAAAATGTTCCAAAATAATATCCACTCCAGGGATACAAATTCAGGATGCGCAGAAGACTGCTGTTTGAATATCGGCTGTTGTCATATATTGTATTGGTTATGATTTGATTCTGTATGCGCCAGGGATACAAATCCGAGTTGTGCAGTGTATAAACTGGAACATTGAGATCAAAAGTGCCGACGCAGAGTGAGCGAACTGACTCTTTAGCTATAAACTGTGATAATGCTATCAAACAATGCATAGAACAAGAAATATCTGATGCCAAAGATCACGACTCAGTTGAAGCGATGAGAATATTTTCAAGTTTGTTAAAAGCAGAGTTTTTAGTACCGCTTTTTGTATTTCATTTCATTTTAAGCATCATTCGCCCCCTGAGTAAAAAATCCTAATGTTAGGTTGGGAGAGGTTAGTCAAATAATAATCTACTATTTTGCTTTTAAAAGATGAAAGGAGCAGTTTTTCAAATCTTTGGTCTAAAGTAGTAAAATTTGCAGAGGATAATGAGTTATGCCTTGAACTAGTACGAAAGTTAAAAAAAACTTTACAAGCTTTATCAGATTTTTTAGTAGAAAGTTCGGCAAGTCATGAAGCAATAATATTGGGGATAAATGTCGAAGAGCATTGGAGGGTAATTATATTTTTGTGCTCTAAAAAATCAATTTGTGGAAAGACTTGGTAGAATTTGCAAAAAATATTGATATTTTTTTAACTCTGTCCTTTGAAGGTGGTAATGCTTTCATTCATCATTATGCACAAGTCATTATAGCGAGTCAGCAAAAAAAATATATGCAATAGATTCTTTTTTTATTCGCTAAGTGTAGCTGGAGACACGTTTATGATTAAGACATGTTGACAAATATTTTAAGATACCAATAAATTTATAAATAATAAAAATCATTTAAATAAACACTTAATTGATATTTCGTATATAAATATCGAATCAGCAAATATATATGAATGAGTCGTTGTCTATAATCAAAAACATCTAGGAGGTACCTATTTCTAAGTAAAGGTATGCCTACGTCAGAGAAAAGAAAGTATGGATTATTGGAATACCAAAATATATCCAAATATAATTTGATGATGAACTACTAAATGGTATGACTTGAACTACCAAATGGTGTGGCTAAATTGAACAATATTATAAAAAATTAATTTTACTTACATTGGTATATTTAAGGTTTTATTGATTCATACTTTCTTCTCTCTGATTATTGTTTTTAAATCAAACTAATTCGATTTTCAATGCATTTTTTTAACAAAAAAACCTTAACGTTATCTTTTAAAACGAAGGTTGCTTTCAACATTACTTGTAACCACCATGGATACACTTACTTACAATCTCTACTACTATTTTCGTACCCTGGCTGCATGCTTACCTCAAATATCTTGTGACATTATTGACCGAATAAAATTTAAATTAGTCTTAGGCTATATCTAAATTCACTATTAAAAGCTGTTAGCTCAGCTTTTTCCCGTATAAAACCAAGAAAAACGACGTTCCAGATAACGCAATCAAATTTTTAGTACGTTTTAATGACAATGCTCTTTAATGTCTTTTCATAGTTTGAGTCTTTAAAGAAAAGAGCTAAATCAAGATTACGTAATAGACAAACCACAGGCCGTTAAAGGTACAAAAAAATTTAATCGCTTTAAAAGTATCTGCATAACTTAGCATTTTTACATTCTATATCTTTAGTAGTAGAGGTATGTTTAAATTTTTCAATTTATCATTGGTAAGGAATATCTAGACTATTTTTTTAACTGTTCCCTCAGTTTTGAAATAAGCGCGTTTTTGTCTAAACCAGCGATTCCCAAAGTGGTCAATGCCGACCCCTTGGGGCCGAAATCAGTTTCCCAGGGGTCGACATAAATGAACACTAATTTTGGGGGTCGACCCCTATTAATTAACAAAAGTTCTTATTTTAAACTTTCAAGATACTGTATAAGTTGTTTAACGTGTACAAACTTGTTATAAAAGATGAAAAAATCAGCAAGTCAATAGGTGTGGACAAGTTTGTGCAAGATATTGAGTTCAACCGTACAAGTCTTTCAGGCAGGTTTTAAATTGCTCTGTATTTGACGCATATACGCGATTTAACACGAACGAAATCATGTTCAAGTTTAAGTCCAAACACTCTCTTGATATTTTACTATATAACAAGCTTGCACTTAGGTTGAAAGTTTATTTGCGTTTTTAAATTCGTTGGAACTTGTATATTAATACACTTATCTACTAATTTATTTCAAGAGATTAGAAAGTGATTACATAGTTAAATAAAGTGAAATAAAATAAAGTGATTTAAAAAGAATTGAGTGCTTAGTTACCTACACGCGTTAATAGCGTAACCATACATTTCTGCAGTTTATGAAACAGTAGTAGGGTAAGTACCAAAAAACGATTTATTATTTTTTAAATTACTTTGAAAAAGTTGTTACCTAAAATTATAAATGTTTAGTTTTCTTGTTTTCGTTTTTTACGCTGATTGGCACCTAAAACAAATTTTCTATACTACAGTGATTATATCCAAGTTTATCAATGAGAAAGTATCCAGTACCTAGGTGTAATAAAAATAAGCTGGTGTGCAAATTTGTTATTGTTTCTTAAACCTATTTTTTATTTTCACTTTCTTACAGACAACAGATTATCACTCCACTTGGACGAGTCTACATTACTCGGCAATGAAGCTCTGTTCTTAGGATAATGGAAGAACATTGTTTCTGTCGCGACTAATGGTGCACCATCTATGGTTGTCGTCATCGAGGTATTATAGCTCACTTAAAGCGACTACTGCCTAAGGTACTGGTATGGTCATTAACTGGGCGATTCACAGCCAACATTTAGTAAAAAACAATCTCCCAGATTGCACCAATCTTTACAATATGTTATAAATGCTGTCAACAAGATTCTAAGCAATTCTTTGAACTCTTGGTTATTTGCTCAGCTATGTGAGTAAAACGACGAAGTATTTACTCGGTTACTTCTGCACACTGTATACTTCTGCACAATGTAGTTCGCTGGATATCAAAAGGATCCTGCTTATTAAAATTTTCAGCTATTTTTAAATCTGTGTTGAAGTTTTCACAAAACAAGTATCCGAATTTAAAATCTGAACAATTGTAGAACAGATACCTATTTGTTACTTGAACTAATTTGTAGCTGTGGGGTGACGATCTCAACTTGATTAAATAAAATCAATAATATCGGCCTTTGTAAATAAAATTTAAGCCGAAAAGAAAATTTACAGTTTCTGCAGTTGTCGATGTAACGTTAATTTTTAGCCGTTCAAATTATTAAAGGAAAAATTCGACTCATCTTGTTTAAATATACGGAAAAAAGGTAAACCGTAATTTATGGATGCAAAGCTTTTAAAGCCATTATTTTTGTCGTGAACTGCCTGCATGTATTATTGGCCTTCAGATATCATTATTATTATTTAATTAATCGTATTACTGGACAAGAGTTTCGTATTTTGTTCATATTGATATAACTTATCGTAGCTTTTCAATGTGTTAGATTCTATTAAAAATAGACAGTTTCTTTGTGAATTCATTTTTAATATGTATTATAACCTTACCTTTAGGTAATTAATTATTTAGGATACCAATTTCATCGAATTTGTTTGGTTCTTATTCAAAGTAAATATTTTAATACAATGTTATGGTTCTAATTTTTGACAGTACAAATTTCTTGGTTAGTTTGCTAGATTTAATGTCAGTCAACGACGGGACACGATAATTGATAGAATCATGTGTTTTGTGTCGTTCCAGGTAATGGTATCGTTGTACGAGGTGCGTTCGGTCAACTGTAGGTTTAGAGGATTTCTCGCAAACAATGTGTTTTGGATATTTGTCAGTAACAATTTCAAAATGTAGGGTAAGGTCGGTTATATCGTACCGATTTTTAGCTTTTCAAATAATGTGCTTCAAAATCAAAATTTTTATTAAAAATAAAAATTGGACAAACAAGACTACATATTTCCTTAGCGGCTAAACATGCAAAAACCTGCAGTTGAAAAAAAATGTTTAAAAAACTAAAAAATATAAAACGCTGCAAACAGTACGATTTACCGAACTCGTCGGCTAAATCGTACCGGTGGTTTTTAAATCGTACCGATAATGTTTTAAATGCAATTTTCACACATGTATCTTTTCAGTTTCTTCCCGCACAAGACGTATGCGCCCATTTTTTACACTTTAACTATGTTTTCTTCACAAACGTGACAAAACCAATCTTTTGGGTCGCAACAGATTTCGATATTGTTGCTTTCCAGTACAGGTACTGGTGATTGAGGTGCGGTGGCTTTTGAACTACGCAACTTCTTCATTGCATCGGAAGAAGTGGATGGCATGCAGATATTTCTTTTCACTTGCTTTGCTTTATTTTTCCGTTGGGTGTTGAGTTTCTAAGTCGTCTTTGTAGGCTGTACTGCTTAAAATGACAGCCGGTTGGGACAACTTCCTTTTTTTCCATTGTTCAATTGCTCGGGCAATGGACAAATTTCATCGATAGTAACATCAAGATATTGTTTGTTACTCTGGGAGCGTTGACTCTCGTTTGATGACTTGTTCTTTTCACCATTTTCAGTATTATCAAGCTCTGGTACATCTGTTTGGTTTTGGTTATTAGCAGCTTGATTAGAATGTTCTGGCATGCCATTGTTGTTGGACTCTTCCTCGAGTAAAATACTAGCAGCAACAAAATCGGCTTTTGGAAAAACGGTCCTATCAACAGGCCAAATTCCAGCTTTTTTAAAACCGTTAGCAATAGTGCTTATTGTGGCAGTTTTTGCAAAGGCATCAGATAAAAGTGCAGTCATGTTATACTGAGAAACGGTACTACCAGGATTCGTTCTCAGGAAGGTTTCAACCGCCTGGGAAAAATAGGTTTCCATAGGCTTAAAGAAACTTACATCTAAGGGCTGTAAGCAGTGTGTTGTATGCCCGGGAAGCTGTAGCAGCACGACACCATGTTTTCTTGGTAGAATCAGAGCATCCAAATTTTTTGAATGAGTCGTGTGTCCATTGAGCAACAGAAGCACTTTTTTTTCTAGAGTGGGTTTTACTTGTTTAATAAAGAACACTTCCCGGGCATAAAACACACCGTTTACAGCCCTTAGATGTAAGTTTCTTTAAGCCTATGGAAACCTATTTTTCCTAGGCGGTTGAATAAAAAATCATGCCTCTTCATGAACGAATAATACCAGGCTTTGCCTGCCATTTGCTTATTCATGTTAAAATTGTGGGGAATATTATTTCGCACAGCTATTTGGAATGTCAGGCGACGAACATCGCTGATGGTGACACCAAAGAATCTTTCCTCTAACTTTAATATGTGATCAGCCAGTTCCCTTTCAATGTCGGCATTGAAGACAGTGAGGCGACCCATTGATTGAACATTTTCATTATTTTTTTATTTAAACGGCGTAAATGCCTTCTAAAAGTGGGTTTGGGAATGTTATACCTCCTACAGCACTCGTTAAAACCACATTGTTTTTCTTTTGTAGGCACGTTCCATATCTTCTGGGATCCATCCGCAATATTTTCGTTTTTCTTTGTTTTTCGGATTAAAATTTTTTCCTGAAATAAAATACCTAACATAAGTAATAAAAGCCATGTTACTTTACACCTGAAAATATTTAGTTAGCTGCCTAGTAGGCATTTTCGCAAGAAAATTATTAGTCGGCTAAATCGTACCGGTACCATTTATCCAACGGATATGGGTACGATTTACCAGACTGGCATATTTTAATATTTTTTGTTTAAATTAAACAATAAAACTGTCACAACTACTAAATAAATGCCTACGGTCTAATAAAAAACTTTCCCAAGATTGATTTACCAAATTCAAGAAAATCGCTTACAAACAGACGCACAAAATAACATCGACCATGACACTATTCACATAACCCCTTTCTGACTTTTAATCATGGACGACAATTAAACGTTCGACTATGACATTAGGTTTAATGTAATAAACTTTTAGTTTCCGTTAACAGATGTCGCATTCGATTTTCTATTTCGAGTAAAATAGTGGTGGTACGATATACCAGGCGGTACGATATACCCGACCTTACCCTACAAATGTAGTTATATTGTGTATATAGATATAGTTTGTAGAGCAATTTTTCGTAAATAGTCTCTAAGATATGCACTTTCAAATTCTTAAAAATGAATTTCTGAACCTACTCGGCTTGTCATTTTTCAAATCGGAGAGGGAGACATCGTGGCCAGTTTTGTTGATCAGGTGCTTCTGAGAGGTGAACAAAGTAGAAAATTTCGTTTATTCTGAATTAATCAATCCAGTTTGTTATATTTAATCAGTCTAAGAAAAAGTCAAAGACAATATTAATGCAAAATCACACTAATTGAGCCTTCAGTAATATTATTTTAAAAATTATTGAGTTTTTGGTGGGTGTGCATAAAATTCATACTTTTCGATAAATTTTCAGTTTAAGACCATGCAGAACTTTTTATTTATGAAGAATAAAGTTTTTTTCATAAAACTAATAATAAAAAAGTTTTCTATATGATGTCGACTTGGGTAGTAAAATGTATAATACATAAAACAATAAAACTAAGCCTAATATGTAAAAAAAAGTAGTTAGTACTAATGTAACACGGCAGGTTAGATGTTTTATAAAATAAGGATAGAATTTAATTACAAATTATAATTTATGTTTTATTTTTTATTTATATTTTATATTTTATCTCATTTTCAATCAAACAAATTTCTATTAAAATAAAAACAAATTATTAATATTAAACAGTAATCTGAACATTTTACATAACATATCATAAATTGAATCAAATAATATAGGGAAAGTTTTAATTTGTATCATATTTCATTAAAAGGTAATAATTTTAATTAGTATCAGTTTTCAATGAAAATATCCATTATATTCAGTGATTTCCAACACATGTTTTTTTTTTAAATACATTTTTGTTAATTACTTTAAATTTACTAGGTAACGAGTAATATAATTTTAGAGCCATATGAACATGATTGATCCTTGCATCATTGTAGGAATATAAAAAATATTTTGGCAGGTAGAATAACATTGAATTGAAGCCTAGCCTTGTTTTATTTAAAAAGCCCAATTATTGTTTTATATCTAACAATTTTGTTTCTCCAAAATGTACTTTTGCGAATTTTTATTTTTGTAAATTAATTCCGACGACGTTAAAAATAAATCTTTAAATCAATACCAAAAAAAAAAAAAAAATTATTTATTTGTTAATTATTGCCTAAATTTAAATCAAGAACGAAGATGTTAGAGGAAGAGTAAACGATGTGTATAAAAAAAGAGAAGAAGAAAAGAAAGATAATTTAAATTATTTCTAAGACAAGGAAGCCAATATTGAAAAATAAAATAGGTAAAATTTAAAATAAAGACACGTAAATATCAAATAACTAGGTACTTATAAAAGATAATTAGGTGAGAAAGATGTAGTTTTCTTTTGTTTGTAATGGGTCATTAAGATAATTTTATTATATTCGGAAATTTTAATGTTCCTGAGATTCACTGGAGTTTAGAAGAAGTTATGCCTGTTCCCACTCATTTAAAGAATCTTAGTGCTTAAATTTTAGTACAATTCATGTTTTTCCTTCTCCAGAAAATCAAACTCGTTCCTATTTCTCAAGGTAAATATATAATTATCGAAAGTGCTAAGAAGGCCGAGGAAAGGATCGCAGAAATAACTGGGAAATGTGAAAACAATGCTACGAAAAGCTCTAAGAGTGCAGTGCAAACCGTAAAGAGTAACGAACTCTTTAAATTCGAGTCGGCTTACAAAACGCTTTCTCTACCAGCATCGTTGACCACTAGAGTCCTAAATTTCGGGACATAGTCAATCTTGTACATCCAGTGAAGATGAAACCGGGAAAAAGCCAGTATAAAAAAACAATAACGCAGCGTATGTGACCGAGGCAAATGTGCGCGTGTTTACAGGTGCGAAACCCTTCGAATTGACCGGCGCAATCGCGAAAGTAGTCAGCCCTCCTTCTTCCACCCCCGACCCAAAGAGAAAAGGAACCCTAGAAAGACACCAGGTAGTACAAGAAGGGCCAATAAGTAAAAAAATGAACTTCATAAACATCCTAAAAGAAAAAGCCGCTAGATCCATCGAAATCCAGAATAAATTTCAGGTATTAACGGACACAGAATCGGAAAGCAAAGAGCAGGGTACAAACTCATAAAGGCCGAAATCACAAGTCAGAACACCTAAAAAAAAACTATAAAATTATAGCCGCTAAATCAAAGGTAACAGAAACCCAAAAATCCATACATAAACGACAATACATGCCCCCCATCGTAGTTGAGGGTAGAACCGACAATTACAACTGCCTGAAAAAAGACTTGCATAACATCGTGAAGGGAAAATACACTGTGAAATACACAAGCAATTCCACAATCCTGTATCTGCAAGAAGAAAACGACCACAACAACTTACTGGCCAGCTTCAGAGAATCCAAAATTTCCCACCCCTCGTACACGAGAAGATCTGAGAAGTCGCACGCGTTTGTCCTGAGAGGGATCGTGAAATGTACGACGATTGAACAAATTGAGGAAGACCTGATGATCAAAATAAGAGATTCATATAAAATGTCGACTAAAAACCGCCCCTATTCCTAATCGTCACCGATCCGGCAATCACTCTGGAATTTCTAAATAAAAATATAAGTTGTAGTAATTAACTATAGACTAAACAAACAAACGTACACACAAGGATAACACTATTTTTTTCTAACTTTATTAGGGGACACAACCATAACCAAAACGCGACATATCCTTAATAACAATTTCCCATTTCCGATCCCGAAATATCCAAAACCCTCAATAATACCGATTTTAATGAGTCAAGGCTGCAATATTTACAAAACTAGTAAGTCAAGAAAGGGTTTTATAGGTGGAAGCTTCCCCCATGGTCCTAGGGCCCGCACGAAAGGACGAAGGCCCGGTAGTGTCGAATTATAATATTCTTTACTGACATGTAGATATTTTAAAATTGTAAATAAAATTTTTCTAAACTAAAACGTTAACTGTTATAAACACAGCATTATTCCCAATCAACATGGATTCTATAGAGGTAGATCAACAGCTACAAATCTTGCAGTCTTCCTGTAATTTATCACTACCTGTATTGAAGGGGAAAATCAATTAGATGTTGTTTATGCAGATCTGTTTAAAGTTTTCGACATAATTTTTCAATCTCTCCTGATTGAGAATCCCGCAGATATTGAAATATCAGGATGTCATGCCTTACAAATCGACGATAACTTGTCACGCAAACTATTTGTTACCTGAGGTGTTTCCCAGGGTTTTCATCTTGGTCGTCTATTATTTATATTATTTTTTAACGATATTACTTCATGTTTTACGAATTCACAGTTTTTAATATATGCAGATAATATGAAAATATTCCTGCCGGAGTTACTAGACATTAATTATCTACAGTTAGATCTGAATAGTTTTGTATCCTGGCCTAGTGTGAATTAAACCTTCTGCAACTAAACGTATTTTGAAATTGTTAAGATTCTACAGATGTACCAACCCCAGTAATAATCCTTATTATATAAATAACGATTATTTGAAAGTGGTTTAATCAATTAACGACCATGCGGTGTTATTTGACAAGGAGTATTCCATAAATTTGACCTTTGACAGTATCGTTTTAAAAGATTTTAGGCTACTAGGCTTCAACAAGAGGAACACCAAACACATTTAGGATACTCGATCAATATTTTGCGCAGTAATCTTGAATACTTTTCCATAATACGGTCATTATCTTATACACAGTAATAGACTTGAAAATGTACAAAACACTTTTTTAAAACATCTTCTGTTCAAATTCTGCTCTTTCCCAGGGAATTGCTTACAAAATAAGACTTGGGGTTCAAAGTTTGGAACGAAGACAACAGGAGACAGGACTGTTCTTTTTATACAAGTTGCCTAATGGCAGGGTAATTTTTAAGATTTGCTCAAATTAGTTCTTTTAAGACAAACACATAATTTAATCTAATTTTATTTGAGGAGTTATAGGACAAATTATGGCAAATATTGATTTGACTTTGATATCTACGCCTATGTGTGAGTAATACGTGTTGTTGCGAGCTCCCAAAATTTAGTACATTTTTACTGGGAAAAATTAAATTATTAATTATTTACTCAAGTGCATTCAGTGAGTTACAGTGGCTAGTAAGTGCTGTTGATGGTACACAATCCTATAAATAGTTATTTGAAAATATTCTTCAAAAAACATTCTTCTGTGACAAGGTAACCATTTTAAAATTATTAAACACGTTGATAAGTCAGTGTCTACTATGCCGACCACACGAAATAACTCAAATCTAGATAATTCTATGGAAGATTTAATTATTAGAACTTGCACTCAGCAAACAAATATGATTAGCGAACAATTAGATAAAAAATTCAAAACTTTTGAAGAAAATATTCAAGCCCTGTTTGGTCAAGTTAGTGAAAACACGCAAAAGATAGACAGACTTGAATCAAACGTAGATCGTCTAGAAAAATATTATAAACAAAATAATCTTATTCTTTATGGATTGGCTGAACTGGATGAAGAGAAAGGAAGTGATCTCGAAAAAGCTATTTTAAATATATTTAATGAAAAATTGAATATAAAAATAAATGTGTCAGACGTTGATCTCTGCTTCCGACTTGACAAAAGGGACACCAATGATCGCCCTATGAGCAATATTAATTCGTTTCATCTCGTATAAACTACGTAACTTAATATTTATGAAGAAAAAAATGTTAAAGTACAGTACACTTTCTATAAAAGAAGATTTAGTTAAGTCATCTATTGATTTATATAAACTAGCTCTTTCTAAATATGGCAGAAATGCAGTTTGGACATATAATGGAGATATTTAGGCAACAGAGAAAGCGTCTCCAAAACTCTATTGACTTTTCGTCATAAATTAGATTATTTTGTCGATACGGTACAGGTACTTTTATCAGAAAATTAAAGTGTCGTTGTTTTGATCCTTAATCTGATTTTGTTTTTTTTTGTTTTTATGTATACTATGTTAACATGGGCGGGTATTATTATTATTATTTTAAACTTTATAAATAATAGGTACCTATTTTTATTGTTTGCTTTTTTATGAATATAATTTAATTTTTTAATTCATTATGAAATAAATTTTTGTAGGAGCTGCAATAAGAGTGAGATAACACGTGTTTTCGTAGGCATTAGGGTTTATTGTTTTTTTCTTCTTCTTTTTTTGCATAAGTTCTTTTTTTTGTACTCTGTATTTTGTAATAATCACCATATGAAATATATTTCACTTGCTTTCTATAACGCCAGGTCTTTAACTTCTAAGTTTCTAGATTTAAAAAACTATCTACTCGAAAAAAAAATTGATTTAATGGGTGTTTCTGAAACATGGTTAAAACATGATATTTTTAATGAATTTATAAAGATTGATGGATATAATTTAATAAGGCAAGATAGGGGAACAAGAGGAGGCGGTTTAGCTATTTATTTAAACTCGACACTAACATATGAAATTTTACCTTTTAGTAATATTTCTGATAACCTCGAGCATCTTTGGATTAAAGTTTTGATAAATAGAAACTGGTATATTTTTGGTGTTATGTATAGACCTGCGGGTAAGAATATAACTAAATTTTTGGAGACTCTTGAAGATACTTTATCTCAACTGATTCTGATAGGAAATGACATATTTTTGGGTGGTGATATAAATATTGACATTTTAGACGAATCCAGTGTTTCAGAGAGAGTTTTAGCTATTATAGATTTATTCAACTTAAAACAGATTATAGATCAACCAACTAGGATTACTAGAAATTCGAGAACTTTACTTGATGTTATTGTCTTACCTCAAAATATTGATGCTGTTAACTGTGATGTTCAATGTTTACCAACTCAATCAGATCACTGCTTGACATACTGCATTCTAAATTTAAAATTGCCCGAGAGTCCAGTCAAGATCATTAAAATTAGAAATCTAAAAAGAGTCGACCCTATATTATTGCAACATTTTTTAGAAATCAGTAATTTCGAAAATATTTACTTTATTGATGATCTAACCGAAAAGGTAGAATATTTTAATGCTATCCTGTTAAATATTTTTGATGTCTTAGCACCAGTAAAATCTATTAATACAAAGAAACGGAAACCTGGCTGGCTTACAGATAATTTAAAAATCATGATGTCATTGCGTGATAAAGCTCTTCACAAATATAAGGAAACACAATTACTACACCATTGGGAGTATTATAAAACAGTTAGAAATTTAACTAATAACGCAATTAAAACTAAAAAAAAAGCTTATGTGGAGTTCTATATTAATAATTGCAAACATAATTCTAAGCTCGTCTGGTTTAAATTAAGAGAAATAAATGTTTGTGGTAGAACGTCACACAAATGTTTGCCTTCAGATATAGCCGACAATCCGAATAAAATTAATAATCATTTTTTAAACATATCATCAACAAATAATCCTCCAGATCAAAACTTAATAAACTTTTATAATACCAATCATAAAAACAATTTTCCATATCTCTTCTCTTTTTCTCCCGTCAATCAAACAGTTATATATAAATATCTTCTAGAAATTAAGTCTAGTGCATCAGGTGCTGATCAAATTAATATTGAGATGTTATTACATTGATGTCCCTTTATTTTACCCATAGTAGCTCATATTATAAATTGTTGTCTGTTACAATCTATATTTCCAGATACTTGGAAACTCTCAAAAGTATTTCCTCTACCAAAGAAAAAAGACGTAACCAATATGAACGATTTAAGGCCCATTTCTATTTTGCCAGTCCTTTCTAAGGTTCTGGCAAAAATTATGAAGTATCAAATTAATATACACATTAATAAGTATGCATTATTGCCAGCAACTCAATCGGGTTTCAGAAAAGATCATAGTTGTACTACAGCACTTCTAGACATCACAGATAACTTATTAAAGAATATTGACAATGGTAAAACTTTTGCACTCATCCTCCTGGACTATTCAAAAGCTTTTGACATCATCAATCATAAGATCTTGTTAAGGGTTTTACACTTTTGTGGGTTTTCACCAAAAGCTATTGATCTTCTCGGAAATTATCTTCAAAATAGACGGCAGTACATAGAAACTAATACTGGCTCATCCAGTACTAAAATAATTTCTCGAGGAGTGCCACAAGGTTCCATTTTGGGTCCTATCCTCTTTTATCTTTATTCGGCTAATATTACCAGTTGTCTAGAACACTGCAAGCCATTTTTGTATGCCGACGATACACAATTGATGTATTCTTTTCACCACTTTGATTTTGAAGGAGCACAAGAATTGATAAATTATAATCTTAATTTACTAGCATCTGAATCAACTAGACACGAACTAACCATTAATCCTTCTAAATCAATCGTGCTCATCTTTGGAAAGTACCGTCGTCAGATGGAGGAGAGAATCAATATTTCTTTAGCTGGTAACGATATTTCGTATTCGAGAACCGTAAACAATTTGGGACTAGATCTAGATACTGAATTAAATTTTAAATCGCAAGTGAACAAGTGTTTAAAAAGAGCCTATTCTAACCTTAAAATGTTATATCCTAATCGACATATTTCTCCTGAAAAAAACTAAGATTCAGCTCACCGACTCACTAGTGCTTAGTCATTTTAAATACTGCGATAGTGTTTACGGACCTTGCCTAAATAGTACTGAGGAACGCCGAATTCAAAAAGTCCAAAATACCTGTTTGAGGTATGTTTGAGGTATGTTTATGGTATTAGAAAGTATGACAGAATATCTCACAAGTTGGCCAGTGCAAAGTGGCTCGATATGAAAAGCAGACGTAAACTCCATGCTGTAACTCTCTTCCATAAAATAATCCTTTTTAAAACTCCCCCATACCTCTACCAAAAGATTACATTCAGAAATGATATACATAATTTTAATTTGATTTCTCCTCCATTACATCGCACTTCCATCTTCGAGCGATCATTTTCTTTTCAAATATACAATTTATATAATAAAGTTCCCGCAACTATTAAATTATTAAATTTATCAGCCTTTAAAAAGTCGTATAGGAGATTAATTAATTAGACTATAAACCGCTTAGCATTTATGTACTCATCCTCCTTTAAACAAAATATAATTTTGGAATTTGAGACCTGGTGTGTGTCGAGCGAGTGAAATATATATTTTTTATATATTTTTATTTTTTTCTCTTACAATTCAAACATTGTAACTTATAGGTATAAAAACCCTTGTTTAGTTTCTATGTTTGCCGCCGTCTTCGGATATTCTTCAAGTAGAGAGGATATAAATACTTAAAACGATTTTAATACTTTTGTTAACTCTTGGGGCTATCCGGGATTGGCGACTGGCGAACAAAACCAGAACCGAGGGCGTCCACTTTGATTTCCAATAAATGAATCCTGATACCTTCATTATAGTGATGTATAAGAGAACCAGATCTACTTAGATTATCCCGAAAATATATTTAAGTGTACCACTAAGACCACTATACTTTTTTTGAATTTACGCTTCCTTCTGATTCCATCTTTACGATTTTCTTTTATCTCAAACGGATCTCCTTTTAAATTCATGAAACCAGAAAACGTATTGTTATGAATAGTTTGTCAATCACTTAGACAATTTTATTATCCAGATCTACAAGTCAAATTCCCGCTGATAACTCATTCGAAAAAGGGGTGGCCGATTCTCTTTCCTTCCCCATTAATATGCTAAGGCCATTAACGAAATCAACATTTCTCATTCCACTGAAGGTGGCGTTGCTGTCAATTTTTAGCGCCTCCGTTGAGTGACTTATTGGCGTCGAAATGAATATGAAGGTGACATATAAGATGGATAATGGATTAGGTTTTAAAGACAATTATTATCAAGAAGATAATTTGCAAACCTGGTTTTAAAATATGTCTTGTTCTTTATGTCCATAAATTGATATTGTTTTCAATAATTTTTTTAATATATTTAAAGACGACATTATTTATTAACCCATTAGTCCCCAATGTTGCGTAAACGAAACAATTTCAAATATATATAAACATAAGGGATGTATCATCCCTAATAAAAAGGTCTAAACTGGTTTTTCAATGGTTTAATTCACGATCAAGTATTCTCAATTACAATGTTGCTGTGGTATTTCCACTGTCTATTCGCATACTGCTCACTGCGCTGGTCGGCCTTCCTCGCTCGTCCATCCCGACACGCATGTGTATGGACTTCAAGAATGTGTGGTGGGAAACAGAGGAACACCGCTAACATATACAGTATGGTTCAAATGAAAGGAATAAATTCATTATAATGGAAGTAGCTGGTATTTCGAAAAAATGCTTGGACAGGTCAATTTTGTTTACTCAAAGCGCAATTTTTTAAATAGAATTCAATTTTCCCCCACTTCCCATTTTTGGGCAGTGACGTCATTGACAATTTTTTTAAATGGTAACCTCAATTTTTTTTTCTTGATTTTGATAGATCTTGCAATTTCCTACTCGGAAACATAATATTTGAAATATCTTACATAACAATTTTTTTGAATAGAAGACATTTAAAGATCAGACGCATAAATTTTATTTTATTTTGAGAACACAATAAATGAATAAAAGATAATTATTTGTAATTAAATGCTTAATCTAACAAAATAATAATAAAAATAATAATAATAAAAAGAATTTGTGAAATTGTCATTAAATTCTTTTTATTATTATTATTATTATTATTTTTTTAGATTAAGCACTTAATTACAAATAATTATCTTTTATTCATTTATTGTGTTTCAAAATAACATAAAATTTATGTATCTGATCTTTAAATGAATTTTTTTCAAAAAAAATTGTTATGTCAGATATTTCAAATATTATGTTTCCGAGTAGGAAATTGCAAGATCTATCAAATTCAAGAAAAAAAAATTGGGGTTGCTATTTAAAAAAAATTGTCAATGACGTCACTGCCCAAAAATGGGAAGTGGGGGAAAATTGAATTTTATTTAAAAAATTGCGCTTTAAGTAAACAAAATTGACCTGTCCGAGCATTTTTTCGAAAAATTAACTACTGCCATTATAATGAATTTATTCCTTTCATTTGAACCATACTGTATATTTTATATTCTATGTGATTAATTTTAAAAGTATAATTAAAATCAACTATTTATCTGATTATTTAACAATATAATACATCAACCAATGACAAACTGTATCCGAAAACACTTCACTCAGACCCGATTAAATTTAAAAAAAAAATCAATTCGTTACCAGAATAACGTATCAATGTGATGTTTATCAAAAAGATTCGATTAAAAAAATTCATTTCATTACCAGAAGAACGTATCAGTATGAAATTCGTCAAGAAGGTGACGAAAAATGAACCAAAACTATTTTGGTTGATCAAATACTAATTAAATATTAATGATTAATTTGTAAACAAATCAAATTAATGTTTGGTTGTACTTACGCACGCGAGGTGAGAATTTTTTTTTAATATTTTGTTTCCATACAAATTATGCAAATTTCCTTGAGTAGTTTTAGTTTAGATTATTTTACTGATATTATACTTCAAAGCCTCCAAACTTTTAATGTTTAACACTCTTAATACACTTGTTATAGATGTAAATTCGTTATCGACCAGAAAATAATTTGCATAATATCTAAACGAGTATTAGATGTCAATCATAAAGGATTATTCAGGTGAACATTTCACCGACATAAGTTACGACACCAGAACATTCTGTTCGGGCCCGTTAATAACTCATTAATATTTTATTAGAAAGGGGAAAATATCCGAAGCAAAACGCTTTCAAAAGCGACCCCTCTGATAAAATATAATTCTATTTGACACCGAACAAAACATAGAGCCGTTCATATTGTTCGGTCATTATTTCACCTTTTGCTTAACGACTTCATAAATTTTCGTTAATTAAAATTTTTCATAATTTATTATTTATTCATTTATAATTATAGCGTAAGTAGATAAGGCGGTGTTAATTTTATGGATAAATTTTATGAGTTACTGCTTTTATGACTTATCTGAAGCTATCTGGTAGCTACAAATGAAATATTAAGTATTAAAGGTGGTAAAATTTGTCCAGAAGTGGAACTCCATGCAAGCATAAAATATTGATGATGATGATGATGATCGTATTCTATATACCTAGAAATCTACCCTCGATTTCTATAGGTCGACTATCGGTGACATCCGAATTGCATCCCAACAAATTAACTTTTACCTGACCAAGAAAAGGTAGGATCCGAATTGCATTCGGCCTCGGAAAAAGGTATTTGCAGCAACGTTGCCACTATGTGCTAAAATTCTTGAAAAACTGTTTAGGAATTTTATTTGCTTTATTAACCTTATTTGGCAACAAATCAATTTCTGGTCATATTAAGATAATATTTTTTAGAGTTTATATTAAAAAAATGTAAAAGAAAGGCCAAAATATAGGTATTCTCAATAAAATACACGTTATTAAAAAATAAAATTTATTTCATTTACTTATTGTAAAAATACAACTATAAATATTGTTTATACATAAGTGCACATTTACTTACTAAAAATTATATAAAAAGTGAATTTTAAAAATATGACAAACTATACATTGCGACAACCAGTACAAATACATTATAGGTTATGAAAACTATAGCTGTCAAAAAAAATCAAAAATAGACAATAAATAAAACAATTAATATAATAAATATGATTGATTTTATAAGAATTACTTTGAAATATAAACTGTAAATATTTCATTAAAATATAAAATTAAGTAACCATAACAAAGTTCAAATTGCAATGGTCATTAAAAGTTAATTTGACTGGATCTCGGTAACTAAGTAATGCTGATTTTGGAATAGAGATTTTCCAAACGTTTGAAAATTTATTCTGAATTTATTTTATAAATTCTTATACTATACTGAAACTATGGAATCGTGAAAGAAATAAAATATTCTTTAAAATTTTACTCTGTACATGTCCTGCGGCTATTATAGGAAATATACATATAGAAAAAGAAGTGGAATGTTACTCATAGCCCAGTATATATACCAATACAGTAGCGACAGATCATTTTTTATGAGGGGTCCATATTTTTCTGCGCATGTCCGAAAATAAGCGACAAAAACGTCAACGTCAATAGTGTCAATGCGATGTAAATGTAAATAATGTAAATATGTCATTATTTTTGTTTGTTTGCAGTGCATATTTTGAGACATTTTTATTATTTTAGTTTTTCATTTATTGTGTGATATTTTTGAAATGGCTTCTGCACCTGATCAGAAAAGAAAGAGATGTGTCTATCGCCCTTGTCCATCTCAAACAGAGTAAACAGACAAAGGGACAAGTTATTTTGCATTTCCCATGGAGCCAGAAAGGTATGTCTTAAGAAAATACTTTCAATTTTTATATTTGAAAACCAAATATTTATTATTTAAATGTCTGGAGGACAATTTTTACAATTTCAACAAAAATAATGTAAAAAATATATAATTTCTGAACTACCGTCAATCTAAACATTTGTTATCAACTTTTTTATATTTTAGGGCCAACATGTGGTTAAGAGCTTGTAATAGGGAAGATTTGAGTAACATAGATGTGAACAGTCTTCACCGGAATTACAGGTTGTGTGAGAAACATTTTGAGAAGAATTGTTTTTCTAAAACGTTGAACCGTAAACGTTTATTGCCTACTGCTGTTCCCACATTTTTTATCCATCTAGGTCATCAGCCAAATGTCTATCTTCTCCCTAATACATCGACCAAGTGCTTCCTCTGTTGAGACTCTCATTGAACATGAACGAGACATTTTTGAAAGCGTACCATGTGCAACCTTTGGACATTCTTAATCAAAAATCCTACCTCCAAATTATTATAATGAATTAGATGCTCTTTGATTCACTATGTCCATTGATTAAAAATGTTCTGATTGACTACATCTAATCAAAATATATATGTATTTCTTGTACAGTAGCAAAAAGAAAACAAAAAAAATGTATTTTGTGGTGTTATTATTTTAACTGTTTATATTTATTTAACTATTTATACAATATTTAAGCACTTAAACAATAATATATATATAATCTTATAAACAGTTGTATGATATATACGTTAGGGAAATTAGGACAAGGATGATTAAATTCTATTTCTTTCATAATATCAAAAAAAGCTATGCGATATACCAGACATTACACAGGTATTGCTAAAAATAGATATAACATTTTTTTATAATTTAAATATATAGATAATAAACTTTTCATTTGGAGTTTTTAGGCCTCCATAAGTGCTTTATTTGCAATCATATGTTAAAATCTGTGAACTATCCAAATCTTCACATTCTTTTGAAAATTTAATAAATGTATTACATCCATGTATGCCTAAAGCTTTTTTGATCAAATAGCCACAAACATATTTAAATGGATTTTGAACTATTATATCTTCTGTCCTGTAGCTGTAATTAGGAAGAAACACAGCTTCTCGAGTGTTTTTATTTATTTCAGGATACAGAGAGACAATATTTTTTACATCTAATTGTAGCAAGTGTTTGTCCAGGTCTTCATTGCAATGAAGATAATTTTGACAAAAAAGTTTTTTAAATGCCCTTTCGAATCGTACAGGTGTTGGATTAATTAAATTCCCACCCTGTTGCCTTATGGACCCAACAAATTTTTCTAGACAGTCACTGTTGATTCTTCTAGCCATTAAATATTTAAATCCCGCAGCAGATAACCTTTCCCATACAAATTTTAAACCATAAAATCGTTAAATATAAACATCTAATTTTTATGATGTGACGTTAATAGTATTTAATTATATACATAGGTAATATAAGCAATTGGGCAGCATTGTGCTTAACGGGTGACTTACAACAGGCATTTGCAAAACTCATCTGAAGTCAAAAATTTGTACGTAGGAACAAAAATTGAAATAAAATAATTCTTGTATTGTAAATTCATTAAAAACTTACTAATTTGTAATTGTGTGTTTTAATAAATATTATTGTTATATGTTGTTTCACTTCTAAAAAGATACCTACATAACCTCATTTTAAATAAAAAAATAAGGTGCAGAGTTAATTTATTAGTTCCAGGAAGAAATCAAAAAATGTTTAACACATTTCATACAATGAATGGCATACAAAAGTAATTTATTTTAATCTAATGATAAAATTTTAAAATTGGCACATCTAGATTTTCACCGGAACTCATTTATTTAAGTTACACAATATTTTGATTAATTTATTTGCCTAGAATACATTAAAATGTTATATGTACATGTTTTAATTTTTTTCTAAGTGTACATCGCTAATTTGCAATTTTAGAGTTTACTTTTCTCCGTGTAGAAATAAGCGACAAAAACGTCAACTGTCATTGAAAATCTGACCACCCCGACATCAAAGAAGCCGACGCAATCTGTCGCTACTGTATTGTTCTTTATACTGGGCTCATAGCCCTACCGTGTGCTGCGGTCGTTATAAGTAAAAGTACAAGTAAAAGAAGATATAATAGGCTAGAAATGTCTGGAAATGTCATTACCCGTCAAGAATTTTCTGGATGACAGTTCGAGAAGATTCGAGAAGCTATATAAGGATGATCCTGACGCCAGTTTTCAGTTTTTATGATAGACGTTACATGTTAATGTTATCAGTTTTATAATTGTTGTTAAAGTTGAGTTGAAATAAATTGCGATACCAAAAACCTGTGTAACAATACCCTACCTTTAATTAGAAAATACAAGTGTTGAGTGTTGAAGTCTGGGCAGTGAGCAGACAAACGATATTTTGTGGCATCAAAAATTCCAGCCATTTTGAGAAAACAGATTTTAAAAATGACATTATCAGATATCAACAAAATGATTTAATGAATTAAAGTCGTAAAATAAGTTAATGAAAAAGTAATACTACTAGTTACTTACTTTTAAAAGGTTTTATCTGAACAGTTTGTTTAATTGAATTCCAACAAACTTTGTCTTGTACATAGTAGACCATTATAAATTATTTTTGTATATTTAGGTTATAAATAATAAGAAAGCAATAACTGTAAACTAAATTAGATTAGCATAAAAAATTAAACATTAATTATCAGGTAACAGAATACTGTAGGGTTGTTAAATGATGAGTTTGTCTGACCAACTTTAAACCAGGTGTGTAGTCGTGTTTATTAAATGTTTTAGTTTTCCTATGCTCTAGTAAAATGTGGTTAATTTACTTGAAAAGGCTAGATATTATTCTAGCAATATCACACAATTTTATAGCACTAGAGAAAAGGGAAAAAATTACGTCTACTTGTTGAAGATGGATGCAGTTATTTATTAATCGCAGATTTGATGTCAAACATTTTAATATCCCTACCCATGCAATGATTTTTAGACGTGATTTTTTTGGTGTGCTTTACGTCATTTGATGATGTGAAAATAACGTTATGGTATCGTGAGAATGTCATAACAAAATGACGTCATTCCATATCGTCATTTTGACGAATCGATATCACGATAAAGTAACGTGTATATCAGGTGTCCTAGGCTAAGCAAATTGACGTCATTATCACGAATCTACCTAACGTCAAAGTGACGTCTATATTGGGTGTGCCAAGGTTAGATGGAATCATTAAAAATACTAAGCAGATGAAAGTTATTTATTTAATCCAAAAAACAAATGAAAAATATATTATAAAAAATAAATTACACTGGTAAATAAAAAAGTCATGAGCAAGAATCCAAAAGGAATAAAATGAAAAAAGAATATTAGAGGAACTGACACAACGTACCTAAAATTGTAGATATAATTTTAATTGGGGGTGGGCGAGCATGTTTTACGATTTCATCATCTTCAGTATCATCGAATGACAGCTTTCTAGTTGGCACACATACTTTGATTGTCTCTTACTATACGGAGAATGGTCGCACTGCGCAGCTTTCTGAGTGCCCTTTAAAAGGAGATAGAAAACTTCGCCATTTTGAAGCCTTATTACGTGTTTCCTAAATCTTGGCGCAATATTTTTAATATATTGCTTGCTGCTGTCAGTGTCAGCGAATATTAGAGAGTTATTGCAAGTTCACTTAAGGTCAGTCACTATTAGTGCCGCTCTTATTTTGACATCTGGGCATGCGCAGATCACTAACTTTAATAAAGATTGTGCCTGTGCTTAATAGAGAGATATTGCAAATTTCTATAAAGCCAGCCACTAAACTTTAAATTATAGTTCATCTTTTTTGTTGTCTATAATATTAAAGAGGCATTAGAAATTATAATTTTGGAAGGTTTAAATGACGATTGTATTAAATATTTAATATTAAAATACTTCTAACGGATACGAATGTCGGCGAGCGCATCCGAATACTATAAAGTTGTCACTACCTGCTGCCCTTAAACATCCACAATTAAGGATAGGCACAATCCTTAATAAAGTCAGTTTTAGAACATAAACATCTGCGCATGCTTATATCTCAAAATAAAGGCGGCACTAATAGTGACTGACCTTAAGTGAACTTGCAATAACTTTCTTATTAAGGACAGGCACAATCTTTATTAAAGTTAGTGATCTGCGCATGCTCAGATGTCAAAATAAGAGCGGCACTAATAGTGACTGACCTTAATTGAACTTACAATAACTCTCTATTATTTTTGGAGTCACAGTTTATTGCTAAAGAATCAGTTAGCTCACTCGGACTAGTTGAAAGTTCCAAAATAACATCCACTTCACGGATACAAATTCAAGATGCGCAGAAGATGCTGTTTTATTATAAGCGGTTGTTATATATTGTATTATCCGAGTTGCGCAGTGTTTAAACTATAACATTGAGTTCAAAAGTGCCGACGCAGAGTGAGCGAACTGATACTTTAGCTATAAACTGTGGCAAATGCATCAAAATGGCCGCGCCCTACGTTGGGCGTGTCGGACCTCTCTTTTAATAGTAATCAAAGTATGTGAGTTGGCACCTGTTTTCTTTTATTAGGTACTTAATCAGCCTTAGAATGTAGATCTGTGGTAACTTCGACTTTTTTTAATTTGGTACATCACTTATCATTATCATCTAAAATAAAAGAACTATTATTGTGTATCTAGTTGCAAAATCTGAGGAAATTACTTCACCGGAAATTGAGGTAGTAGCCCCAAAAACTACCTTCTCAGAGGTATACATATAGTCTGAGTTTATAATAAAAGTTAATAAAAAAAAGATCATATATCCTGTGAGATGATAAAAGGTATCTAAATCAAGTGACCCCCTACAAATCTTTCATTTTTAAATAAACTATTAAAAAAATACCCTGAAAGAACTCACAATCAAAAAATAAAAGTACAGCATTACTCACCAGTCTTATATTATATTTCTTTATATAAAAGCGGCCAAAAGACTTACGCAGCTTCAGCCATTTTCTGCTCACCTCACAACCGCCAGACCGTCATTATTCAGTTTTTTAAACTTAACAATTTAATACCTCTGTAAAATACCAAATTCGGTTTAATATACTTTATTATTTTGTCACATTGTATTTTTTCCCTTTTTCTAAAACATCTTATCAAATAAAATGTACTAAGATCGGTTTCCTCTCTGGTTGCCTTAGGAATATTATCAATTGTTTAGGATTTATTAAGTCTTTACAGTACTTTTACTAGTTTAACTATTAATTACACTGGACGATAGCGGACAATGTACTGACTTTCGTTTCTAACGTAAATGTTACCTTTAGAATGTACTAGATCCAGTACAATTGTACTAGATTGGCAAAACTCATTGCCATTTAACATTCGAGGATATCGGAATTGAGTTAGCAATACGTTAAAAAGAGACAGGCAACGTTACTAATTATCCATATCAAAACATAAGGCACCGTAATTTTACCAAAAAAATTTACAAACTGCAGCTCGAACTAACTTAATATATTGATATAGAAACCCCCTGTACATCAATTTTTTATAAATTTGCCCAGACTCTTAAAAGGGGTGGTTCGGCTCTAAAAATTTACAAAAAAAATTTTATTTGCCAAATTTAATAAATAAAAAAAAATTAAATTTAAAATTCTTCAGTCTTCTCTCCCGTTAACTCCTTGTCTCCACTTGTCTCTATTGCCTCTACCTGTCCGCTTGTCTCTGCCTATTTGTTAATCTCTATCTGTGTGTGCTGTTCGTGTCTACCTGTCTCTTCTGTATGTATCTGTCCTGCCTCTGCCTCTTCTGCTTTTACCTGTCTTTGCTTATTTCTTTAAATATTATTTCTAATTAAAATTTCTCTGTACATTTTTATTTTATTTTCTTTATTTCAACTTCTATTATAACATCAAACTTCTACAATAATAATAATAATAATAATAATCTTTGTATTAATTTTATCTCTCACGTTTTTTTTTTTAATTCCCCACTAACAATCTAATTTTTTTATGACATTTTATTCCAAAATCAACAAAAAACCCCGACATTTTGATTTTAACTTAAATTTTAATTTCCAGACACTTCACCACCCCGGTATTGTTCAATTTAGATCCTAAATTTGATGACGTCAGGAATTTCTATATCAATATACGTGTTTTCAGTTGAAGCAGATTTCTAATTAGGTTTTTTATAATTCAACGCTTATTAAAATATACGAAAAAATAACGTAATTATGACGAATTCTATGTGACGTCTATTCTGTGTCATCAATGCAACGTCAAATACACGTTACTGATTAGGATATTGTATTTCGGATAAATTAATACTAAAAAATTACGTCATAATGACGAGTTTGTATTTACATCTAATTAACGTTGCAAAATCGACGTCAAAATAACGTCATTAATTGGGTTAGTGACATTTCTGACATGTAAACCCAAAAAAACACGTCATAATGACGGCACCTTGCTGCTTGAGTATGTTCTAGTAAGATGTGGTTTATATACCTGCATAAGGTAGATAATATTTTATCAATATCACACAATTATATAGTAATAGAGAAAAGCGAAAAATTGTGGGCTTAGTTTCATCGAAATTATTCTACACCATTAATTTTTATGATAGTTGTCAAAGAAGGTAAATTTCCACTTATTAATCTTACAGCTAGGTATGGAAATTTCCGAATAAATAAGAGGGTTGTTCTGGCTATCTTCAGAAATAATTGCATTTTATTGGTTGAAAATTGTTGCCATAAAGTTTTCTTTAAAATTTCACTTCAGAACGCTAAATTTCATTTTTTAGTACAATTAATTTTAACAGAATAATTTCTAGTGGATTTGGTAAATTTTTTTTTTTCAATATCAAAAAATGTACATACTTTCGCCACGGCATAAAAAACAATCGGCAGGCCCACTCTCCGCTGATCGCATACAAATATCACGGCATAAAAAACAATCGGCAGGCCCACTCTCCGCTGATCGCATACAAATATTATACTAAGAAAATTTGACCTTGACGACGCCATTCGGGGGTCTTAGTCAGGGTCGGATTAAAGCGTATTTAAAGATTTTGTAATAAAATAAGGTATTGATAGGCAGGATCGTATTAAACCAAAAAAGCTTCACAGATTGCGCCAAATAATAAGCTTGTTTTTATTGATGGTCTTAAAATTTCTATTAATATTTTTAAAGTGAAATATATGAGCAGCCTTAAATATAACTTAGGACCGATTCCACCGTTGTGTTAAACGAAGTTTAAAATTACATTTTTACATTAACAATGTCATTTTAATCTCCGTTTAACACAACGGTGGAAATGACCCTTAATAACATATATTTATGGAAATCGGGGACAAGGAGCGTCAAATGTTATCTCGGAATTAATTATATATAAAAAAAAATTACAAACGCCGGATTTAGTGATAAATAATTCAAAATTGTGATGAACAATTATTTCAATTTTTGTTATTAAACATACAAAACTATTATTTGACATTTTTAAATTGACAAAAATATCTTTATTTGCTTTTATGTATGCTTTATAATAACAATACATGGAGCTTATATCCAAGTCTTCGTGTGTTAAGGCATATTGTGTATATACATCGCAACGTTGAATTTTAAGACATTTTTTTATTAAAAATCCGCATATACATATAATAAAATTTTCTTAAAAAATAATAATATTTTGTGCATGCAATTCATTAATATGCTTGTTTATATTTACATTTTCGACAATATTGCCACCATAACACGCGATTTTGGAAAATGGCTCATCCTTACTAGTCCTACGAATTTCATGTAGCCTTACAAGTATAGCATCCCCACCTGTTTCGCAGTTTTCAGTTCCAGAATGTAATAAATTTAAACATTGCAATTTTTTGAACGTCCTTTGAACTTGGACCGATGTAGGGTTTACACAGTTACCATCATGGAGAACGGATAATTAAGAGTTGCAGATTCCTCACAGAAATTTGGCAGAATGTTTACCTTCAGCGACATATGGAATAGTTTTGTGCAATTAATACTCAGTCGGTAATATAGAAAGATGTAATGCTATTTTAGCTTGAAAATTGGCGGGCTTTTGAATTTACTTCGACAAAATATAAGAATTTTACATTTTTAATAGCACTGCTTAAAACACATGATTTTGATTGTGACTCATTACTAATTTACTACTTATAATTTCTTTAATGGCTAATTAAGATTTTCTTGCTTTTTTTTTATGAAAATACTTTACATTTATCAAGATTATAAAGCTTTGTTATTCGCATATCTAGAATAATTATCAAAATGAATATCATAATTAAATTTTTGTTAAGCATTTCAATATTTGGGAATAACACAATTACGATTAATATTAATTTTTTATCAGAACAAAAAAATTATTCCATACAAAAAATTCTGCTTGTTGAAGAAATTACAAGAAAAAGTTTTCTTTTAAAGTTATGAAGGAAAACCGAAAGAAAAACTGTGACTTTTCTTCGTAAAATCAATAAGGTAATACAGATTTTTTCCTTTTGTCAATTTTAAGTTTCTTCATTTATTAAGACCATGTATACCTGATCTAACATATTAATATAGTAAACCTATTTTTTCGTCAAACAGAATTTTTTTATAATGACTTTTTCCTTAAAATAAAAATAAAGATTTTTCCATTTTGTCAACTCCATACGGGAGATGTTTAAAATATAATATTTTACTTTAAATCTTAATAATATACCGACATAAGTAAATATAAATTAACGCTAAACTTTACGTGACGTTAACTAGGCACCTACCTACATCTTACTAATAGCTTCATAACTGACAAACTGACTCATAAACTAGGATTTTTTAAAAAGTATACCATACATACCTAATAAGATCTTTAAGAAAACGAAAAAATCTTTTAATACAGTATATTCATATAGTTTTTTGCTGCACAACTTTGCCCAGACATAGTAAAACACTTAAAAGTTAACAAATTAACACTGAAAAACAACTACTATATAAAAAGTGTCAAAAAATATCTATAATTCTAAAAAAATAACAATAACTACATAATACAAACATCACAAACAAAATAAATTTAAGATACACGCTACTGATTCCGTGCTACTGCAACTTGTTTGTTTTTGTCGATATAAACGACGACAGTGACGCCACTGGCTTGATTGAGAGGTTGGACCCCAAAATGGCGGTGTGCGCGTAGATGTGCGCGTAGCGTTGCCGCCAAGACAAGTTAGCCTGCCGATTGTTTATTATGCCATGCTTTCGCATTGAAAACAATTTTTCCCCCAGTATTTACCACTATGTCACGTGTAGCTGATTGTATTTTATAATAGCGGAAACTACTCTTAGAAACTGTTGCTCCTTTAAGGAACAAATTATCTAGACTAGTTACTATATTAGTTCCCTTTTAATATATCTAAAACTAAAAAGAGTAAGTATTTCAATGAGATAAGAGTTTAATAAAGATTGTATTAAAAAATAAAGTAGATTGTAGCTGCTCCTAATTTAAAATAAAATCTCTTTGATCTCTCGAACATCATCCCTTTAGACTAAGTGGCCTATTTTTCTCGTTTTATTATTTCGCGATGGAAACTTCAAAGAAATATCTTTGTACAAATGAATAAAATATGATGACTTATCATATGCTCATCCATTCCCCGATCTTTGGATGTTTTGGTTTGTGGGTTGAAACATTTTATCCGGATTGCAGGACCGTATTAGAATTATATTTACACCAAAATAAAGATGAAAGGAGGAATAGTAAAAGGTCTTTACAAAAACATACCACATATTCCTTAGACCAAAATAAGACGATTTAAGTAAAATTACTTCAGTACAAAGTTGCTTCGTTTGGGCTCCAGAGGGCCTTGAAGTTACAATTTTTAAATCATTTTTCCCATATAAATTTAAAACGGCATATGCGATTTTGCTGAAATTTGGTATATTGGTAGAGTATTATGTGGCAAAAAAAATGGTATTAAAATTTTGTCCGGTAATAATACATAGGCGTAGAACTTGATTTTTTAAATAATTGTACCTTTAAAAATTATACGCCAATGGTAGAAAAATAGTTTGAGTATGAAATTTAGATTGCGCGACTCATTTACTTTAAAAAAGGTACTCTTGATAAGACTCGATTACTCTCACGGTTTTCGCTAAATTTCTGTTTTAATAATTTAGAGTGTATAGGTTTCACAAAAATATTTATTTACAACATAATCAAAATAGAGATTTTACAAAAATTGTTCAAAATGTTCACCATTTTCACGCATACAAAGATTTATACGTCGAAGAAAATTAAAATGTATCCTTTCCATAACTTCTTCATCACCTCTAAGATTGTTTATTGCATCTTGAATACGTTGCCAGAGTTGTTCCTCATTTTCTACAGGTTCCCTGTAAACTGTGGATTTCAGATGTCCCCATAAAAAGTAATCCATCGGTGTTAGGTCTGGGGAACGTGGTGGCTAGTTTACAGGTGCGTCATTACCTCTGCCTATCTATTTGTGTGGATATTGTTCATTCAAGTGGTTTCTAACGTTTAAAGAAAAATGTGATGGAGCTCCATCTTGCATAAACCACATATCTCTCCGAAGTTGGAGAGGTAAATCTTCCAACAATTCTGGCAACGTATTTTGTAGAAAATCCAAATAATTTTCTTCAGTTAATCTTCGTGGAAGTATGACAGGACCAACAATGAAATTACCGATTATTCCAGCCCACTAATTAATTTTGATTTCGTGCTGAAAATGTTTAACCTTAATTGCATGCGGATTTTCAACGGCATAAACATGTTCATTATGGGTATTAGTTATACCTCTTCTTTTAAAACCCGCTTCATCTGTAAAGAGAACCTTCTTGACAAAGTTTGGATCTCTTTTTCTTTGAATATTAACAAATCGACAAAAACCCAAACGAATTTGAGGATCATGGACTAATAATTCTTGTACTGGCTTCTTATGGTATGGATATAGCAATTGTTCCCTAAGCACTTTATGAACGACATCTTTACTTACTCCTAGTTCCCTTCCAATTCGTCTGGTGCTTAATTCTGGATCTTCTTCACACGTTCAACTTCAGGAATATGTATCCGGTTTCGGACACTTCACTAACGCCTCGCCATGATCACAAAATAAACACTTTTTGTCGTCAGATAATTTAATTTTTTTTGGAATTAAAGAGAACGACATTATTACTCAGAAAATTACACGACTACAAAGTAAACCAGTAGATGTAAAATCGAGCAAGACTGATTAACAATATAAAAATAATTTTCAAAACGAGTCAAAAATTCTAAGGTAGGGTTGAATTTTCTATTTGGAAGGTTGTAAAAATTATTTATGACAAAAAAAAAATAGAAGAAGAGTTAAACGTTTTTTCAAAATACGAAATTAGTCCCTTTACCTATTTGTATTCATAGTGCAAAAGATTGAAAGTCATAAAAAACATTCATATTTATAGTACCTACTCTCAATATTAGAAAACATTTTTTTTTTCCTTATTTTTGTTAAATGGAGAAAGGCTTGGATATTTTTGAAATCATAAAATTTTATAACCCCAGTAAGCCTATGTTCATTGTAACAGGTAGACATTTTTCACGGATCACGACAAGTGCATTTGGCCTTTTTATCATATTGAAAAAAAAAAGGTTAAGTACATCCATATTGAAAAATTACAAAGAATACTTTTTAGAATAATTTAATTTAAAATTTTGGCAAAATAATGTATTTGCTAGGAAAAATCAAGGGCGCTATGTATGAAAAAATTGTGAAATTTCTTGCCTCGATGCACTGCCCCACCACCAAAAAATCAAGATTCCAATTTCCAAACAATTTTTTATTATTTAATCGGATTATCCCAAGTACCAGCTGCGACCCTAATTAGACAGCTAAATATTTAATTCACCGTAAACGAGGAAAACCTCGCTAAAGAATTGGTAGACTGCCTAATAATGTATTTCTATAAATATGCTGTGTTGACAAATCTTTTTCACCATACCAACTTATTTGAAAACATAAAATAGAAGTATGTTGCGTATATTATTTAGCTGGCCGATTTTTGCGATATAATGGACAAAATATGGAGGTTAAAGAGTGTAGCTACATCTACGTAGGAAAGGATTAACTAAAATTCACATTTAAATCATCGAATTAAAAACCGGAAGTGCTGTGGCGTCCTTAATATTGCTCCACAAAGCAAATAATTTAAATTTCAAATGATCTTACTTTTATGCCTGCTTGAGATGTTACCCATAGTTCGCTTATTCGTAATTCGATACCTCCGTATCTTAATTTTGTTTACCTAAACATAGGTTGTGACTATTTTGAAAGAATAAAGCTTTACTTATTTTTATTATTTACCATGAATTTCCTCCAATTTACTTTTAAGTCAACTAAGATGCCGTTGAAATCCCTATAAACTAAACCAGTCCGACACTGTGCACGGTTAGATATTGCACATACTTATTTACAACTTAGAAGTACCGACAAGCGAGGATAAATTTTAAATTAAAATAAATATCATCGAACTCTCAAAAAGAGAAAAATATATAAACGAAAAAAGAAGTAGGATGATAAATAGTAATGGCATGTTTAATAGAAAATGACTCGATACTTTGGGGATCTCATAAACTTTAAGATGCTTCGATGAATCATCTGTATCAACTTATACGGTTGTTTTTATATTATTTATATATTTAGGGCCGTACGGTAATTCTTTATGAGTGAACGTGGTTTTACAGATCCCTAACGACGACAAAAATACGGCTGTGCACACCTGAAGGAATAAATAATGAAAACATGTTTTAAAACTTACTTAACCCAATAGTTCCCAAAGTTATAAAATTAAACTAATTTGATGTTTTTACTGCATTTTATATTTAAACATACACTTTTATATGGGCCAGAAGAATTCTAATTGTTTCATATCGTATCACTGGCGAAAATGTTTCATCATAATCCACTCCATGCATTTGAGTATAGCCTTGACCTACAAGTCGAGATTTATATTTTTAAATTTTCCCTTCTTCAGATAATTTTATTTTGAAGATCCAGCGACAACCAACTACTTTCTTTCCTTCTGGTAAGTCTATGTTCCAAACTTGATGCTCCTGCATGGACTCAAATTCTTCATTTATGGCCTTAATCCATTTTTCAGACTCTGGTAAAGAAATTCCTTCATTATAATTGGCAGGTTCTTCTACAGCAATTTTGCAACTTTTATCACCATAGCGGGATGGAGGCTTTACAACTCTATTGCTGCATCTGAGTTGAGAAGTTGAAGGCAGGCACTCTTCATCTTCATATATATTTTCTTTTTCCTCCACAGGGTGTTCTACATGTGGGTCTGTTATTATTTTTTCATTATCAACATTTTGTTTATTTTCAATACAATTGTCTTTATTTAATTGTTTTGTTATAGGTGGAATAAAAATAAAATCTTCTTCTGGTGCAAATTTAAAATCTCTAGATAAAACAACTTTATTCCCTGTCCAAAAGCGATACCATCCAGGTTTTTTGCCATAGCCGACTAAACTGCCTTCTATTGCTCTCGGCTGAAATTTATTTCCTGCTTTTCTCAATTCTTCAGGAATGTGTATATAAGCTTTTTGTCCAAATGCTCTCAAATGTCCTATTTCTGGTTTTTTTCCATGAAACAATTCGTACGGTGTTTTCTTGGTAAAGGCATGGGGTAATCTGTTCTTTGTATATACTGCATGTGCCACTGCTTCAGCCCAAAAACCATCTGAAAGCTCGGAGTCGATTAGACTTGTTCTAGCCATTGTAACAATGGTACGATTTAACCTCTCAGCTAAAGTCTATTCAAATTTTAATTTACGCCTGATGTAAACAGAAGCAGGTGGATGCTAAAATTGAGCAGGGCCGTATTTTACTTTTCCGTCTTGCAAAAATGTAAAATAAAAGAGTGTAATTGTGAAATTATTTTTTTATTACGATAAAAACATATTTTGTAAAGTAAAACTATAAAATAAATGCCATACACGGTCTCCCAGACTTTAGTGACATTTCTGGACGAAGATAGGTGAGCGACATAAACTGCGTTAACCTGCAATACAAATTAATAAATGTATTTGACTTTAAAAGAGATGGTTGCATTATATTTAGTTCATTACATATGTCTACTGTAATACAAAGCATTAAAACAATCATATTATAAAATTATATTGCACAGGGTGTCCAAATAATTGCAAATTCTTTAACAGCTAATACATATCTACTAAAAGCATTAAAAAAACTTTAAATATAAGAGGTATTTGGTATTTGAATTTGGTATTTGATTTAAAATTGTGCATCTTAAAAAGAAACCTTTTGTATTTTTGATAACTTTTGTTCTTTATTGTTCTTGTTCTACTAGTATTTAGATAAGACAACTTGTACCCTGTATTATAGCAATCTTCCTTACTTAACTTAGCACTATTCTGAATCGGATAAATTAGTTAGACTTGAAAGGCTATCTTCATTAATCAAAATTACGAGTGGTTCTACCTGAACCTCTATAATATTATCCAACTCCCACATTTTTACTTCAACTTTTTGGCGAACATGGTCGATACACTTTTTCCATTTTTCTGGAGAAATTAATAATATTACTTCTTCAAAAAGAATTTTAATGTCTCCAGATTTAAATGTTGAGTTTTTATCTGCTACGTATTGTTTAACGTCAACCTAGATTAATTCAATAGGGTTAAGTTCACAATGATACGCAGACATGTGAAGCATTATGTTGTTTTGCTGCTTAGCCATTTCATCTATTACATACCTATCATAATGTTTATGTTGCTTACCAAGTTTTAGAAGTTGGATCTTAAGCATTTGGTAGTCGAATTCAATTTTTTTCCCTTATAGCCATTTTTAAATATCACCTTTTTTAGACGTCGTAGATATTTTTTCCAGCTTTCTCGAATGATAATGCAGTTATCTTCTAATTTTGGTAGGGTGTTTGAAAACCACTCTTTGAACGATTCTACACACATTTCTTCATGGTAGTCACCGGATTTTTCAACTTAAATACATAAAGTGCAAAGCCTTCTTCACTTCCAATATGGCATATAATGAGCTGTTTTTACGCACATACCTGATGGGTTTTTAAAACCAGTTAAAAGTTCATCCAAAAAGGCTTGGCTGGATGAAAAAATCGACATATCGAAACATACTTTTGATTTGGTGTGGCCTGCGTTAATCCAAGTCTCATCAAGATAATATATTTTTTGCTTTTGAAAAGCTTGTAAAATGTAGCTCGCTTAAAAGTAGACAAATATGGATCATCGTTGACTTCTTATAAAACCTTATCAATTGTTGGAAGTTAATTTCTAAAGAAGAATTGATGTACTTTGCGCCTTATTGAATTTTTATCAAAATCATCCACAGAGCCACTAATTTGTTTATAACGTAGCTTTCTTTTTGGTTCAGAAAATGTATGAATCTGCCTATACTCCTTCATAACATTAAAAACGGTTTTAGCGCACATCCCTGTTTTATCAGCAACTCACCTTTCAACATCATGTACCAACATATCAGGGTTCTATAAAATTTAATGCTTATAAATATTAAGAACCATTTCTTTAGTACGGATGATCAAATGTCTCTTTTTCAGTCGCTTTTTAGAAGGAGTAAAAACATTTTTCTGGACTTCATCTGCTGTATCTGTGGAGGACATAGTGTCAAGCAGCAATTACAAAATATAGTCAATTAAATGTCCATAAAATAGAGTAAAACATGAGAAATTGTTTTGACGCGGCGTAAATGAAATCTAAATAGACTTTAGTCCATTGGTTTCGTGAATTCTGGAGATAGATCTTTCTATTTCAAAACCACCGGAATTAAAAAATGTTTGCAAATTCTTAGAAAATATTCACCACCATTATCAAATTTAAAATTTTTTATTTTATTTCCATCTGTCTTTCCATTTTCTGTATGTATTCTTTTATATTATTTTCTGCTTCAGCTTTATATCTCAAAAAATATATCTTTGTATAGCGAGAGTATTCATCTATAAAAGAAATGTAATACCGTTTACCACCAAGTGATTCAGTGGAAAAAGGTCCAACTATATCAGAATGTACTTTTTCCAAAATGTTTTTACAACTGGTACCTTGTTCTTTCGATATCTTTCTCGTCATTTTAGATTTTGAACATGCTATACAATCAATCGCAGTTGTTCGTTCTTTTGGCAGAACCTCAGGATCATTAACAACATCCTTAATGTCTTTAAATGAACTAATAGGAAAGTGTCCCCGACGTCGATGCCAAACAAAAGAAGTTACATTTACATATTCTAAAGTAACTTCTTGAAATACGTTTTCCTTATTTTTTGAAATGACCCATCCAACTAATTTTTCTTTTTTCCATAGCGATATCTCTTCCGCATTGCCTTTCATAATAATTGCTTTAGATTTAATTACTTCCTACGAGATTAACGAGCATTTTAAATCTGGAGAAAACAGCACATCATGAAGAACTACTCTTACTGAAGATCTATTTGGCAACAATGCATTTAACCGGACATTGCCTATATGAGTAGCCTGAATCTTTTTGTCGTTTCCTAGTCGGATATATACTGATTAAGGACGTAGATAAGTAAAAGCATTTTTATTTCCAGACATATGTGTTGTGGCACCAGTGTCAAAAATCCACTTATTTCCTAAGTTAAGTGATTGAACTGCTGGAAATGCAATTTCGACATCTTCCTCAGATTCCTCAACAAGTCGAGCGATTTCTTGTTCATTTTTTTCCTTATTTCTGCAGTACTGTATTGAATGACCCTTATACCATTTTTTCTTTTCTTTACAATATGAGCATTCTTATTTGGGGTTTTAATTATTTGTAATGAATTAGACAATTACCTAAATAAATTTGAATGACATAATGTCATAATTAATGTAAATAAACAAAGAAAATGAACCCTGAAATCATTTATAGAATTCAAAACGTTTTTTTTGTCCCTTTTGGGCTCCTAGAATTTAACTACAAAATAATTAAGAAAAACAATGGAAAATATATCTACAGAGGACCAGAACGAATCTTCAAAACAAGAAAGAAATACTTGATAAAAGGTTAAACTTCTACAATTTCCAATTTGACAATGGACTTATAAAAGGTATCTTTTCATTCTAGTTAACTCACAGAACATAAGAAATGGATCTCCTATTAAACTTCTACCCAAAACGGAGTATACGGAGTGATCTTTCAATAGATTTTATTCCTATTATACTTAAATAATAAATTAAAAGTTAAATGTTAATACTATATAATTTTTGTGGCAAAAGCATCCCAGTACATTCGTATGGATTTTGAACCGTAACAACTCCCCTCTTACCTAATAGAAGTGTTTTCCCTTCTAAAGGTGAAAACACTTTAGAAAAAATTAATTCATAAACCAACTTATACTTAAATACTAAAAGTTATAGTCAAAAATATATACAATAAGAAAAAAAAATATTATTTACACACTAGGAAAATGGTTTTCTCATCTAAAGATGAAAACACTTTTAAGTAAATGAAATCCTTCGTTCAACACAGGACAGGTACAAAACAACCAAGGTATCATATGAGTCCAATGTTTCGAAAATGAAGTTATAGAGATTCGTATTAAATAGACCAATTGCGCTTAGTCGTACTGGAGTAACGGATAAGTTAAGATTTAGGTTATGGTAAGTTAAGGTTTAGGTTAGGATAAGTTTTGGTTTAGGATATGTTTAGGTTAGGATAGTTTTTAATTTAAGGTAGGTTTAGGTTAGGATAGTTTTTGGTTTAAGATATGTTTAGAATAGGTTAAGGTTTAGGTTAAGGTTTAATATAGGTTAAGGTTAGGATAGTTTTTATTTACAATAATTATCTACAACTATATATACAATATCTAATCTTCGTTCTGATCTTCAGGCTCATCCCTATCAGGATCTATATCCTCTAGATCTGGGGGATGGGCTTTCAGATCTTTGGCATGCCAAATACCGATTGACCTACCATCTGTATCTCGCAGTTCATATGACCAGGGAGATAGTATCCGACATATTTTGTAAGGTCCAACCTATTTAGGTGCTAACTTCGAAATAAAATGTTTCGAGGCATCAGATAGGGAAAAATGTCGTTTCCACACATCTTGGTTGAGTGTGAACGTATCAGGTCTATGTCTTAAGTTATATGTCTTACTGCTACGCTCATAAGCCTTCTTTGGTCTACAACCAACATCCTTGTAAACCTCTTCCAGAGCTTTACTCCGAGAAATAAGTTCCTCACTTCTGTCGAAGTCAAGTACATTATTTAGAGGTATAACCTCGTTCCCACTAATTGGTATTTCGCGACCGTATACAATGAAATTGGGGGTTAAACCCGTAACTTCATGACGTGCAGATCGAATGGCCCAACCTATCTTCAAAAGATTTTTGTCCCATGTCCGGTGATTTCCATCTACGTAACAACGTAACATGGTTTTTACCTACCTGTTTTATTTGATATTCCTTCATCAAAGATTGAAAAGCGTTGGATTTAAATTGTACCCCGTTGTCAGTGATTACTCGAGTCGGAGCACCGAATACTAATATCACCCTTTCTTCCAGAAGCTTGATAAACTCGAGGTCGAAAAAAATCATAATTTCTATACTTTCCTTATCTGTATACAGATAGGAAAGTAATTATAGAGTTGGACCAATTTCGGTAAATATCAATCATATCAGCAAATATTAATCGTGGATGGACGCCATTGTTTGGTCAGACGTAACTTCTAACATTAATTAATGTTTTTCATTTACACGTTAGAAAATACCTTGAGTTACCATGTAATTAACACCACTAAAGTAGATTTTGAGTTATCCTTGATAAATACATACCTTATCCGATGAACTGAAAAAATAACAAGAACAAAAAAATGCATAAAATCTGTTTGTTACCGTGCACACTTACGATGAAACTGACTAAATGTGCCTTTGTTGATATACATCTTCTTTAATAGATGGCATCACATATTCTGTCCTTTTTTGAAGCTCGGTTATTCGCCTCCTCTCCCCTAAAGGTACCATTTGGGTAGGCGCGTCAGGAGACAAGCGACCACTGAAGCGACCCCAAGGTCGAGTAGGAAGACAGATGCGTAAATGTTACGCTTCCTACATTTCGCAAGCTTTAGAAGTGTCGCGCGACATTTACAGGGATAACCATTCGAGGGAACAATCAGCGTTGCCAGACCTACTGTTTTCACGTAGATCTACTGTTTTTGTATTTAGCAAATTTTGTTCTTAATTTATTAAGTTTGCCTCATTCTTCAGAAAATGGTTAAAGAATATTTTCTCTAGTAAATTTTCTGCAGTAAAAGCAGCGTAATAAGCATCCACTACTGTAGGTTGGCTCCATAAAAAAACATCAAAATAATCATTGTTTTTATTTAAAATGAAACAAAGAATTAATAAGGTATCATAAAAAGAACATGCATATGCCAAACACTACGATTTTGAATTAGCTGATTCAAACTGATCTAAAAGAAGTAGGTACTTATTATTTTTCATTGGTTTTTTCCCGTACGTTTAGTATATAATAAAAATGTTTTTATTTGTTTTTATTCTTTATTTACTTTCTAATTTGGGTAGAAAAAAGTTTATTTTGCGTTTCTTATATATTTGTTTTTTTATTTACTACACTGCAAATTATAATTATTTCCCCCTGTATTAAAATCTACTGTTCAAATCTACGGTTTTTTTTACCCATACTGTTCCAAAATCTGGCAACGTTGCCTAAATCGAAAGAAATTTCCATCCTAATCACCCTCAAAATGAACCGATGCTCGAGGACAGTGATCCCGAGTGCGACATGCAGCAAACCTTTGCCACGAGGCAGAGTAAGAAGTGTCTCCAGGAAGTGTCGTCTTGACGACACTTCTCGTGTCGCGCCGTGCGAAATGTGTTTCATATAATTGTATGTATTTTAGATGTGAAGCGACACTTCTCGGTCGCGTCGGCGGTCGTATGTAGCGTTGGCGGTCGTCTGTCGCGCCTACCGAAATGGTACCTTTATAGTGCATTTTAACGAAACAATCCTAACACAATCCCACAGATGTTCAGCATACAACAACGTGTACACACATTTATTTGTAGATTGTAGAAAATGTGCTTTGAAAATAGGTGTTCAGTTGTGACTTTAAAAAAGAAAATTTCAATCACTTGTTCAAAGCAGTAACATTTCATTAAATAATTTGAAGATGTTCTTTTTCTTAATTTTATTAAAAAACAGTAATGTGGTAGCCATCAAATTTGTCTAGTGAGCAGAATAAAGAATCCAGAAGATGATAGACATAAAAAGTTAAGTTCAAAAAGACATGACTCCTGGTACTCAATACAATGGTTACAACTTGAACAAGGGAAAATAAAAAAAGTATTATTAAAATATCTAGATTTAGTAATTCCTTATCACAGAAGTTAGTACCAAATAACTTATAAACTGTTATCATCTTTTAAATATTACAAAAGGTATTAAAAACTGAAACTTAAACTCTCTTTCCATTATAATTTGCTTGGGCAGTTAGTTTTGATATTTTTAAAATGCATTTAATAATGAAGCCCACGCGGGGGCTATGCCCCCACTTAATTTTTTTAAAATTTAAATCATATTCATAAAAATGTTTATTAAAATAGATATAAATATAAAATAAGAGTTTTAATGAGTAATAACAATAGTATCATTTAAATATTAAAATAAATCATCTGGCAATATGGATTTCAAACAAATCTCTACTAAATTCTCCCCATCTCTAAAAGTAAGTGCTTCTTTTTTGAAATAATTCACGAAAGCTCGCAAGGTTCCAAACTCTGGAGAAACACTGCTTGAATCAGCATTTAGTCGAATCCTGTTGGTTGTAGTACGTTCTATTCCCAAATTATAAAATTTTCCATTACTTTTTATAGTTAATACAAGAAAATATTTTCGACTTGGTCGAAATAGAAATGCTCCATCTCCTAAATTACGTAACAATTGTTTTGCTCCCTTCCTATCAGTGTTCCTGTAGAATTTTTCGTTATTAATATTAACTGAAACAAAATAAAAATTTAGAACCTTTTATCAATACGTAATTTATCTAAATTATCTTACATATTGAATCAATATATTCTTCTTGTTCCTCTGCCTCCTCCGCTTCTTCAATATTAATTTTGTCTGTCGGTTCATCTTCAATAATTTCTTCTTCACGAACTTCTTCTTCTTCTTCTTCAGGAACTTCTGCTTCATCATCAATATTTCCGTAAATTGGTTGGTCACTTTCATCAATTTCATCATCATCTACCTTCTCTTCAGCTTTTAGATTAGTTTCTTTCCTTGAATAACTAGACGCTGAAGATTGCGAAGCAGTTTCATCAATGTTACCATAAAATGGTTGATCATTAGCTTCATTATCACTTTCAGGAGGAGAAATATATGGTTTTGAACTTGGATTTTCTATTGATTTGTTGCTGGTTGTAGATTTTTGTTTCAATGCAATTTCTCTGGCTTTAAGAGCTTCTGAAAGTTTTAAAGCCAAATCATCTGGCAAAATCGGCATCGGTGAAGCTGAATTTCTGTGGCTGCTTGATGCTGAAGTTTTTATAGATGAGTGATTCTCGTATTCAGGAATATCTGAAAAAACAAAAAAATATTATGATATAAACATGTAAGAGTATAAGCATAGAACAGCAAAAGCGTAAACAAGAAAATATAATGATTTCGCTCCAATGTAAAAATAAAGAAACTTGTGACAACTTAGGAAGGAAACTATTATTAAGAAAGAGAAAACGGAGAAGACGACGAATAAAAAAAGAAGAAAAATGAGAAAAGGAAGAGAAAAACGAGGAAAAAGAAAGAAGAGTAGTTACTGTCAACATGTTTTCTTTATGGATTAAAAGAAAACTTGACGTTAGGAGAATCGATATAAAGTATACAGATACACTTGTTATTAATAGGAGAATTGTAGAAATATGTTGAATTTCGCCCAATTTTTATATAAGTGAGTTAAGTCCTTGGGAAGTTGTAAATTTAATGGATGTATATCCTTCAGTGTCAGTTTTAAGAGACGTAAATTTCGTTTCGTGGAACAAATAATTTTTAAGATTAAGCGTAAATCCCTGAACTTTGGAAATAAAGAGTGAGCAATAATCAATTCAAACAAAGTCTAACACTACAATCTCTAGTGAAAAAGAAGTAATCAGTTTACAGAGTAAAACAGATTTTGGTTTCCCAAGATAATGTTAAATGGTTTGAGGTTAATTATGATGCCTACTATATTTATATGAGGAGATAATGAGGCAATAAGATATGGGTTACAAAAATATACATAACCCATATGATCTGGTAAAATAAGCAAATCTAATAAACAGATTGCTGTTCTTAGTGACTTTATTGACAACTTAAGTATCAGTTCTGTTAATTAGGTAAGTGACGTTATATTAGGGTTACTACTGAATTTATTAACGTTACCTAATTTATGTTTAAATAAGGTTAGTCACGTGGGATACGGGTAATGTAGAAGACTATTTTTTAAAACTTTTAAAAAAACAATAATATTACCATCAACATCATTATCACTGTCACTAGTTCTGGTTTTTTCTTTTTGGGTTTCAACAGTATCAAGACGACTTCTATTGTCTGGCTTAGTAATTTTCTTTGTCACTTCCACATGGGGTTCTGCTAGTCTTGGTAAATCTACACTAATTCTTTTTCTGGGTAAACTACCTCCAGTATTTGGCTGTGGCTTTTTATTTTTGGTTGATATCTTTTCAGGTCTTCTCAGAGAAGAAGAACTTGTAGATAGGCTGACAGGGATTTCAGGCAATGGCCGATTTTTATATGAATTAAAATCTGGGATTTCGAGTGTAGGCATTTCACTTTGTAACATGTGGTTTTCGTAATTTGAAGAATTTTTAAACAAATCAACCTGCTTTGTTGATTTAGATTTTGCTGCAAAAAAGCTGTTTATTTTGCCCAAAAAATTGCTGGGTCGTCTGCATTCTTCTTTTTCGACTATAATTACGTTGGTAAGATCTTCCACTGTTAATTTTTTACTTCTTTGTGTTTTTGCTTCAGCAATTGATCTGGCAATATTTTCTTCAGTTTCTTCCATTTGGAAATTCTACATATAATATTTAGAAAAAAGTATATTAGAAAAGACATATCTATTAAAAATTAAATGCACAAATGCTACGTTAGCTATTGTTATTTATTATGACTACTAAAAAATTCACTCTTCATGGAAATATTATAAACATATTGATAATTAACAAAAAAACTTACCAAGAAACCTCCAATTGTTTTAATATTATTTCTCAAGTTCTTAAGTTTCTCCTCTGGTATTGGTTCGTAATCATTTATCTCTTCATCACTTTGATTTGTTTCCTTTGGTATTGGTAAAGGTCCCCTATTTACTACTGAAAAAACCATGTCTTCTTTTAAGTACGGTTTTGATATTTCTGTGGAACTTTTACGGTTATTTTGAAGAACCTTTAAACGATTTTTTATGCTTGGAGGAGGTTCGTAAGTATTTTCAGGCCCAATATCGTTATGAGCCAAATGCTTTTCATCAAATTCATTTGGAGACAAGTAATCTTCATCCAGTTTGTCTTTTAGTTTGTCTATATCTTCATATGTCAATTCTGGACTACTAGGCCGCCGTTTGTTAATAACTGGTGTCGGTTTCTTTATTTTATTTTTTATTATTAACGATGAATTCGATTTCTTCAGTGGTTCTGGTAAAAATGCTTTGGGTTTCGCTTTCAACTGATTTGATTCGTCGTCTGAATCAGGTTCTGGTGGTAAAGCTTTAAGTTTGGTAATTTCAATTGGTAAAGGCTTAGGAAAACTAAGTTTGCTAGTGTCTTTCGGAGCAGGTGTTATTTTCGGAGAATTATTGCCATCCAATTTGACATCCAGTTTTTGTTTAAATTCATTTTGGTCTGCGGAATTACTCAGACTAATCTTTTTTATCGCTGCCTTGTCTTGCGATGATGTTTGAGTAAATGATGGTTTAGGTTTAAATGACTCTGGTTTAGGTTTTGTGGGTAAATTTGGTTTTGATCTGTTAGCTGTATTTGTGTTTGTAGCTGGTCTTTGTTTTAATATTACAGAAGGATCGTCCTTAACTCTTTTTATAAAATTAAAGAGGTTTTTCAGCTGTGCTGGTGGTAATTTCCAGGTAAATGTTTGAAATTCAGATAGATCCTAAAAAATTTATAGCCGTTAAGTAGTGGAAGGGATTTACTTGTAGTATGAATTAATTTTTAAAATTATTTCTAGTACGTAAAAAATTAAAATGTATTTTTAATACAATGGTAAATAACAACAATAAGAGAAAAATATATTTGGTTTTAACCAATAATATTTTAATATATTTAACACGTCAAACGGAAGCATACGCTGAAAATAGAAAGTACTAGATTTTGCTTTGAGTGTACTAGAGTATCAGAAGTTCAGAGAATGAACTAGATCTAGTATAATTGTACTAGACTGGTAACATTGGTTATAACTCATATTTATACATTTTGTGTTGAATTCATTAGCCATGTCAACAGTTTTTATGAGGAGTTCTCCATTTAAATTTAGCACATTTCCTACAATTTTTCCATTACGGTCCATTTTATAAAAATTATATATAAACAAAAATTATAGAGATTGATATCGCAAACAACTTTTAGTTCAACAATTTTCATAAAAATCAGAATTTTGCACATTTTGTCAAATTTATTTGAACAATTTTCTTCTCCAAACATAAATAACAGATAAATTCCATAAAATATAAAAACGGCCTCCCATAAAGTACCCCCCCAGATGTTCCGACTTTGTCCAAAATCTAATCATTTTGCGTCAGGCCGAAATAAAACTTAAGTTTAAAATTTAATGTTTTTTTCTTTATCCGTTTTTGAGTTTTCTTCAAAATTCGAAATTTACACATTTTTTCAAATATCTCGAATACGGTCCATTTTAGAGAAATTATGTATAATATGATAAAAATTATAGAGAATTATATTACAAACAAATTTTATTCAAACAATTTTTATAAACAATTTTTTTTACATTTTGTCAAATTTCTCGAATACGGACCATTTTAGGAAAATTTTGTATTGAAAAAAAATTATAGATAATAATATTAGGAGTAATTTTTATTTGAATAATTTTCTTCTTTAAATGTAAATAACAGATAATAAAATAAGACAACCAAAAGTAGAAGATAAAGACAATTTCTACGAGTCATTGAATAATATGAAGGAAAACTGTAAAATTAAGCGATGCCGATTTGTTCAATTAAAAAGTAAACAATTAGAAAGAGAAACTGGTTTATTGAATGATTTAAATGATCAAATGAAAAAAAGGCTTTGTGATCAAGAAGAAATTATATTTCTTCTCAAAGCAAATTTGGCAAATAAGTCAAAACAAAATAAAAATCAAGTTGAGGAAGAATATTCCAGTAAAACAGATTACCCCAATCAAAATCAACAAATAAAGAAAAAAATTTAAGTAAAACTGACGAAGACGGTTTTCCGACAGTAAATAGACGAAACAAAAGGTCTTTAAAATCTGTGCTCGTTAAAGGTTCCTCGTGTCAAAGTTCCTGCAAAATTCAAGGAGCCGATTCCGATGTGGAATGGTTACATGTTAGTAAAGTGAAGGGTCATGTGGAAAATAAAATAATGTTAAATTATCTTCAAGAAACCTTCCCAAATGAGAACGTTAAGTGCTTTAAGTTAAATACAAAGGGCAATAATAGTTCGTTTAAAATGGGTGTACGGCAGGAGTGCAAAGTGAAAATGTTGAAAAGTGAAATTTGTCCCAAAAATGTGCTGCTGAAGGATTACGAGTTGTTTCAACTTGAGGAACTGATCGTATCACTAAATTACCCTGATATTTTTTGTATTAGTAAAGTTTGGTCTGACGAATTTGAACTGATATATTTTCATTGATTCATATAAATTGACTGATTATTTCTGTCGAAAAGATAAGCAAGGTGGCGGTGTCGCAATTTTTGTTAAAACTGAATTGGAATACACAGTAAAGTCAAGTAAAATAAATAAAATCGATGAAATTTTTAAATATGCTCTAATAGATTTATAGATTATTAATTTTTCATCATCATCAGATATTGCTCAATTTTTAAGTAACATTTACTGTCTATTGTCTGAAATTGACAAGGGTGATAAAATATTCTTAATTCACGATGTTAATGCAAAAAGATTAAGAAACATTTTCTTAACTTATGGTTTTACATCAATGTATTTTTGAATATACACGTATAACAAATCAGACAAAGTCAATAATTGACAATATTTTTCTAATTTAGAAACACAAACTATTAAATGAAGTGTTATACGCACTGATGTCAGTGATCATTTTTTACAACAAATTGTTTATGACACCCAGTCTGGTTCGGAAAGTTTTGATGTCACTTATGCATTGAAACGTAAGGTTTTTAATGCTCAGAATATTTTTTACTCTAAGTATTTGCTAGCAAATGAAAGCTGTAGTTTTGTAAATGAAAATACTTTATCATGTGATACAATGTTTGGCCTCTTTTACAATATATTTGTGAATATTTTTGAAAAGTCATTTCCAATAGAATCATATAAAAAAAATCAATAATTAATATAAATAAGGGAAAGACTTGGATTACTACGGAAATTATAAAGGTATTTTGCAAGGATACAATATTATTAACAGAAATCATCGGCTAAAAATTCCGATAGCGAAAAAAAAATTATTACGATACTCAAATGTTTTATTCAGACAACAAAACAAAATATGCCTGAAATATAATAAATAACAAAACAAATGGGAAAAAATCAAATAAAAATAACTACCCAAACTATTTTAAAGATAATGAAGGTAAACGAATTTTAAAAATAATAAAAGTCTAACTTTGTTTTTGGATCTTTCTCAAGCCTTTGAGACAGTCAATCAAGACGTATTTTTACATAAACTTGAGTTGTATGGTATCAGGGGCCCTGCTCTAATGTGGATAAAATCTTTTTTAACTAACAGATCCCAAATAGTTTTACTTAATTCAAATTCTTTAAAAAATCTATCAACTTCTCGAAAAGTCAGTTCCGGTGTACCACAAGGTAGTGTCATAGGTCCTACTCTTTTTCTTCTTTTTATTAACGACTTACCCAGTTCTAATATTTTTATCACTCAATTTGCTGATGATACATCATTTAGTGTTATAAGTAAAGATACTCTTTTGTTACGAGATCAAGCTAACATGGCTGTCGAAACTATGAATAGTTATAGTGACAACAATGGGCTATTTTTAAATGTTATAAAACAAATATGTTATTATTTTCCCCAAGAGAGTTAAATTATTATAGTTTACTGGTCCGCCACAATAACTCAAAGTAGATGTGTCAAATTTTTAGGAGTTCATTTTGATTGTAATGTTTCTTGGGATTTTCATGTTGACCATATCACAAATTAATTAGCCACTCACTGTTATGTCCTTTGGCAGCTAAGACATTTAATTTCAGTAGATATCCTGAAAATGTATTATTTTGCTCAAATTCACTCGATTTTGAATTACTACATATTATGTTGGGGGAAATTGTAATAGAATAAATGACATACTTGTGTTACAAAAAAAGGTTATAAGAACCATTACTTTCAAAAATAGACAATTCTCATGCAGAAAACTTTTTAAGGACCTAAGAATTTTAACTGTTATTTCCGTTTATATTTTAAAATGTGTGTTATATGTAAGGTCTAATCATCAGAATTTTCTTTGTATAGGTGATATTTCTATTAATAGCGGGTACAATTTAAGAAATGCACAAAATCTCGTTATACCTAAACATAAATTAGTTATGGTAAGTAAAGTACTTCTAGTTACAGCAATCAAGCTTTACAATAAACTTCCGGATAACATAAAATGCATAAATGATGTTAAAGCTTTCAAAACCCGAATAACAGAGGTCTTACTAGCTCACACTTTTTATAGTGTTGAGGAATACCTCCACTGTAATTTTACTTAAATGTTTTAATTTTCTTTAAATGTTTTAAATGTATTGTTTGTAACAAATTATATATAAGATTGTTTTTACTCTTACATTTTTGTCTTGTTTTTAAATTTTATGTGACGTTTTCTATACCTATGTATTATACAGGTCTACAGAAATAAATGATTATTATTAGTACATGGGACGACCCCTGAAGTACCCCATTTCTAACAAAAAAGAATCATTGAAATCGGACACCGTGTTAAAGAATTATCGCTGAACATACATAAAAAATAAATATTGCGACGAATTGAGAACCTCCTCCTTTTTTGAAGTCGGTTAAAAATCCTATAAAATAAAAAGGACAATATAATATAAATATTAGTCTGTATTTTATTTAACCGAATAGATCAATTTGCATAGTAATATTTGTTTATTTTCATCATTGAGGGGTCGAAATTCATACATTCGCCAAAGAAAAAAAAAAGATAAATAACACTGTAGTATAATAATATTAGACCATTCAATGAAATGAACTTACTAAAAATTTCTGTCCGTCAATGTGTCTGTTTTCTAAAATCTTGGCGACATCTTCATAGCCATTCTGTAATAAAAAACAAAATTAACTGCAAGGAAATTATTGTTTCAAAATGCTAAATTTACGTTTCCGATCAATTACAAAGTCCGAAGGTCATCTTCATGAAACATTCTTGTTATCGTTTGCACCTTAATTAATAAAAAACTGATCTATATCTGAAAGAATTAAGGTACCATTTGGGAAGGCGAGACCGAGACCGACTTCAAGCAAAAGCAAAATCCAAAAACGGTCTCTTCACGTCTGAACACATGTTATTATATGAAACACATTTGGGAAGGTGCGACAGACGACAGAACTTTTAGTATGGCAATATTTTCCACCTTGCTGCTCTCGTCTGTCGTCTGCCTCTGTCTCTTATTCCCAAATGATGGTGATATTGACCAAAAGTAACTTTTTTAACCCGGCATTAGTCACTAGGTTAAAAATCCCATCGTTAGTCGCGCGTGAGATTTTCTCTCACGAAGAAAATGAAGAAATAAAACGCTGTTCATTTTAATGATTAGTTTTAGTTGTGAATTGAACAGTATGAACAGTTGTAAAACATGATATTTTTAATTTCAAACGACTAATAGGTTTATAAATCTTCATTTTTGTTGATTTTAAAAGAGCTTTCGACTCAGTTGATCATGTGGATTTGTGGAACAAATTATTTCATGTAGGAGTGTCATCAAAAATTCTCCTTGTAATAAAAATGCCTTATTCGCACGCTACGGTACAAATAAAGGGATCTGATGGGCTATCCAAATCGTTTGAAGTGACAACGGGCGTCCTACAGGGAGAACCTCTAAGTCCCTTATTATTTGCACTGTTTATAGCTGACTTTGATACCTTTTTTTATGAGAACGGTGCTCAAGATATAAATATTGATGACAAAAATGATGTTTTGTCGCTAATATATGCTGACGACCTTGTCATTTTAGCACACTCTGAGATTGATGTAATTAAAAAGTTAAAAATTTTAGAAAAATATACTGTTGCTAATAAATTAAATGTTAATTTACAGAAAACAAAAATAATGCAATTTTCTAAGGGAGGTTTCAGGACGCCTAACTTTAATTTTTACTTTAACAACCAACTTATTTCTATAACTAATAAATATACATATCTAGGAGTAGTATTTACTTCATCAGGTCTTTTTAATGAAATGGCTCATTTTACTGCCAACAAAGGTAAACAGGCTATAGGTTCTCTCCTTCCGATAATGTCCAAAGCTAAAATTAATACTTGGCATCCTAGAATCAAATTATTTGAGTCACTTGCCCTTAGTGTTATGTTTAATTGTATTTCTGTTTGGGGCCTAAGATACTTAGATGTATTGGAAAGAGTCCAGTTATATTTCCTTAAAAGAGTTCTTTTAGTTCCCATCACTACTCCTGATGCTATAATCCGTTTAGAGACTGGAAGAGTAAAGTTTGCATTTAATATTTTTAAAATGTCCCTTAATTGGATACAAAAAATAATGACAATGGATAATCATCGATATCCAAAGCTTTGTTTTAAACAACAATTGCGTTTGATCAACTCTACAGATATAAAGTATAACTGGATAGTACAGTTGAAAAAGTTCTTTGTTGATATTGATTGTGTTCATAAATGGAACAATTTAAACCATCCTTCTTTTAGTTCATATAGAAAAGAATTGTTTTCCAAGTATTTTACACATTTACATGATTCAGATGTTAGTATAGCGTCTCACTATCCTTTTATTTATTTATTTATATAATTATGTTCCTACATCTTGTGAACCAAGTACATACTTACTCTTTAAATTACCAATCCAGGTTACCCGTACTCTTGCTCAATTGCGTATGTCCAACCATTTTAGGATTAAATTTACATTAAATGGTATTAGTTATGTTATTGACCCCGAACTAGATTGTACTGTGTGTAATACACATGAAAAAGTAACAATTTTTCACATACTTTTTGATTGCCCTATTTACTCAACAATGAAGCAAAATATCGCTTGCCTTGAAAATGTAAACTCATTGCTGCATACTTTACAAAATATAACAATTTTTGAAGCTAGGAAAATTGCTGAATATATTTGGAATATATTAAAATTGCGCTCTTTTGAACTGGAAGAATAATGTTGTTTTTATGTTTTAAGATCTAATTTTTTTATATCTGTACTCATTGCTGTAACTCAGGTTTAGAAGCAATAAATATTATTATTGTTATTATTATTATTATTAAATCTTCATCAAATCCCATCTCTGAGGTAGAGATTTGACAAGAAAAAATTGTGTGTTCAGGGCAAATGGGTTGCTGGCAAGTTCTACATACTTTCTTGACTTTTCTATTTTTTCGACGAGGGCAGAAACTACAAAAACTCTCATTGACATTTTTAGGTTGTCTTACTTCTTCTGGTGGTAGTTTTGCTATTTTTCTAATAAATGTTTGTAGGCTGCATGGTAAGTTTGTAATTTGGGACCGGCTTATTAGGTAAGGTTTTATTAGCGAAAGAGCTAGTTCTTTCAAATAAGGAGAAATGGGGTCATTGATGTGATTTGCCTTATATATTATAAAGCTGTTGATGCCACCAATGTTTAGCATTGAAAAATTTATCGTCAGTGGCCATCTATAACTTACTCTTGCAACCGAGTATAACGCTTTCATTTTGTCAACCACGTCGACTGCACCCTTAGTTAAATTATAAAAAGTTATAATTTGACAGTACGCTATATGTCTTTTCATATTTAAGATATGTATGATTCTGTTGGTGTTGCCTTCATAAAAAAGTTTTTGCCTAAGAAATGCAATATTTATCAAATCGAAATCTACTTTCAAAACAATGAAAACCACAAAAAGTTTACTTTTTTTAAGTCTCTGTAATGAATAGAATAGAATAGACTTTTATTCACTACATCATGATGGTGGGTGAGGTTTTCCGGGTTTTCCTCACCTGTAAGTCAAATGGCACCATCAATCATTCTTAAGTCGCCCCGGAGCGTTACGGCAAATAATAATAGCCGTCCCTTCCCCTACACAAGTCGTTTAGTCGATTTCAGGGGTTGAAATTCACTCGTAAGGGGGTGAATTAGGGAGAGTATTATTATTATTATTATTATTAATATATACAAACATATATACACAAATAAATAGATTTATAAATTTTTGGTAAAGTTTATTTAAATTGAAACTAAGGGTGCATCGGAAAACTAAACAGAAAGAGAAGTTAGAGAAGGAGAACAGTAAAAGACGCAGAAGAGATAGGGGTAGAGGGAAAGGCAAATTAGGAGTCAAAGCAGGTTTGGGGAGGTGGTGAAAGGAGAAAATAACATTCGGAAGATAATTTTCGTAGGTAGCCAGAGGAGTCACGGCCCTAAAACCTTTAAGATTTTGGAATTATTTAACTCTTACGGGGTGAAGTCATTATCATATTGTTATTATTACTAGTCAACAAATTTTTAAACTATGTAGGCAATCTTTAATTTCCTCTTTCAATTTCTTATTTTTTAATAGTTTAAATAATTAAGAATGTTTAAATTTTTACTTACATCTTGTATTAATTTTAACAACTGCACTTCATTTAAAAGTAACACTTTGTTTAAAGCCATTAAAAATACTTTATCTCAGTACAGTTCAAACACAAATAAGCTAAAACAAATATACGTCCACTAATAAAAATTATTGAATTTTATATCCTGAGTGCCTCATCAAATATTATAAATAAATAGATATATAAACAAATATATTTAAAATGAACTATATAAATAAAACTTAGATGAAGCTAGATGAATGCTTTGGGAGCAAATGAATATCAACTGTGGAGGACCGTCTTATCTGTTGCAAATAGGAAACCACATGATTGTATGTATCATTTATTTTTTGTTAATCACAAAACCCGTCTAAATTGTAATTAAACTGAATAATGCATTGTTTTAAAATAATTATTATTAGTATCACATTTAATGAGAATTTTTTCTTTAAACCTATATAAATAACGTATAACAGCCCTATAAGTTATGATAAACCTACCACCACTACATATATTAATTCAAGGTGAATCTTTGTCCGTTATAGATTACACAGTTTCATCACCCATAAACAATCTGCATGGGCGTGATTATTGCGAGCTATTTATAGAGTTGAAAAACGATCAAAATAATGAGATAAAATGCTTCTATAACATACCTTTCAAAAACTATAAAAAAGCATACAGACACGGAAAAGTGGAATGGAGGACCTTCTATTCATGAGAAAATCATCTGATATACAGATAGCGCGCATATGTGTTAAGTAACATTTTGCTAATATATCACAATTTAGATTTAAAAGTTTGAAGCTATAGCTCTCTGTTATTTAACATGAAATGAATCTGTCAAACCCTTTCAAGACGTCTTTGTTGCTTCTGATTACATAATAAAGCAAAATAAGAACTTTTTTAAATGTTACTTAATAATTAGCAGTTCAAGTACAAATTTAACACATTTTTAAATGAATCCTGTGCATTTGCCTCATTTGTGTAACGACTTGTAATTAATTAATTTCTATTTTTGTTCTGTTAAAAATGAATCAAAAACAGCTTGAAAACAAAAAAAGCTTATTGGCGGCACAGAAACTAAATATCTGTAATATTTTATTAAAATATAAATATAGAGAACATTAGTTTTCGGCATCTTCTTCATGACCTGACATGGAGTTGGTCAATATTTTATTAGTTGTTATCCCTGCAATAAACTGGGTATTATATTTTGCGATAACTTTTAGTTTTAATAGCTCAAGCAGGGGCGGTTTATCCATTGGTTCATTTGTGCAGTAAACACCCAGTTAAATTTCATAAGAACATATTATTTTAAAATTACATAAATAACATAAAAATATAAAGGAGAATGGGCAGTTTTGTCCCACCTCCCAATAGGAGTAAGATATATGCCAAATGAAAGATATTGGTAGTCAGAACATTTGTTTTTATTATGACTTCTCTCAATTATCTGTTCCTTCCAAGCTATACAGCGTGTTTACTTAAGTTGAAACCGTATGGAAAACTTTTTTAATATTGGTTTTTTGAAAAAAATTATTATTGATAAGAAGTTCTGCATGGTTCAAAACTTAAAATGCAATCATCAGATATCAATTTTTTTTAAGCCATATACGAAGTTTGTCAAAAATATGAATTTTACTTAAGAGTAAAGTTACTTATTTTTTATAATACAGAAGAATGGCTTAATCACTTTAAGACAAGGGTTTTTGAAAAAGGGCCAATATTTACGTCATAAGGTATAGGAATAAAACGAATGTGATTTTATGTGAAACTGAATCTCTAATCTAGAACCGTATCGTAAGACAAAATATTCAGGGCATTTCTGTCCTCAAGACTTAAAATTAAAAACAAGTATTAGAAATTAAAAATTAAAAAAAAAACCGACTTTAAAAACGTGCAGATGCCATCACCACATCTTAACTAAATTTATATAGGACCACCCCTGAGGTACCCCTTTACTAACAAAAAAAGAATCATATAAATCGGACAAGGTGGTAAAGCATTATCGCTAAACATACATAAAAAATGAAGAGTTTGAGGATTTTATCATGGACCCAATTATTAGATTTTGACCAAATTTATATGGGACCACCCCTGAAGTAGCCCCTTTCTAACAAAAAAAGAATTAATCGGACACCGTGTTAAAGAATTATCGCTGAACATATATAAAAAAAAAATATCGCGACGAATTGAGAACCTCCTCCTTTTTTGAAGTCGGTTAGAAAGACAAAAATTTACATTACAAGGTATACAAACGAGGTCTCTGCGACAAGGTAAATAAAGTCAAGTTGATGTTTGAAGTTTGAAGATTCGTGGAGAAGGTAAAACGAAAATGCCTCGCGAATATAGGAGTAATTTTAATGTTTTTAAAATCGGAGAGTTAAATCAGCGCTAGATATACGCACAAAAAATCGAAGTTCGGATATATCACGGCAATTTAGACATAGGTAGATAAAGGTACCGGTACCAGTAGCAGAAATTCTTAGTCGAAGGATGAAAAAAAAATAAATTGACATACAATATCACAGATGAGGTCGATTTTTACTTGTAAAAATGTTATCCTATAGAAATTTTTGTTATTTTTCTATATGAAGGAAAATGTCATGAATTATTTCCATTTTAAAAATTCATAGAAAAATATTTGAATATTTTCCCCCTGGGAAGCAAAAACAAACATTTATTACCATAACAATAGTTTAATGAGTACAAATGACATGTAGAAATAATTAATCATTAATTTCTATCAATATTTACATTTTATGATATTATTGTTGCAGTTTAAAATTATACAAATTGCTCATACTCAAAATGATTACAGAATTTTCATTTTCGGAAGAAATCAGGAATAACTCCACATCAGTGGCAGCTGGTGGTAATTTAAAATGGGTGTTCACTTTTCCAATAATTTTATCATTTGTAAGTTCGGATCAAAACATTGTACAAGAGTCAATATCGCTGTTTTTTTATTATTATTTGAGTTTGTATTAAGTGTAGTTATTATTATCAACATCATACTGTTAGTAAACTGACTTTTCTTTATAATAAGTAAGTTTAATCATTTTCACAATTTGTCACAGATGTCAAATAAAAAGTATATCTTTTTAAATACCTTTTATAGGCAAATAAAATGAGAACTAAAATGTTTTAAATGTTTATTTTATAAGATCAGTCTCATCACAATACATAATATTACACAGTATATTTACTCTATGACCCACAAACAAAAAAATAAAAAAAAATTAAAATTATTTAGAGATTGTGACAAAATAACTGTTTTAAAAATATATTAATTAGTCCTCATTCTGGATTCATAACAAAGACCTTTTGCACTAATTTACCTTCGCACTAACGAAATAAACAACTTTTTTCTTCAATACTGATAATTAAAAGAAAATGTATCTTCCGATATGTCTTCTATGGAAACTAAAGTCTCCTCTGATACATCTTCGATAAAAAATTAAACTGCGTTGAAGAGAAAATAAAAGAAACGGAAAAGAAGAAAGGGAAAATAAAGTGTCATAAGGTAGACTCAAAGCCAAAATTGTAAGAAATTGTAAGGCTTATGATAAAGCCCCAACTCTCGACGGAAAGATGTCATGGACCAATTACCTAAAATAGTTTGAAACAGCTGCTAAATGTGACCATTACCCATCGAGGAGATGCTTTAGATGATTTCCAGACTATGCCTGTGGAACAACTTAAAAAGAGATTAAACATGCACTATGGTCACGAACGTTGGCAGCAGGTGGGTCGATTATAGTTGAAAATTCTCAAACAGAAACGAGACGAGCACCTTTAAGAATACGAATTAGATATTGCTACGATATTGCCTAATCATCAGCAAAAGAACATATTTTATTGAATGTTTGGCTGTTCAAGCATTTGTCGGTCTTCTTCATGGAATTCAAAGAACACTCCCTTTTGAACGTGTCAAAATGTTGGTCTTGAATATAAAGCTTCTTCGCTGGCTCTGGTAGAGACTGTGGAGTAAGGACTATAAAGGTACTCGTTCGATAGTTGCTGCATAGACATGCTGCAGTTGAAGGTGGCCGAGGCAAGAGGCAGAGACACTACTGTTCTAATGAAATCTAATGATACACCGTTCGATTCACGCTGCAGCAGCAACCAGCTCACTAAGTGTCTTGCTCTGTCTCTGCTGCTTGGGCGCGCATCTGCACTAAGACCAGAGTGGAGGCAGTCTTTCTGCAGCAATCGTTGTAGTAAGTATTGTTGTGCTATTATCAAGCAATGACTTCCATAGTTCCATAGTTTTTATTTCAGGGGACTATTGTAAAAAAAGATGCATTAAAGACTCCTACAACAGATATAAACGGAAAACACATGTAGGGACAGGAAGTGCTGCTAAATCTAAAAATTTCAAATGGAAGGTGTATGCTGGATGTTTTTAGAAACATCATCTCATTAAGACACTATGTCGAATGTACTTGCTGTTTCAGATGACGACGACAACCATGGGAATGATAAAAATAGAACCAATATTAGTATATATGATGACGATGCTGATGGTGGTGATATAGATACTGCTGACAATGAAACCCAATCGACAATTGTAAATGGAACGCAAGTTTTACAACAAAACAAAAATACTTAGGAACAAGTCCCAACTCGAAAGCGGATACGGCAAACCAAATGAGATGAATTTCTACATTATCCAAAAATTTGAGTAATAAAGAAAATAATGATAAAAATGAAGATGAAAATGGCATCAATTTCTTTGGAGAACATATTAAAGCTGTACTTAAAATGTTACCTCCAATTTTAATAATTAATGCTAAAACAGAAATATTTAACACTATGAGTAAGTATGAACTTATGTTAGTGACTCCTTCTGATGCAATCCGTCCACAAAGTTCAGTATCCGACTTCAGTTATTGAGTATCTTCTCCAATAGAGGCATCAATTTTAACACCATCGACAAATGAAATGAACTGAAATATTCACTAAATGTATCATTATTTATGTTATTTATTTTGAATTACCTTAAAGTAATAAAGAGTTTTTTCTTCAATTGAAATTTTCGTTCTCAATTTTTTTGGCTGCATGTCTTTTTCAATTAAACTTAAAACAAAATAAAATTGAGTTTTATTCAGTCTGCAATATTTTCTAAATAAATCTTCATCGCCTTGTAGGTGCTGTAAAATTAACATTTTAAAATAGCCTTTTGTTTTTCGTTTTTTAAATAAGTGTATTGGCGCTCTCTTGCTTTTCTTATACAGGGTGAGTCGGGAGGAGCGCACCAAACTCTAGGAGTATATTATACACGTAAAAATAATGTAAAAATCTCATATGTTCTTATCCGATTTTCATTTGTTTTCAAGTTATAGCATATTAACAAATAAAACAAATTTACACATAAACATTCTCTTAATCATAGCGTTCTTTCACTAAATGTTTAAAAATACTGCCATTGACTTCTAAACATTTTCTGCTTCGTCTACGAAGAGCGTTTGTTGCTCTCCTAATTGATTCATTTCTTTCTTCTTTAATATGGGCTGCAGTATTCTCAATTCGTCTAATTAGTGCATCCCTTGTATCCACTTTTATTTTGTAGACTTCATTTTTTATCTAGCCCTATAAACAAAAATCTAATGGTGTGAGGTCTGGAGATCTTGCAGGCCAATTAGTAAGACCTCCACGACCAACTCAACGCCCTGGAAAACGTTCATACAAATGTTGCTTGACCTGACGAGCGACATGTGCAAGAGCTCCATCGTGCTGATAATACATCTGCGTTCTAATATTTACAGGAACATCCTCTCTAGCAGGCCTTGTAATTAATTTTGTAAAAAATTAAGGTAGTTGTCTCCTGTGAGACGATTCTCCAAGATGAAAGGGCCAATTAAATAACTGTCAACCATACCACACCACACGTTTACAGAAAACCGATGTTGAAAATTGCTTTCGACTGTTGCGTGGGGATTTTCGTCTGACATGATAGTTACGAGTATTATTAATGCCATCACGGGTAAATGTAGCTTCATCCGTAAAGAGTATACTCGATACAACACGATGATTATTATTTATCCACCGACAAAACTCCATACGGTTAGCGTAATCCTGTGGTTGTAGGTGCTGTACTCTCTGTACGTGATAAGGATATAAGCCTTGCTCGTGGAGTGTGTTTATCACTCTTTTTTTGTGGAATTCTCAATTGAATGGCAATCATCCGTGAGTTTGTAGTTGTATCTTCTTCTACTAGATGCAGAATATTTTCTACTTCTACAAAACCTTGTCGAATAGTGCGTTCAGATGTTATGAAAGCACTGGAAAGCTTACCAGTCTCGCACAATTTGTTGAAAACTCTAATAAATACGTTTTTATCAGGATGTCAGGATGTCTTCGGGGTGGAAAACGTTGACGATATTCTTCAGCAGCAGCTGTAGCATTTCCATTACAGAAACCATAAACAAACACCATATTTGCATATTCTAAATTTGAATAAGTATCTGGCATTTTGCAACACTAACAAAATTAAACGTTCAGTTGCTGTTCACTGTACACTGACAGTTCATCAAAACGTCAGAATTATCAAATGCCTTTGAGCCTTGAATATATGGCATACTTTCATAATGTTAAAATTCAGAAGTGGAAGGCTAGATGAATATTTTTAATTACGCCATAACTTGAAAACAAATGAAAATCGGATAAAAACATGAGTTTTTTGCATTATTTTCAAGTGTATAATATACTCCTAGAGTTTGGTGCGCTCCTCCCGACCCACCCTGTATAAATAGTACAATAATAAATTCTGATCTTCCTCTTCTTCTAATAAAATTTGTTTGATAATTCTATTCTTGGCAGACATTCAATATGCACCTTTCTCAACAGCAAAAGAAGTACTGATCTGTCATTCTGTGGCATGTACCGTATGCTACTAAAGTGCCCTCTAGGTGTCTCCTGTCCTGCCTCGGTCGTTTGCCTCTTACCTTGGCCGCCTGCAGCTGCAGCATGTATTTGCAGCGACTATCAAACTAGTACCTTAAGAGAGGGATAAGAGCATGACCAAACTGGTCAAAAATGGTTTGTACAATAATTTAAACCATTTTCTTCTGTTCTTTTATTGTATAGTTTTACAAATTAAGTTAGTTTAAATAATAAATAAAAATCAATGATTACAACATAATTAATACAGAAATATTAATATTTAAAAAGGTTCCGATCACTCTTTAATAACTATCACATGGCTGCTAAGGACAGGATAATTGGTATCAGTTTTTTATGTTATTCAGCCATATTAAAAAGTACAGCAAATTTTGGACAAGTAACAAATAAAATAAAACTAATAAAATTATACAAATAAATAAAAGTTATTTAGTAACAAACAAATTAAAATTTTAAAACCAGCGAAACCTCATCGTTTTGTTTTACGTCGTGTGAGTAGCTTTTATTTATTTGTGTAAAATTCTATTACGATCAAGACAGTGTACTTTGTTATATCTTTCTTTTCACTAATCCAGGTTGATACATTTTAATTAGGAACACTGGTTTTCACTTATTAGACATTTTGGTAAGTATAGTAGTTTAGGAATAAAACAAAGTAAAAATGTTATAAAAGCTACTTGTAGTTAAACTATTTAACTATCCTTTGTTGAAGGAAAAAGTAAGTTAGCTTGTATAATGTTTTAATTTCAATGAAAAGTACTTTACAACTATGTTTAATAAGGCTTCTTTCAGAACATTAGAACGTCGGTGTTTTTTCTCGCCAATATGTATGCAATGAGTTTTAAGGCAGATAGTTCTCGAAAAAACGTTAAGCATGATTTAGACTGTTTAAGAATTTACAAATTTATCTCAAAGATACATCTTTTGATCGGATATTAGATGAACAACCATTAAATTAAAAATGGTTTTAGGTACATAGTGAAACTATTGTTACAAACTAATAAAGCGTTACTTGTTTTTCACAGCTTAATCTATATTAGATCTAGTTTTTCAAAAACATTTTTCTTTAATGTTAGACATCAACAATTGTCTAATAAGTAGAATAAAGGATGCAGAAGATGATAGATATAAAAGGTTTAAACATACGTGTCTCCTGGGTAGCTAATACAACGAAAAAACCTGAACATGGAAAACCCAAAAAAGTAATGATATCTACATTAAAAATTCCTTATCTCGGAAGTTGGTACAAATTTATAACTTGATAACTATTATCATTTTAGAATTGGAATAAAAGGCATTAAAAATGTATGAAACTGACCCTCTGACTTCTTTAAAATTTCTGGTTACCGTTAGTTTTTTTTATTTTTAAATGCCTTTAACAATAACTAACTTATGTTTATTAAAATTGATAAAAACATAAAATAAGAGTTTTAACAAGTATTATCAAGAGTGTCTTTTAAAGATTAAAATACATCTGCTAGCAATGAGGATTTCAAACAAATCTGTATTACAATTCCCCCTTCTTTAAAAGTAAGTGCTTCTCTTTTAAAATAATCCACAAAAGCTGTCAATGTTCCGAACTCCGGAGAGACACTACTTGAATCACTATTTAGTCGAATTTTGTTGGTATTAGTACGTTCAATTCCCAAATTATAATATTTACCATTCTTTTTTAAAGTTAATACAAGAAAATATTTTCGACTTGGTCGAAATAGAAATGCTCCATCTTCTAAATTACATAACAATTTTTTTGCTCCCTTCCTGTCAGTGTTCCTGTAGAATTTTTCGTTATTGATATTGACTGAAACAAAATAAAAATTTAGAACCTATTATCAATACGTAATTTTTTTAAATTTTCTTACAAATTGAATCTTGTTCATCTTCCCTTAGAAGAACTTCTTCTTTAGAGACTTCTTCATCTTCGGCTTTTAAATTAATTTCTTTCCTTAAGTAACTAGAAGCTGAAGACTGCGAAGCAGCAACGTTACCATAAAATGGAGGATGATATCGTTTTGAAGATGGATCCTCTAACGATTTGTTATTAATTAAAGATTTTTGTTTTAAATTTATTTCTCTGGATTTAAGAGCATCTGGCGAAATCAGTATTGGTGAAACTGATTTTTTTTGGCTGCTGAATGTTGAAGTTCTTATAAATTGCTGATTCTCGTATTTGGCAATATCTGAAAAGATCATCTTATTTAGTAGAATCAAGAGCAAGAAAATAAAATAATACGTAGCATAGTAGTTTAGTTAGTCAAATATACCAAATTTCGTAATCAGAAAATGCGTAGTTGCCATATTGTAACAATCGTAAATGCTTTGTAATGAAGTCAATTTTTTCTCAATCGGTTTCTTCAATTAGCTCCGAAATACTCCGGTCCGTACACCGTTGTCAAAGTCGTCTCTCCCGTCGTCTACAACCTCAAAGATGCTGCAGGAAAAAGACTCAATCAGGTGCACATAATAGACCTCAAAACGGTCGTCGAGTCAGCTTAGACACCCACCTCACCCACCGTCACCGCCTCTAAACCGTCTGGAAGGTACCAATCGATTGGATTACAGGTAGACCACATCCACGACGCCGTACTGTTGGCCTCCAATGTTTCCGACAATGGTAGTTCCAAGTCCGACGATATGGTATGGAAATGGTATGGGTTTGACTCCAGAACCGAAGAAAGGAGATTATATTTTGAGTTTGTAAATTTTATTAGTTTTGTAATAATTAGGTAGGCGGATTAAGGAAAAATAAAGGCAAACGATGTTCACCTTTATTTTTCTTTCCAAAGTGAGTGGGAATGTAATGAAGTCAATTTTTCCTCAATCAGTTAATTTTAATTCTTAATAAATATTAAACGCGATTAAAATGTTGGTCCTGATCTTAGACATATACGCATTGCTGATCGACATATCGATGCGCGGTAGTACTGCCGTTGGTGGGGTATCTGGTAGTAGAAGGGTTCTCGACAACTGAACCAGGTCCGAGATTAAATTAAAATTTTTAGTTGCTAATAAACCGATTTATCGGGCAGTTCTAAATAAGACTTGCTTTTACACCGTTATATTGAATAGACGAATAATTAAATTACTCCGAGATACGATTCCGACAATCAAAACCGAAATTCATTTCTAGCCGCGATCTTGACGATAGGTAAATTGTTGTCATTGTTTTTATAAATTGATTTTTTCCGCTCGAGACTTTAAGCCGTGCTATTGGAAACCGATTTATTTTTAATTAACAATATTCCGTGTTGAGTTAAGAATTGAAATTTGTTTTGATTAAGAAATACTTTAATTTATTCTTGTTAGAAAATACCGTTCTTTTGGAATTTCATTTTAGTTTATTTAAGGTTTTAACCTGTTAAATAATTTGTTTTTCATTCAATCGTACAACTAGTTGTATAGTTAATTTTTCCTACTACTGAAAATTCCGTGGACAAATCATACATTTAATTTTAGTTTATTTAAGGTTTTCACTGTTTAATAATTTAAATTGCATTTGATCGTAAACATAGTCGTGTAGTTAATTTTTCCTACTACTGTTAATTTCCGTGGACAAATCGTAAATTTTATTTTAGTTTATTTAAGGTTCTAACTTAAATAATTTATTTTTCATTTGATCGTAATTATAGTAGTATTAGTAGTATAGGAACTGTTTGGGTATTGTCTAATGTTTTAATTGGTTATCTTAGTAGAATTGCGACGAGACATTTCCTTTTGTTTTATCTTACGAACCGCAACTTTTAAGAGCATTATTCTCCTGTCTGAAGCGGCTTGTGATTACGATCACTTCATTCAGAGATAAGGTGTTATCCCGGTTATTAGTTTATTTTATATCTGAAACATTCATTTGCGTAAGTCTCTGTTATTTCAAGAGAACTGAATTAGTATCATTCTTCTGTCTGAAGCGGCTCGTGATTACGATCACTTCATTCAGAGGTAACGTGCTATCCCGGTTATTAGTTTATTTTACGTAAGACTTCATTATTTTAAGTGAACTTAAATAGTATCATTCCCCTGTCTGAAGCGGCATGTGATTATGATCACTTCATTCAGAGATAATGTACTATCCCGGTTATTAGTTGGTTTAACTTTCCAACCACTAGTTTGAGTAAACTTCTTATAGAGTCCCAGTTATAGCCCTGGAATTAGTACTGTCGCGAACCTGTCTCCTCGCATTCTCTGCAACCGCATATGAAATTTTGCTTTGCCGAAGCATTCAATTACATTTGGTTGTACATACTGATTAGATAATGTAACAGTTAATTTTTGCTGCGACCGTGATTACTACAATTATTGATTTAATTTTTTTTTCTTTACGTCTGATTGAGGCTATTCAGAAGTCATTTCCGGCCGTCTTGTTTGTTTGTTTTTGTTCAGGGTTTGTACATATTACTGTGAGGGTGGGCGTTGAAATACACTAATTTATTTCTTGTTTTTTGTTGTAAATAGTTTAAAACAATATATGTGTCATTATTAACTTGCCATATTACTGGTTATTAATTCCCTACTTTATTTTCCCCTTACATTTCAGCTAGTGATAAATTTTTTAATAGCCCAAGCAACGATTAAAGCCCGTTACTTGAGGCCTACTATTAGCTGCATCTAAGTGACCTTTGACCCCTGATAATTTTCATCTCCATCTGTAGCTACCCGAGTACTTTCGATACCGTCTCGAGAGTTTGTGGAGTGAACCATATTCAAAAATCTGGCGCTCGAGAACCGCCCGTAACCAGCGCCATTCGTAAGGAACCGTTTTCTCTGTGGCGAGAAAACCCCTTACAGCTTTTTTACTTGGGGAATTTATTAAAACAAAACAAAAAACCTCTAGTGAAACAGGTTTCGTAATTAGTTAGTAATTAGGGTAAAATAGACTTTGATTTTCGTAGATAACATAAAATTATTTTAGGTTAATTAGGATGTCCGATATATATGAGAAGATACTGAGGCATTCAGATATAAATCACTTTTGAAAATTAGGACCAAATGAAGCGAGTCTTTATCAATATTCGTAACAAGTATAATCTGGCTGAAACAAGAAATTTAATGCAAATTGCTGTTCTTAGTGATTTTTATGACAATTCAAGTATCGGTTTTGTCATTTGGGTCAGTGAGTTATTAACGTTACGTTTAGCCAACACGTGGAATACGAGTATGATGGCTAAGGACTCTATACAAAGAAAATCTACCGAAGGCACACACGAAAAGAAATGTTTTTTTTAAAACTATTATTGGAAAAAATATTACCATCAACATCATTGTCCCTGGTTCTGGTTTCTTCTTTTTTAGATTCCATAGTATCAAACTGATTTCTATTATGTATTTTTTCTGTCACTTTCACATTGGTTTCTGCAAATCTTGGTAATTCTATATTGCTTTTTTTTCTGAGTGATCTATATCCAGTACTTAGAACTGGGTTATTATTCCTAGTTGATATCATTTCAGAGTTTCTTAGTGAAGAAGACGAAGTTGTAGGTAGGTTGAAAGGAATTTCAGGTAATGGCCGATTTTTATATGGCTTACCATCCAGTATTTCGATTGAAGGGATTTCACTCTGTAACATGTGGTTTTCGTAATTTAATGGTACTTTAAACGAATCATCCTGCTTTGTTGGTTTAGATTTTACTGCAAAAAAGCTATTAAGTTTATCCAAAAAGTTGGCGGGTCGTTTGGATTCGTCTCTTTCGACAATAATTACGTTGTTCGGGTCTTCAGCTGTTAATTTTATACTTCTTTGAGTTGATTCAGTAATTGAATTGGCTAAATTTTCTTCAGTTTCTCCACTTTCAAGGTCCTACATATAATATATAAAAGAAAGTACATTAAAATAAAAATATAACAGAAATTAAATGTTTTGATTTGTTTATACCAAGCTGCAAAAATGCATCAACAGAGATTGTTATTTATATAAAATAATCCACACTTCTGAGAAATGTTATAATGATGATTGATAATTGAGAACTGATCATTTATAATCACTGGCCAACCTTATGGCCAACAAAATTACATTTTTTTACTGATGAATGACTTATGTCACATGATGTTTACTAATTTTAAATCGCTGATTCTAAATATACCCTAACTTTTTTCTGACTGCTCTTGTTTACCAGTTGTATCTTTCACTTAAAATTCGCTATATTATAGTGTTTATTTGCAGTTTATTTAACACGTTAAGCGCCAGAGGGTAATTTCAAAATTGTTCGTTTTGGACCAATGGCTTAGTAAGGATGATATTATGGAAATAAATATGTAAAATATCTTTATTTTTTATTTATTGTTATTATAATGCTTTTGAAGTTATTTTTTATCCGTTGGTCCCATGGGACCAACGCGGTCCAGCAACCGCAAAATCGTTTCGCTGGACCGTTGGTCCCCCCACTTAACCACCTGTTGCTGTTGCCCGCCAATGCCAGACATCGGAAGTCGTTTGAACCTGTTTGTTTAGTTGTAAATGAACTCTCGTCAGTACGTGGATGGTGCATGGTCATTTTTTCCAGTTTTTGTGCTAAAAAAACGTGGCGCTAGGAATTTAGAAGCTTTTGTGAGGTAAGTTTTGTAATTATTTTTAAGAATTTTTTGATAAATTGTTAGTAGGCGTATACACATTTTATTGAAAATTCACATTTTATTGAAAATTCACATTTTAATATTTTTTAAATCACAATAAGTCATGAGCGTCACGTGTGTTTTTTAAATGAACAGAAAAACATACGACAGAAAGAGGCCTTTGAAGCCAGATGAACTTGAAGCATTTGCTGAAAGACCTGACATGATTGATGAAGATTCGGACGATTCTTGTGCCGATTCATGTTTTCAGCCGAATGGATCCAGTTCAGAATATGAGTCAGAATCTGATGACGGGGGCTGTATTCCAAAGCTAGGTTTAAAAAAGTATGTTAAAAATAAAAATTATTTTAAGTACATCACGTGTGTTTTTTTTAGATGGACAGAAAAAAATATAACCGAAAGAGGTCATTAAAACCAGATGAACAACGGGAGCTGTATTCTAAAGCCAGATGATCAAAATCAGGCACCCATTTCCAGAAATAGTCATGTTTTACCAACCACTTCCGGTCTGACCACTATGAGTGAACCTGAAACTGTAATAAATTTAAATGATAATCTGTCGTCAACAACAAAAGATGACCGTCCTAAAGAAGAACCTTCCAGCACTGATTTTAGTACCGTTCCTATTAATCCATTACCAGATTCTGATAAAAACGAAGACTCTGGTGTAAATGACGCTTGGGGACCAGCTCTAGGTAATCAACCAAAAATAACTGCTTTTCAAGGAGCGAAAAACGGTGGAGTTGATCCGAATGTAGCTGCTTTATTGGGCTACTCCAGTCCAGGTGAAGTATATTCTGCTCTTGTGGACGACCAAATTATTGCTATGATTACTAATTAAACAAATTTATATGCTACGCAGCAAATTTTAAACACAGATGCTGCAACTGGATCTCGTTTACATTCTTGGGATCCTGTTACCACAGATGAAATTAGAACTTTCCTAGCTTTGATAATGTATATAGTTCTTGTAAAGTTCCCTTCTATAAGAGATTATTGGAGCCAAGATTCTCTGTACGATATCCAATTTGCTCGATCAAAAATGACAAGAAATAGATTTGAATTTATTTTAAAAATTATCCATTTTAGTAATAATTCGACATGCCAACCTGGGGACCGGCTACATAAAATTCAACCTTTGGTAGATGTTTTAGTAAAAAACTATTAAAGCGTTTATAGTCGAGGTGAATACATATGTGTGGACGAGTCAATGGTTCATTTTAGAGGGCGACTTCTTATGCGACAGTATATGAAACAAAAAAGACATCGTTACGGAATAAAATTATTTAAGTTATGCACCGGTGGTGGCTACACATATAGTCTTAAAATCTATTCTTATCCCTGTCAGAAAAACTGCTTTATTAAGGACGTACCATGTGTACTGATAATTGGTACATAAACCTAGATTTAGCTAACAAACTTCTAGATACCGATACACACTTAGAACTGTTCGTATAAACCGAAAAGGTTTACCTAAGTGGTAACAAAAAAGATGAAAAAAAGAAAATTTTACGCAAAAGAAAATAGAAGAGGAATAACAGTTTTAAATTGGAAAAATCAACTAAATGTCGTTAAGTTATCCACTAAGCATTTTAACGAAAGCGTTGAAGTTAATCACAAAAAATACCGTTTAAATTTGACAACGTTCGTAAATGAGGCTTACAAAAATTACTTTGAGCACTCGCTGTAAATGAAGAATAAGCAATGGATTCCGCAAAAGGTATGCAAAACATGCGTTGAGTTCCTACGTTTATGGACAAATAAGAAAAGACATAGCTTTAGGTAAAAAACCGCTGTGATTTGAATGAACCCATAAACCACCATGACGACTGTTATTTTTGTTTGGTAAACATAACTGGTATTAACCAAATGGGAATATCCTTCCATACAATCGGCACATAGACGTGTCCTGAGCCCTGAACCTCAATCTGATACTTTAGCCAGAAGAATTTGAGAAAAAAAACGACAGTAGTTACAGTGACTTAGAATGCGACCTGGGAACGCCAAAACCATTAAATCAAGATGATTTAAACAACTTAATTAGAGATCTGGGACTCTCAAAGTCAGCTTCAGAAATTTTGGCTTCAAAGCTAAAAGAAAGAAAATTGGTAACGAAAGAAACTAAAATTTCTTATTACCGCACAAGAGAACAGAATTTCCTAAAATATTTTGCTGAAGAAGACAATTTCGTATTTTGTAAAGATGTACCTGGATTTATGGCTGCAATGGGATTACAAAATTATCTTTCTAGTGAGTGGCGTTTATTCATAGGCTCGTCAAAATGGAGTCTAAAATGTGTTCTCTTACACAATGGGAATAAATTAGGGTCGTTGCCTATTGCACAATCTACAAAAATAAAAGAATAATATACAACTATTGCTCTGGTTTTGGACAAAATTAAATATGTGGAAAATAACTGGATCATATGTGTTGATTTAAAAATGGTCAACTTTCTATTAGGTCAGCAAAGTGGTTACACAATGTATTGTCATGAATTCCTAATCCGACCCTGTATACGCACGCAATCAACTCGTGATCGAAGCAACGCTGACGTGTGGAAATAGGCGGACCGCATCTCGAATGTACAAGAATACGACGGAATGTCCGCCGCTGATGCACTGGAAGCGACTCGAATGGCGGAGAGTGCTGCTTAGTCATAAAAAGGAATGTTCGAGAGCATCTCTTATCTTCCAGTAGCGGAGTTGGACTAATATAAATAGCCGACGTATCAGCGCCCAGTTTAGTTTAATGTAGAACATTGTATTGAAAAGTTAAAGTGTAAGAAATAAATTAGAATTGATAGTGTCTAAATATTATATAAATTAAATAGTACGTCTGAAATAAATTGTAAATAGTTTTTAAATAAATAAACTACAAATAAATTAGACTTTCGTCACAGTATCCTTGTTTTCTTTACTTGTGGGATAGTACAGCTAAAAATCAACATTGGGTTAAAAAGTATTGACCTAATCGGAAAGATCTAGTTCCAGGACAACAAAACGTGATAAACCCACTTTTAGTGTCAAGAAATCGTATAATTTTGCCTCCGTTGCATATAAAATTAGGGATTATAAAACAGTTTGTCAAAGGTCTTAACAAAACTGAAAATTTTTATCTTTTTCTATCAAAAAAATTCTCGAAACTGAGTGTAAAAAAGATAAAAGCGGGCATTTTTGATGGGCCACAGATAAGATCAATAATAAAAGACACAAAATTTCCGAAAACTTTGACAGAAATTGAAAAAAAACGCATAGAATGAGTTTGTTTTGCTTTTTTAAAATTTTTGGGAAATAAGCAAAACTCTAACTATTCTCAACACGTTGAACAACTTCAAACCCTTAGATTGTTTTCCCGCTAACCTTGGGGATCTAAGTGAAGAACAGGGCGAGCGATTCCACCAGGACTTTTGTACGATGGAAGAACGGTTCAAAGCTACTGAAACTCACACATGATAGCTGACTATTGTTGGAGCATTCAGAATAGTTCTATGGGTTCAACCTCTGCAAGGAAGTCTTATAAAAGAAAGTTTTTTTTACCCTAAGAACTAAAGGAAATATGATTAACTTTAAACAAATTGTGTTTTACTATGAAACGGCAATGTGTCATATTTTCTAAACTAGAGCAAATAAGAAATTTAAATTACAGATTTGAAATCTTCATTAAAAATTAAGCTAGTGTCATGTTATATAGCTCAATCATTAGAAATGCTGTTGTGCAGGGTAATCGGTGATTGATGATTTTAACACAAAAGACTTACCAAGTAACCTCCAATAGTTTTAATATTACTCCTTAACTTTATGTGGTTCTCCACTGGTATTGTTTCGTAATCATTTATCTCTTCATCATTTTGGTATGATTTTCTTGGTATGGGTATAGGACTCCTATTTGCTACTTCCTTTGGTTTTTCAGGGTAAAATTTGCGATTGTTTTCAAGAACATGTACACGTTTGTTTATATTTGGAGGAAGTTCGTATGTATTTTCCGGTTCAATATAATTATCACCCAAATCATTTGGAGTCAAGTAATCTTCATCCGTGTTGTCCATATCTGCACATGTTAATCCTTGCCTACTGGGTAGACGTTTGTTTATAACTGGTTGTATTTTATTTTTGACCATTGCTGACGAATTCGACCTTTCTATCGGTTCTGGTAAAAACGCTTTGAGTTTCGCATTCCACTGATTTGTTTCGTCGGCCGAATCAGGTTCTGGTAAAAATGCCTTGTGTTTCGCATTAATCTGATTTGGTTCGGCGGCTGAAGCAGGTTCTGGTGGTAAAGGTTTTGGTTTGGTTATTTCAATTGGCGAAAGCTTAGGGAGAATACATTTATTACTAGTATCTTTCAAACTAGGTTTTATGCTTTGAGTATTATTCTTATTAAAAATGTCAACCAGTTTTTGTTTTAATTCATTTTTTTCTTGGAAATTGTTTAAACTAATTTTCTTTATCAGTGCCTTTTCTTGCGGTGATGTTTGAGTAAATGCTGGTTTAGGTATAAAAGTCTTGGGTTTAAGTGTAGCAGATACATTTGGTTTAGGTTTGTTAGCTGTAGTTATATTTGTGACTGGTTTTTGTTTTAATATTACAGACGGATCATTTTTTACTCTTCTTATAAAATTAAAGAGGATTTTCAGCTGTGCTGGTGGTAATTTCCAGGCAAGTGTTTGAAAATCAGATAGTTCCTAAAAAATTAATAGTTGTTAAATAGTGAAATACATTTATTTATATATAAAATAATTTTTAGAATAATTTGTAAGTGGGCAAGTGATTAGAAGACACTGTATTGTTCAGTATTAAATGCACAAAAAAAAATATTTATTTTAGAGTCAACTAAATAAATTTAATATTCTTAATATTAAAGAGATTTGTACAATGTGATCTCATTTATTTAAAATTAATAGTTTATTAGTCACCAAATATTTAAATATAAACAACAAAGGAAAAGAGAAAATTTGTTTTTCTGTTATTTATTTTTAAATTGGTCAAAGTGAAATTTATTGTCTTTGATAATTGGCAGACTGGTTATTATTCCGCCCTATTCTAAAGAACGAGTTACCACAGTAAGCTTTAATTTTGCTTCCTAAGTGGATGTTGAGTTTTTCTTCTTTTTTTGTTGTTTATTTTTAAACTGGACACAAATTGGTTTCCTGAAATATTTAAATATTATTAAAAAATATACTTAAAATACAAAATTAATATGTTTAATTTTAAAACTCACTATTAATAAAGCAGTATTTTATAGTTAACACAAATATTGTGGTATATTTTTATTATTTATAGTAAAAATTCAAAATTAGTTTTAATTATGCATATTTGTTTTCAATTTTAATTCACTTACTATTAAGAAATCTTTATTTATAGTACATGGAAATCGTACCAAAAAAGAAGTGTTGCCTTACATCAAATGAAGTAGTTCTGATTTTTTTATAAGTTGGTAGTGATGAAATAAGTAATGACAAATCCAAGTTTTCCACCTCGAAAGCCCTTCGGCCCACAGTTAAATACTTGAAAATTCATTAAAATTTAGGAGTTACGGCAAAAATTACAATGCACACTTTTTAATTAGACTAAATTTGCAATTAAATGAGAATAATTTGGGTTTGGTAGGCGAAATAGTTTTTAAGATACGGCTATTTAAAAGTTTGTCAAATTTAAAAGAAAAAAGGAAGTATTACAGTTTTTTTTAGTTTTCGACAATTTTTACCCCTAAGTAGTGGGTTTATTGGAAAAATTACTTTTTTTTAGTTATTAAAGTCCACTAAATTCCCAACAAAATGAGATCAATTATGTCAACTTACTCCTGATAGTTCCTGAGACACAGCTGTTCAAAGTTGTTGAGGTAAGTAAACAATTATGTAATTTGGTTTTGGTAGGCCAGAGAGTTTGAAAAATTTCAACAAAAAGGAAGTGTTACAAGTTGTTTAATAGTCTGGTAGATTTTTACTAAAAGTGTGTTTTGTTGTTACTTTTATGTGTAACATAACATATTAAAAATTATAACAGAATTTGTTTTTACTTTTATTTGTAACTAATATCATGGAAGAAACAATACAATAAATACCTGTGTCACCGATTTGATATTCAAACTAAAATGCTAACGCCAGTACCCTGTGGGTGTTATATTCGATGAAACAACTATAGCTTCAGTTGTTAAGGAGAAGTTTCTATTGAATGACAGGAATAAAGATATACTCATCGACATGCAGAAGATTCACCTAAAGAAGAAGAAAATTCTACCATTACAGGCAGAGAAAGATGCTGATAGGTTAATATACAGGGTGTCCTTTAAAATGTGTCCCAAAATTCTCAGGCAGATTCCTTAACCAAAAAATGGAAAAAAAGTTCCTATAGACCTATGTCCTAAAGTGCCCCCTAAGCGAGCAACAGCCTCTCGAAATCATTTTTTTTATTTTGATTTTTTGAATTTTCTTAAAAATGGAAACAAATAAAAGAACCAAATTTTGGCTGTTAAATATGATCAATAATAGTGACCTTTTGACACCTTCAAAAAGAAATTATTTCGTCAGGGTTGTACTTGGGAATTTTTTGAAAATTTTGATTATTCATAACTTTTTTGTGTTTTTGGTAATGACTTATCTATATTTTTTTTTACATTCTACATTGAAAACTACGTCAAAAAGGAATACTTGTTTGATCTCGATTGGAGCAGCCGTTTCCGAGAAAACATCATCCAAAGATATTCGTGCAGTTTAGGTTAATTTTCAATTTTGGCTGTTGTAGCCAAAAAGTTGGAAATCGAGGAACACGGCTTACATGTCCCTATCCTTACTTTTGAAGGTCTATTCAGTGGCAAAAAATATTAGTTGATACAGGGTGATCAAAAATCGGATGTGATTTTGGATTTTTGATCACCCTGTATCAAATAATATGTATTTTATGTCACTGAATAGACCTTAAAAAGTTAGGATAGGGACTTTAAGCCGTTTTCCTCGATTTCCAACTGTTTGGCTACAACAGCCACCTGAATTTGAAAAAATGTGATTTTTGAGTAGCTGTAGATCCTTTACTATTCATATTAGATAACAAGTGTGATATATCATTGAAATCAGATTATCGAGCAGATTCTAAAAATATAAAAATATACAGGGTGTTCCATTTAAAAAACATAACTTTGATTTGGCACGGCCTTATGAAACACCCTGTCACATCGTAACTAATTTTAAAATGTGAAGCTTAAAGCTGCCTACTTTTATTATAACAGATCTACAGAGCTTCCTCACACTAATCAATCACCCTGTATACTATTTTTAGCTCTCTAAATAAAATTTAAAAATTTAGTTCCCATTTATTTATTATGAAGACCATAAGGTTTGTATTTAGCTGTTTAGAATAAAAAAGTAAAAATATGTATTTTTTTGGCGTTTTTGTGTTTCATGGATAATTTTTTTCGCTCACTGATAAAAATGTTTCTTCAGTTAAACATTATTTCTAAAAGTGTTCTGGTGCGATTCGTTGTATTGTTATTATTTTGTTTAAAATGGCTCACAATAACTACAATAATGATTACACATTCGGCGAAATGACGGACATGCACTTATGTTTTGGACTCGCTTCTGGAAATGCCAATGAAGCTCGCAGACTTTATCAGGAGCGCTTTCCAAATAGGCATCTTCCATGCGCTAAGACGTTTTCTAGAATTGACGATAGACTTCGGGAAACTGGTACATTTAAGAAAAACTCTAGTAACAGTGGAAGACAAAATTATGTGAGAACTCCTGCTTTGGAAGAAGCAATTTTGGATAGGGTAGCTGAAACCCCATCGACAAGTACCAGAAAAATAGCAAATGGTAAGTAATTACTTATTTATTATTTTAGCTACCCCATACCTTATCGTATAAAACTAGTTTTTTTACTTGTTATTGCTTCTCTTACATTTCACGACTTTTCGTATCGAAAAGAGTTGCGTTATGCAGAAAAAATCTGATTTCCCAAATCAATGGATTCTCTTTCTTAACTATTCACTACACAGATTCTCTCATTTAATTTCAGAAGTGGGAGTCGGACGTAACACGGTATGGAAAGTTTTGCGTGAACAACAATTGTACCCTTACCACATTCAAAAAGTTCAGGCACTTAAAGCTACTGATTATGAGCCGCGAGTTATCTTTTCTGAATGGTTTCTTGGAAGATGTAATCAAGATGCAATGTTTCTTAATAAAGTGCTATTTACCGATGAAGCTGGTTTCACTAGAGATGGTATAATAAATTTTCGAAATATGCATGAATGGGCTGAAGATAACCCTCACGCGGTTGTTAAACGTCACCACCAGGATAAATTTTCAATAAACGTCTGGGCTGGAGTTATTGATAATTACCTTATTGGACCATTTGTTTTGCCGAATAGGTTAAATGGAGCAGCATACAGGCTTTTTTTGGAAAATAACTTACATGAGCTTCTTGATAATATTCCGATTCAAATCACACATAACATGTGGTTTATGCATGATGGAGCTCCACCACATTACAGCCTTGAAGCTAGACAGCACCTTAACGAAAGATTTGAGGGTAGAGTAATTGGCAGAGGTTGTCCTGTTAACTGGCCACCTCGTTCACCAGATCTAAATCCAATGGATATTTTTGTTTGGGGTTATTTAAAATCATTGGTTTATTCCAGTCCTGTTGAAACAGTTGAAGAATTGGAAGAACGAGTTTTTCATCATTGCGAAGTTCTTAGGAATAATCCTGAAGTATTTTTTCGTGTAAGACAGTCTATGATGCGACGGTTGCGCTTGTATGTGGAAACCAATGGTCGCCACATTGAGCATCTGCTTTAATTTTTTTTGATTTGTTTTTTTAGAATAAATATTTTTTTAAACCGTTTCTTATTATTAAATAAAAATAGTCCCACCACGACATTTGAACTACAATTATTTAGAGAGAGCTAAAAAAGTTATTTTTATTTACGAGATTCACCGAGGTAATTTAGGAAAATTGAAAATTAAGCTAAAGTGGACGAATATCTTTGGATGATGTTTTCTCGGAAACGGCTGCTCCAATCGAGATCAAACAAGTATTCCTTTTTGACGTAGTTTTCAATGTAGAATGTAAAAAAAAATATGGATAAGTCATTACCAAAAACACAAAAAGTTATGAATAATCAAAATTTTCAAAAAATTCCCAAGTACACCCCTGACGAAATAATTTCTTTTTGAAGGTGTCAAAAGGTCACTATTATTGATCATATTTAACAGCCAAAATTTGGTTCTTTTATTTGTTTCCATTTTTAAGAAAATTCAAAAAATCAAAATAAAAAAAATGATTTCGAGAGGCTGTTGCTCGCTTAGGGGGCACTTTAGGACATAGGTCTATAGGAACTTTTTTTCCATTTTTTGGTTAAGGAATCTGCCTGAGAATTTTGGGACACATTTTAAAGGACACCCTGTATATTAACCACAGCCATTTCCTTATCCTATTTCTACGAAGTAGTGAAGATCGTCGGCGACTATATAGATTTGTTGGTCTTACTTTGTGGTCTGTCACGAGATAGAGGAGACCAAATCCTTCCAACAAACAGACCAAATAACAATATTATAATTGTAAAATGTGGGAGAGGAAAAAACCCAGATATCACCTACTCGACAAATTCCTTTACGCAATTATCGCAACCCCAAATAGCGCTGTTCCTTTACGCGTTTAGCCAAGGAAAAAATAAATTTCTATCGACAATAAAAAAACAGCAACGCCTCAAACAAAACGAAAAGGTTTTCTTAAGCTCCAATGCCACACATGAGCAAGTTGCCGACGCAGGATATATTTTCCTGGTTTCACTTTATGGAGGCTACAGAGAATCGCAAAACCTTAGCGATCTTCGCTTCCAGTTGTTCACAAGGGCGACAGTTAACCCGAACACGAACCTAGCCTTCAACCAGGAATGCTGCAAGATTTCACTCTCTGCGAACATATTACCAGGTGAGAATAAGTTTTTTTGTTTGTAATCCTTTCTGCTTTAGACCACATTTTTTATACATGGTTCCTTATTTTGTTGTTGGTTTTGTTTCAGGTACAGAAATGGCTGGGAAATGTGAAGAATTCTTTCGATTAGAGATGGAGATGCGGAGTACACAAAGCCTCGTTCCTCAACAGTTGATAACACCACCAGCTCCTCAAGCTCTGCTAAATATGATAACGGCACAAAAAGGTTGTTTGCAGCTTCTGCACTGGCCAATCTTACGAGAACACACCATCAAAAGACGATTTGAACCTTCTTGAGCAGTTCGATAAAGAAATTCTACCTCAACAAGCTGCCCTCAAAAGGTGTGCTGTGGATTCAGAGGACGAGCCTGGTCCATCAAAAATATACAAAAAATTCGAGTAATAACTAATTCCTTAACTGTGCTGTACATAAAATACAATGAGGCGCTTCATTATATTTTTCATATTAATGTTTTAATTAGTAAAATTTTTATTTTAATAAAATATAATGATTATTTCACTAACAGGGCGTACTTTATTTTGCAAACCCATCTAGTACATAACTGTTTACTTATTTCAACAATTTTGAACAGCGTGTCTCAGGAACTATTAGGTGTAAGTTGTCATAATTGGTCTCTTTTGTTGGGAATTAAGTGAACTTTAATAAATAAAAAACAACTTTTCATATAAACCCACTCCTTAGGGGTAAAAATTGCCGAAAACTAAAAAAATAGTAATACTACTTTATCTTGAAATTTTGCAAACTTTTAAATAGCTTATAAACTATAAGGCCTACCAAAATCAATTTATTCTCATTTCATTGAAAATTTAGTCTACTTTTAAAGTGTGTTTGATAACTTTTGCCGTAACACTGGTCCTTAGTGGTAAAAATTAACAAAAACTGAAAAAAGTCCTAAAATTTAAAGAATTTTTTAGTATTTAACAATGATCCGAAGGGCTTTCAAGGTGAAAAATTAGGATTTGTCATTACCATCTCATCACTACCAACATGTAAAAAAATTAGAACTACCTCATTTGATGTAAGGCAAAAAGTACCAATTCCATGGACTATTATAGTTATTAATTCCCACTTAGACTCCATTCAGTTTTATTTTAAACCCTATCTAACAAAACTGTCGTTTTCTTACAAGTAAAAGATATTGCAGTGTTTTTTTTCGTGAAATTATTAGTGACGTGCCTAAATCTACTTCGGAAATAGTTTTTATTTATTTTTTCATTTATAAGAACAATTATGCATAGTTTTGCAATGAAAAAAAAAAATAGAGGTAATTTTTGCATTTATAAGATAAGAGATTAAGGTGAGTCATTTCCTACATTATATTTTATTTATTTATAGTTTGTTACCATTTTTTATGGTGATTACCCTTCCTTTATTTTTTCAATATTCGTTAGCATTTTTTTATTTTGTATTAATGGTAAAGAATGCATTATTGAATTTGATAATAAATGAATGTATTTTTATTAAAATTATGAGTTATTAATAGTTAGAAAATATTTATTATGATAATTTAAGAAAGCATTCTATAATAATTAAGAAATTTAAATTTATATGTAAATGTTGATTTATAAACAGTTAAAATATATTTATTTGAGAACATATAATACCTGAGTTGTCAGTATCAAAAATGGATAACGTAGGTTATATCCAACACAGATAATAATTTGTTAACTCTTAATACTTTTTTAATTGTAAAATTGTTCTATGTGTATCTCATTTGTGATACTTTTTTAACCACGAAAAAAGGACAACTATAGTATAAAATAAGAAGTTTTTTTTCTCAGGTTACCTATAATTTATTTTACAAAAATCATGTGGACTAAAATAGAGATTTTATTGCTTTAACTGTATCTTTAGCTAATCATATTAATTATTAGGAAACTGACTTTTGTAACAAGATGATATGCTAGAAATAAGAGCCATCAACGCCGATATGCATTTAGGCTTAAAGATATTGCATGATATTATTACAGTATTGTTCAAAGCTTTTTTCTTCGCCCATGTTAGCAAACGTTAAAAATCGCACTATCAACATTCCTTGTAAATGACAATTAACAAAAACATGCACGTAACGAGATCTCATAACACACACGTGCGTTTTGATAAGAAAACTTAAATTTCTTGGACTCCACCGGAGATTCTAGTAAAAACTCAAACTGCCACACATAATTTGTTACCGCTAAAATCCAAAGAAAGGTACGAAATTACCTATCAAAAATTTATGGATTGGCGTCACAAGCATAACGTTAAATCCTTTTTTGAGAATGTTTTAAGTAGGCGTAAAAAAAGTATAGTACTCGTGAAATTTTTATTTCATGCGTAATGGGTTACTTACAACTCTTGTTACGTAATATACTATTAAGAGTTCAATAACTTCAAGTCGAGACTCGTGTTTTCATAATTTTTTATACCCGGTATAAAATTGAGGAAACTAAAAAATAGAGACAGCATCATTTTAGGCTTCTTTTAGGCTAATTCTCTACCAAAAAAATTTCCGCTCTTGCCTTTATTGAAAAAATTAAGTACTCTGCTAGCTTGACAATACGACTTTATATATAGAATTTTTAGTTAAAAAATGTAAATAACAAAAAAAATGGATACGTCATAATTTTAGGCTCATTTAAGGCTAATTTTATAACAACATAAAAAACATTATGCTCCTTTCTTTATAGGAAAAATTAGGTGCAATGCTAGCTTGATATCAAACTAATGGAGCACTTTTGGATGTTTTAAATTTTGATTATGTCAAAATTTTATGATAATTTTATATTAAACTAAAAAAAATCCGCTCCTTTCTTTATACAAAAAAATTATGTACTCTGTTGGCTTAAGAAAAGTTACTTATTGTGTTTTTTATTAAAAAATTCAGCATTGTAAAAAATGATAACGGCCTAATTTATAAACATAAAAAAATTCTGCTCTGACCTCTATCGAAAAAATTAGGTGCTCTGCTAGCTTGACAATAAGATTTTATAGTATTTTCCGTTAATAAAATTGAGGAAAATGAAAAATAGGCACGGCATATTTTAGGTTAATTTAATACAAACCTAAAAAAATTGCCTCTCTTGTCCTTATTGGACAAATTAGGTGTTCTTCCAGCTTGACAATACGACTTTATAGAGTTTTAGGTTTAAATAATTTAAATATCTAAAAATGTATGCGTCATAATTTTAGGCTCATTTTAGGCAAATTTTGTAGTAACTAAATTTTCCGCTCGTTTCTTTAAAGGAAAAATTAGGTTCTCTGCAAGCTTGATATCTAGCTAGCAGAGCCCCTTTGGTCCTAATTTTAGGCTCATTTTAGGCTAACATAAAAAAATTCTGCTCTGACCTTTATCGAAAAAATTAGGTGCTCTGCTAGCTTGACAATAAGATTTTATAGTATTTTCCGTTAATAAAATTGAGGAAAATGAAAAATAGGCACGGCATATTTTTGGCTTATTTTAGGTTAATTTAATACAAACCTAAAAAAATTGCCGCTCTTGTCTTTATTGAACAAATAAGGTGTTCTTCTAGCTTGACAATAAGACTATATAGAGATTTAGGTTTAAATAATTTAAATATCTAAAAATGTATACGTCATAATTTTAGGCTCATTTTAGGCAAATTTTGTAGTAACTAAATTTTCCGCTGCTTTCTTTATAGGAAAAATTAGGTTCTCTGGAAGCTTGCAGAGCATATTTCAGTTTTGTCAAATCTTGATTACGCCATAATTTTAGGCTAATTTTAGGCTAGTATTATGCCAACCTAAAAATTTTTCGTCCCTTCCTTTAAAAAAAAAGATACTCTGTTGGCTTAAAATGAGCCTAAAATTATGTCGTATCTATTTTTTAGTTTCCTCAATTTTATTAACCGAAAACACTATAAAGTCGTATTGTCAAGCTATCAGAGCACCTAATTTTTTCGATAAAGGTCAGAATGAAACTTTTTTTTATTTTAGTCTAGAATTAGCCAAAAATTGTGCCGTTACGATTTTTTACAGTGCTCAATTTCTTAATAACATCAGCCTAAATTTATTGAGCGTTTAAAATTTTAAATATCCAAAGGTGCTCTTCTTATTTTTCAAATAAAGAAAGGAGCCAAAATTTTTTTATCTTGTTATAAAATTAGCCTTAAATAAGCCTAAAATTATGGCATACATGTAAAAAAGTCAAAGGCGCTCTACTAGATTGATACGTATCTGATTTTTCCCATGATTTGACATATTAAAAATTAAAACTGCCGAATTTATGTAAGTTCGTTACATTTTTATTTTTATAATACTGTTAACATTTACAAGGTGGACAATAATTATAATGTTATCGAACTTTGAACTTAGTGCATTTTCAAGACTTTGTTGGAAATTCAAACGTTGTTCTTGCATTTTATTATTTTTCTCTTTAAGTTCATATCGTTAATATTTCAGAAATATAGCATCAAAAACGACAACCCTACCATTATTAAAACTGAGGATACAGCAGCCTCAAATTCTTCTATTATTGTGTCTCAACGACAATTGACGGAACTAATTACTGTATTAAGCGATTCAAACAAACGTTCGACCCAAAAACTTCTAGAAAATATATTTCCTACACAAAATGGGAATTTTAAGCGGTTCTGGAGAATCATGTGATATAAAGGCAATTATTGACAGTATTGTGTCGTATAAAGATTGTGCTAACGTGTTAGATGAAAATGCTCTTCGCGGACTTCCCATACTCTTAAAAGGTATCATTGCTACGTGGTTGCAAGGTGTAAAAAAGACAGTCTCGTCATGGGCGGATGTGATTAAACTTTTGAAAGATACTTATTCAGTGTCTTCTCCATCTCATATGATTTTTTGAGACAAATATTTGCACACGAGCAACAAGATAAGGAATACTCTGAACTTTTTATTTGTAAAACTCGAGCGTTAATTTCTAAATTACCATGTCTTACCGTTAGGTGCAAAACTCGATATTATATATGGGTTGTTAAATCGTAAACTACGAAAACGTTAACTAAGCAATAATTTTCATTTTTTGAGGACCTTTTTACTTATATTCGCGACATCGAACAATCTATAAAATAAATTGATGATTCTTTGAATAATTTACGTGAAAGTCCTATAAACTCAAATGACAAAATTGATAAAAAGTCTTTACGCTGTATATTTTGTAAAAAAAATTGGACATTTTAAAGAAAATAGTAGGCAGTTACAAAAAAAGACAAATCAAGTGACACTAGCGTTTCGTTGGCTACCTAAGAATTAGCCATTATCTGCAATTGTACGAAGCAAACCGACAGCCTCTAAAACCATGTGTTGCGGTATTCCGGTGAAATAAATAGATACTTCTTACGTCCGAATAAAGGTGAAATCTTAACCCTCTCACAACAAGCTAAAGTAAATGAAGTAATACAACAATTTTAGAATATTTTTAATAAAAGTGGGGAGCCAACAAATTTTGCAGAGCATAAAATAAAAACAGATGGGAGTAATCCTACTGCTGTTCCACCTTATCCGTTAAACGTATTTAAAATTTTTTTCTTAAAGAAGAAAAAGAAAACTATTTTTAGATATTATAGAAGAATGTGAATGACTTTAAGCAAGTCCCGTAGTTTTAACTCCTAAGCATAGTGATCCTAGAAATTTAAGGTTATATGTCGACTATTACCGCTTAAACGCGATTACCGTAAACGATAGTTCTCCAATGTCACTTAATTTTTATTATTTATTACATATGACTAAGCATACGTCTTTTTTGGGACTTTTCGATTTACTAAAATAGCTTTCGGTTTACTTAAACGCGCCGGCAACCTTTAATAAACATGGGACAATGTTTTCACGGTATTGGTGATCGTACTGTGTTTACGTATTTGAACATAGATAAATTAATAAACAAGATAAATCGTTTAAATGCACGGCACTGGTAACAAGTTTTTAGGTGTGTAGTTCCTCAGCATACTACTTGGAGCCACCATCGCAATACGATGGAAGCGATGTTGCCAGTTTCCATAAACTTTCATGAGATTAGAATTATTTTAAACACATTGTTGTTTTTTTGTCAGGCTCGATACCATCCATACAATGGCATACTATTACATACTATTGTTGGGATATTTTAAAGATAGGTTTGACAACCTTGTAAAAATGAAAAACGGAATGGTAGGCGGAAGGCGAAATGGGCAAGCACAGAATAACCACTATTATATTCTGTAATGTAAGTTCCCATAGGTAGGTAAGTTATTTTTAGGTTAAGAAGATTTATAAGTGATGATTTGATGTAATTAGTAAGAATTAACAATTTAATTTAATATTAGGTGTTAGATTTGTTTAAGGACTTCGTTTATCATTGTTTTCTTAGCCTTAACACGAAATATAGGTAATTTAATTTTGAATCTATTTTCAATTCTTTTTTTAATATATTTGTAACAATATCAAAAGATGTCTGACCCTGGTAAAGCATCAAAGGGTGAAGCTAAGTATTCTTGTTCAGCTCCTTATTGTTTAAATAAGTATATTAATATTCAGCAAGCTGGTTATTCAAATAAAATCTTTTTTCATGTTCCTTCTGATGTTAAAATTCGAAAGAACTGGTTTAAGAATTTAAATTTAACTTTTGATAATAAAACTCCCTATCTTTGTGAAGATCAAACGTAAACGACTAATTGTACCAATTTTATTAGATAATAGTACACCCAGTTCTACTATACCGAACAATATTCAACCAGAGAGTCATATTTTAGAACATGTTGAGGCTGAAGCACATACACAGCAGCATAAGATAGATTTGCTAATCCACAACGACAATCAAGAGATGAGTTGCAAACGTAAATTTAGTATTAGTGATAAACAATTTGACAACCCTCAAAACGGAAAAAACTGGTTTGCAACAAATAAATGAAAGTAGAGTCAAAAATTTAACTCCTAAAGAAAGAAAGCTTTATTTTATTAATAGAGAACAATATATTAGAATTTGTAAGCTAAAGAAAGCTCTTAGTGTTTCCAAAAATAAAATCAAGAGGGCCTTTGAATTATCCAAAACTAGCATTGGTTCAAGAGCATATAATTTTTTAAGAAAATTCATTTCGTTGCGTAGTAAATCTACTATCCAACAAATTTTAAGTGATTTACCTTTTAAAACGGCATAAATGTTTGTCTTTTCCAGATTTAAAGAAATTGTTAGTAAAATGCCATAAATTGACAGAAATTGTATTTTAATGTTCGATGAAATAGCTTTAACCGAAAAACTTACTTTTGATTCAGTTAATGACAAAATTTTTGGATATGTTGACTTGGGAAAAAATTAGGTAGACGCCCAGAAGTATCATATTATTTTACACATCATGCTATAAATAGTTAAGATCTTACTGAGTTGATTAAAGAGGTTATTACGGCTCTTAAAAATATGGGTTTAAAATCACTGCGAACAAAGTGTGGGACTGTAACAAATTTAGAGGCACATTTTTTTTTTAATGGACAGAAAATAATAACTCTTTTTGACACTTGTCATTTACTTAAGTGCACTAGAAATGCTCTTTTCAAATTAACTATTGCACTTTAAGAAATAATATTTGTTTATAGACTAATTAAAATTAATTTGTACTTATAAGAATTGGCAACATTTTGATTAGAGACATTGTTCAATAAGATATGTACACTTTTATTTTGTTTTTATAGAAAATACCCTGAGAAAACACCTAACATCTGCATAGAAAATTGGTCTATTTTCCAAGAATGAGAGGAGACTACTATTAATTTCACTTACAATTATTGTTATTTAATAATGAGTACATGTTATGTATGTAATCGTTTAAATGCACCTTACTTATATTAAATGATTAAACTACACCTGTGGTTCAAGTATTTTGGCATAAATATTTCTTTATTTATATTTTTTGGAGTTTTATTACTTTAAAAAACTAATATTTATGTTAAATACAATATGTTAATTTAAATATTAGTTTTTTTTTTGAGTAATGAATTCCAAAAATATGTAAGTAAATAAATAATAAAGTACATTTGAATGAACCCGGGAAAACTAGACACTCTTCTTTTTATTTTCCTTTTCCTGCCTTTAACTGTCAAGCCAATTGTGTAATGTGCGATAGTGGCTCCAAATAGTATGCTGAGGAACTAAAACGTGTTACCAGTGCCGTGCATGTAAACGGTTTATCTTACATATTAATTTATCTATGTATTTGAACGATTTATTAATTCTCAGAGACTTTCGATAAACATATTGAAGATCTAACAGCTGTTTTTAAAAGACCTAGAGTGTTTATTAGTTAAAAACTTAGTGCTTTACTTTAGTCACGTTATTTCCCGAAAGGGTATCGAGCCAAATCCGGAAAAGACTGCTGCCATTCAAGACTTCAAATATCCTACGTGTATTAAACATATTATTAGTTTTGTGCAAACTTGCTCGTGGTACCATAAATGTGTGCCTAATTTCGCGGGAATTGCACGACCTTTGACTAATTTGTTAAAAAAGGACACTACATTTAAGTTTGGTGACGAAGTAAGACGTTTAACTCCAGAGGAAGAAATGCATCGATAAACCTGTGGAATACACAACTCGTTTACTAACCACAGCAGAAAAAAAAGTTCAACAACGGAAAAATCGCAAAAAAATTTAGAGGCTATTTTTAAAATGATGGAGTTACTATCGCCACAGATCATAAGCCATTAAAGTGGCTTCTTACGCTAAAACCGCCATTAGGACGACTTACAAGATGGGTTTCAAGGTTACAAAGCCTTAATATGAAAATAGTATATATGCCTGGAAAATGGATGTCGTAGCGGATATGCTATCAACACCTTTTTATCCACATCCTGATGACAAATCATGCGAAATTTGTTTTGTCACTGTGGAAATGCCTAGATACACTCCTGATGAGATTCGCGAAAAGCAATTAGCAGATGAAGACGTTGCAAAAATTATTAAATATATCGTGTCAGAAGACCCAGTAGAATTAAGTAGATAGTCAGAACGGGGATATGAACTTTCCAGTGAAGACCTCTATCCTTTTAATCCAGAGACAGGTGCTGAAAATCCACAATTGGTTGTGTCCGCTTCTTTACGAAAATATATTCCTAAACAATATTATGATTCTAAAACTGCTGGCCACTATGGAGTTAAATGCACTCATTAGAAATTTGTGAAAAATTCTATTAGACTATGCGAATATAGATTCCTAAGCATATGAAAAAATTGTTTAGACTGTTAACACTATAAAAGTACAAAATTAAAGCTTGCAAGACTTTTGCAAACCCCAGCACCTGCACAACGTTTTGAAGTTATGGCCGTTGACTTATTTGTTTGTGACATTTTCGAAAACACCGTCCGCGAATAAATAGATTTTAATTATAGAAGATATTGCTTCTAAATGGGTTGAATTATTCGCTTTGCTAAATGCCACAGGTGGAGCTTGTGCAAAAACTTTTATGGAAAAGATTTTTCTTCGTTATGGCACTCATAGGAAGCTCAGTTCCGACAATCGTGTTCAATTTATTAGTGACGTTATGCAGAAAGTCGCCAATTGTTTTGGATATAAAGTTCTCTAAATCCTTTATATCACCCAGCAAGTAACCATACATTCTGACTGGTCATTGCCAAGTACGGAAGCATCTCCATATCATGGGGCTGTCAGAATCCGCACTCTGCAGAGGGTGCTAACAAGAAGATGAGACCATCGAGCATATCCTATACGATTGCCCGACGCTCTCATTTATTAGAAGATTTGTGTTCGGCGAGTATCGGCTAACACCGGCCGATATAAGAGAAGCACCTCTTGGCAACGTCAACTACATTAAATCTGTAGGCTAGCTCACGAGCTAGGAGGTGCTTATCATCTTAGGACGATGCACAATGGGCCTAATGGGGCCTAAGTGCCGTGGGGGTAACCCACCCTCCACACATTACAGATACAGAGAAGTTACCCCGTAGAAAGTAAAAATTCAAAAGTCCATTTTAGTTCGAGGTCAACATGATACTTGGGACACTTATCTTAGTAACATCAGATTTGATATTACCTCTACTGTGTGTGATTCTATGAGACAAACTCCAGCTTATCTAACTTTTGGTAAACAATTAAGAGCACCTCACGATACCGCTAATGATTTACGTCAAATAGTATCTGCAGAAAATTTTGTTCCACGCATGTCTCCTTATTTGACTAAATTGACGGGTGTTTTTTACGATTTCCATTTTACAAATTTTACTCTCTAGCCATACCCTAAGTAATGTCAAGAAAGGCTACACCAATAAATTTGCGAGTAAGCGAGATGGACCTTATATTATTTCCACAGTTATCACATCTAATTCATATGAACTTTCCAAACGTGGTAACTCTGAAATACTTGGTCGTTACCATGTAGCTGACATTACCCCGTCCTATGCTAAAGAAGAGGCACCTACACCCCAACCTGTTGTTTCTAAGAAGAAAAGGTGTCGCCCACGAGAAATATAGTATTTTGCTAGATGTCGCTGGAGGACCATTGCGCCATCTAGAGAAGGAGTGTGTAACATGATGATGGGCTATAAACAAGAGCAGGCAAAGCTAAAAGACATTGCGTAATATTAGCACAGTATTGTTTTAAGCTTTTAACAGTTCATTAACTTGAGGTCGAGACTTGTGTTTTCATAATTGTTTATACCCGGTTTTCATTTGTTTATTCTTAATAATCATCATTCGTCTTAGTTTTTGTGTTTATTAATTATTAATGTTAAAGGAACTTTGTTTAAGCGCGCACCCATAACTTCCTCGATATCAAAATGTCATACGTTCAATGTTTTAATCTGCGACAATATTATATAAATATTAATCAAAGTTAACTATTAATTTTACTTGTGTACTGTATTTTATTTGATCTATTGAAATCAATGTATATAATTATTTGTTTATTTATGCATTTAATCTTTGGGGAGTCTAATTTCATCCATTAAATAAAAGATAAATACCACTTTATAGTATATTAATAATAGTTAATTCAATAAAATAAACTTACTAAAAATGTTTTCCCGTCAATATGCCTGTTTTCTAAAATATTGGCGACGTCTTCATAGCCATTCTGTAATAGAATAAAAAAAGAACTAATTTTAACTAACTCTAAGGAGTTTATTGTTCCATAATTTTAAGTTTACGATCAATTTCAGAGTCTGCAGGTTATATGCATAAAACATTCTTGTTACCTTTTGTGCTCTTATTGATAAAAACTGACTTGTCTGCAACGAATAAAGGTTTAATGAATGCATTTTCATTCTTGTTTTTCACTATATATAATTCTGCTGCAGATGCATTTATGAAATAGTTTTTGGCTAAGTACTTGGTGCAATATTTATTAAATCAAAAGCGATTTTAAAACCAATGAAAGCCACAAAGAGTTTGCGCTGTTCCTTAGTATATTGTTGTTATTATTATTAGTTAACAATTTTTTTAACTATCTAGGCATTCATTTAATACTTTAAAATAGTACGACTCATTCTTTTATTTCTCCCTTTCATTTCTTAATTTTTAATAGTGTATAATATTTATATTTTTACTTACATCTTGTATTAATTTTAACAACTGCACTTCATTTAATAGTAAAACTTTGTTTAAAGCCATTATAACTACATTATCACACTAAAATTATACAAAAACAAATATAGGTATACTAATAACAAATACGTTATAAGTGTTTCCAATTATTATAAAAAATATTTAAAATGTACTGCATAAATCAAAATTAAATAAATCGCGATAAATTCTCTTCCGCAAACTAATATCAACTGTAAAGAACATTATCAATTTGTTAAAGGAAACCACATGATTGTACGCGTCATTTTTCGTCACAAAATCCATCTTAAACTAAACAGCTTTATTTTTATAATTTAATTATTATTAATTAATATTATTATCTACTAAATTTTTAGCCTGTCAAAATTATATCATAGTTTTCTTTTAATTTTAAAAGAATAGTAAAATATATCTGTCACATATATTATTTAATTGGTGTGAACGACGCATATCTAATATTTTGTATATTCTCGATATATTATAATATAAAAAATATACATACAGCAGCGCTATATCATGCTTAACATATCAACCACAACTACACTTTTTCATTCGAGGTAAAGCCAGGTCCCTCATATATAGACTGTACAAAGTTCAATTTATAAGCAATCTGCATGGACGAAATAACTTTTCACAATACCGAAAGTTTTTTAAAAAATTTATTTTATTTTTAAATTGCAAAAAATATTAACATTATCGAGATATAAGCGAACAAGTATTGAAATTGGATGCTGCACAAAACTGAGTTTCTAAGGTATCAGCACTATTCTTAGAATTCTAGGGATGGTATGTATGAAATTGTATTATATGTTGATTTCTGTTAAATTTTGATGATATTATTTTTTATTAATCGTAAATCTCCAGATCTTATGACTTCTAACTTGAGATGAAAGTCCAGTTTTGACAGATTATCATCGCTAGAAGTTTCTACAGCTGGGAATATTAGAGTTTGACTTAAATTTGTACAATTTTCTTGGTTAGTTATACAGGGTGTCCTTTAAAATGTGTCCCAAAATTCTCAGGCAGATTCCTTAACCAAAAAATGGAAAAAAAGTTCCTATAGACCTATGTCCTAAAGTGCCCCCTAAGCGAGCAACAGCCTCTCGAAATCATTTTTTTTATTTTGATTTTTTGAATTTTCTTAAAAATGGAAACAAATAAAAGAACCAAATTTTGGCTGTTAAATATGATCAATAATAGTGACCTTTTGACACCTTCAAAAAGAAATTATTTCGTCAGGGGTGTACTTGGGAATTTTTTGAAAATTTTGATTATTCATAACTTTTTGTGTTTTTGGTAATGACTTATCCATATTTTTTTTTACATTCTACATTGAAAACTACGTCAAAAAGGAATACTTGTTTGATCTCGATTGGAGCAGCCGTTTCCGAGAAAACATCATCCAAAGATATTCGTCCACTTTAGCTTAATTTTCAATTTTCCTAAATTACCTCGGTGAATCTCGTAAATAAAAATAACTTTTTTAGCTCTCTCTAAATAATTGTAGTTCAAATGTCGTGGTGGGACTATTTTTATTTAATAATAAGAAACGGTTTAAAAAAATATTTATTCTAAAAAAACAAATCAAAAAAAATTAAAGCAGATGCTCAATGTGGCGACCATTGGTTTCCACATACAAGCGCAACCGTCGCATCATAGACTGTCTTACACGAAAAAATACTTCAGGATTATTCCTAAGAACTTCGCAATGATGAAAAACTCGTTCTTCCAATTCTTCAACTGTTTCAACAGGACTGGAATAAACCAATGATTTTAAATAACCCCAAACAAAAATATCCATTGGATTTAGATCTGGTGAACGAGGTGGCCAGTTAACAGGACAACCTCTGCCAATTACTCTACCCTCAAATCTTTCGTTAAGGTGCTGTCTAGCTTCAAGGCTGTAATGTGGTGGAGCTCCATCATGCATAAACCACATGTTATGTGTGATTTGAATCGGAATATTATCAAGAAGCTCATGTAAGTTATTTTCCAAAAAAAGCCTGTATGCTGCTCCATTTAACCTATTCGGCAAAACAAATGGTCCAATAAGGTAATTATCAATAACTCCAGCCCAGACGTTTATTGAAAATTTATCCTGGTGGTGACGTTTAACAACCGCGTGAGGGTTATCTTCAGCCCATTCATGCATATTTCGAAAATTTATTATACCATCTCTAGTGAAACCAGCTTCATCGGTAAATAGCACTTTATTAAGAAACATTGCATCTTGATTACATCTTCCAAGAAACCATTCAGAAAAGATAACTCGCGGCTCATAATCAGTAGCTTTAAGTGCCTGAACTTTTTGAATGTGGTAAGGGTACAATTGTTGTTCACGCAAAACTTTCCATACCGTGTTACGTCCGACTCCCACTTCTGAAATTAAATGAGAGAATCTGTGTAGTGAATAGTTAAGAAAGAGAATCCATTGATTTGGGAAATCAGATTTTTTCTGCATAACGCAACTCTTTTCGATACGAAAAGTCGTGAAATGTAAGAGAAGCAATAACAAGTAAAAAAACTAGTTTTATACGATAAGGTATGGGGTAGCTAAAATAATAAATAAGTAATTACTTACCATTTGCTATTTTTCTGGTACTTGTCGATGGGGTTTCAGCTACCCTATCCAAAATTGCTTCTTCCAAAGCAGGAGTTCTCACATAATTTTGTCTTCCACTGTTACTAGAGTTTTTCTTAAATGTACCAGTTTCCCGAAGTCTATCGTCAATTCTAGAAAACGTCTTAGCGCATGGAAGATGCCTATTTGGAAAGCGCTCCTGATAAAGTCTGCGAGCTTCATTGGCATTTCCAGAAGCGAGTCCAAAACATAAGTGCATGTCCGTCATTTCGCCGAATGTGTAATCATTATTGTAGTTATTGTGAGCCATTTTAAACAAAATAATAACAATACAACGAATCGCACCAGAACACTTTTAGAAATAATGTTTAACTGAAGAAACATTTTTATCAGTGAGCGAAAAAAATTATCCATGAAACACAAAAACGCCAAAAAAATACATATTTTTACTTTTTTATTCTAAACAGCTAAATACAAACCTTATGGTCTTCATAATAAATAAATGGGAACTAAATTTTTAAATTTTATTTAGAGAGCTAAAAATAGTATACAGGGTGATTGATTAGTGTGAGGAAGCTCTGTAGATCTGTTATAATAAAAGTAGGCAGCTTTAAGCTTCACATTTTAAAATTAGTTACGATGTGACAGGGTGTTTCATAAGGCCGTGCCAAATCAAAGTTATGTTTTTTAAATGGAACACCCTGTATATTTTTATATTTTTAGAATCTGCTCGATAATCTGATTTCAATGATATATCACACTTGTTATCTAATATGAATAGTAAAGGATCTACAGCTACTCAAAAATCACATTTTTTCAAATTCAGGTGGCTGTTGTAGCCAAACAGTTGGAAATCGAGGAAAACGGCTTAAAGTCCCTATCCTAACTTTTTAAGGTCTATTCAGTGACATAAAATACATATTATTTGATACAGGGTGATCAAAAATCCAAAATCACATCCGATTTTTGATCACCCTGTATCAACTAATATTTTTTGCCACTGAATAGACCTTCAAAAGTAAGGATAGGGACATGTAAGCCGTGTTCCTCGATTTCCAACTTTTTGGCTACAACAGCCAAAATTGAAAATTAACCTAAACTGCACGAATATCTTTGGATGATGTTTTCTCGGAAACGGCTGCTCCAATCGAGATCAAACAAGTATTCCTTTTTGACGTAGTTTTCAATGTAGAATGTAAAAAAAAATATAGATAAGTCATTACCAAAAACACAAAAAAGTTATGAATAATCAAAATTTTCAAAAAATTCCCAAGTACAACCCTGACGAAATAATTTCTTTTTGAAGGTGTCAAAAGGTCACTATTATTGATCATATTTAACAGCCAAAATTTGGTTCTTTTATTTGTTTCCATTTTTAAGAAAATTCAAAAAATCAAAATAAAAAAAATGATTTCGAGAGGCTGTTGCTCGCTTAGGGGGCACTTTAGGACATAGGTCTATAGGAACTTTTTTTCCATTTTTTGGTTAAGGAATCTGCCTGAGAATTTTGGGACACATTTTAAAGGACACCCTGTATATTTCAAACTTCTGATAATTTGGCAATCAATTGGAATTTCGACAATAAAGGTCTCTTTAGGTTTTATAACTTCTTCTTGATTATGGCAGTGGACCTTTAAGATTTCATATTTAAGCAAGATGATGTACCATTGATTAGTGTATTTAAATTTTGTGACGGTGGAGTTATGTATATTGATGAGCGGGGTTTTTCAGGCTCAGTAGTTGGATCTCACTTGTGTTGGTGTCTTGAATTTCTTGTATTTCCAGATCCTTACAGAAGTATATTGTTGGTAAGATTTTCTTGCAATTTTCATACGTATAAACGTAGTACGACTTATTTATAACTATTTATTTTCAAGTAAAATTACCATAAACTGACTCTTTTCAAGAATAGGAATTGGCTATATGTGATATAGATCGAAATCAACAGAAGAAGTTATTTGACTATTTCATATATAACTTTCAATTTTTACTAATTGTTTTGGTATCAATGTATTTTTTAATGTAACTTTTAGAGGTAGTTAGTTTATTTTGTATTAATTCCTTTTATATACAGGGTGTAACTAAATAAGTGTAAAACATTTAAGGAAATGATTCCTCATCAAAAAAAAAGGATCTTTCATATAAAGAAACTTCATTGGAGCATCCCTTGTTAAGATACAGCCCCTTAAAGGGGGTACATAAAATTTGTTTAACAATTTTCTACTACCAAAAAGATACTTAGCCAGTAATTTATTTGGTTTACCCCATGGTTGTATGGGGTGGAAAACCCAACCCCTAAAATTTCGTTCCAACGTAACTTTTTGTCTTATTATTTGTTTACCATTTAAAATTTTATTTCCGATAGCCTGTTTCATTCTAAACAAAAAATGTTTCTTGAATTTTTTACCCAAAATATACCAGTTCGCAGCAAAAAGTTATTTTACGAACAAGATAGATATCGCCATAAAACGAAAATACGAAACTAATTTATCTAGTAGGCCGCTATTAGCGATACTGACAATTACATTGAAATCAAGCTGGCAGTTTGTAAATTTTTGAAATTGAAGTAATACTAATTGTGTATTGTTGTTCTGTTCGTAATTTGTTACTTTAATAATTCACTTGTTATTAAAATGGCATTCACAAATGAGGAAATGGCTGATATGGATTACGTTTACGGTCTGTCGCAGGGGAATGGGTTAGAAGCTTCTAGAAGATATGCTGAAATGTATCCTCAACGGCAGCATCCTTCACATAGAATATTTTCCCGACTTCATCAACGATTACGAGAATATGGTTCATTCAACAAAAGAACGCACGATTGTGGTCGCCATCGAGAAGTGAGAACACCACAGCTTGAGGAAGCACTACTTAATTTTATTGAAGAACAACCTACTACCAATACTAGAAAGATTGCTTTTAAGCTAAATATTGATCATATGACGGTATTTCGAATTTTAAAGGAACATCTCTTATACCCTTACTATCTGCAACGGGTACAGGCACTGTTACTGCGAGACTTTCCGAACCGTGTTGAATTTTTCAATTGGATGCTGGAAATGCTTAGAAGAAATCGTGACTTTCTGAAGATGATCGAATTCACAGACGAATGTAGTTTTTCTCGGGACAAGATTATTAATTTTCATAATTACCACATATGGGCTGATGAAAACCCTCACGCTATTGTCGAAACTCACCATCAAGAACACTTTTCTCATAACGTGTGAGCCGGAGTTATTGGTGATTATTTAATTGGGCCTCATTTTCTACCTCCTCGATTAAATGGTGAGGCAAACGTTCAATTTTTAAGAGAAGTGCATCCCGTACTGCTTGAGGAAGTTCCTTTGGGCGTCAGAAGGGATATGTTTTTTATGCATGATGGGGCTCCCGCTCATTTTAGTCAAGTAGCATGTCAGCATTTAACTGAAACATATGCAAATTAGTGGATAGGTCGAGGAGGACCACAGAATTGGCCCGCTCGATCCCCGGATTTCAGTCCTCTTGAGTTCTCTACTTGGGGCCATTTGCAGCATTTGGTTTATCGTACTCCTGTTCGCGATGTAGAGGACTTAAGAAACCGCATCATCAATGCGTGCAGGGTAATTAGAGAGACTTCAGGATTATTTGAGCGAATACGTGGCCTAATGCGCCGACGTCTGACTCATGTTTCATGTCTGAAGGTAGACATATTGAACATTTACTATGATTTCTACATGTTGTATGTTTTGTTATTAATAAATTAGTTTTGATTTTTCCCCTTTTTAATCATTTAATGCAGGTAGTAACTACAAAATAACAATAAATCCAGTTCGCATTTATGACGATGTATCTCTGAAGTTGTTCGTAAAATAATTATTTGCTGCGAACTGGTTTATTTTGGGCAAAAAATTCAAGAGATATTTTTTGTTTAGAATGAAACAGGCAATCGGAAATAAAATTTTAAATCGTAAACAAATAATAAGACAAAAAGTTACGTTGGAACGAAATTTTAGGGGTTGCGTTATCCACCCCTTACAACCATGGGGTAAACCAAATAAATTACTGGCTAAGTGTCTTTTTGGTAGTAGAAAATGACAGGTTAATTTCAATATTGTAACTTGTTTTGTGCTTGTGAAAAAAATTGTTAAACAAATTTTATGTACCCCCTTTAAGGGGCTGTATCTTAACAAGGGATGCTCCAACGAAGTTTCTTTATAGAAAAGATCCTATCTTTTTTTCGATGAGGAATCACCCCCTCAAATGTTTTACACTTATTTAGTTACACCCTGTTTACTTTAATTATCACGTAAAGTCAACTGCACTAATTATACTTGAGTGCATTTTTTCTCATTTGCTAAACGTTGTTGAACTTTCAATATCTTGAATTATCGAATTAATTTGACAACTAATGTATTTTTTAGTATTCGTGTATCATAAACCATCCCAAACAAACTCAAAAGCGTGCAGAATCGAGCGTTTATCGCACGCCGTGCGTATAAAGGTTGCTAGGTAACCTCTGCAATAAATAGGTTTAGATTATGTCAGATTTTATTTTGAGTTGTCAAATTAATCGAATTATGCATTCCAAACAAATGAATTGCCAGTGGGAAGGTTTGGTATATCTAAGGATGGCGACATACGGTGTATTATATCTACTTTACGTAAAATCATGAATAATGGATAACATTTAAATATTTTATGTCAAACACAATAAAAATAATATTTAAAAACCCACCTATACATTTCTTCATAAATTGGCAGGCTTGGCGACTACTACTTCGAATAAAAATAGCGTCCAAGTTGCAAGATCATGTCGCTACCCCCTTAGATATACAATAATTTCCCACTGGCACCTATTGTTTGACAGGTCGTTGGAATGCCTAATTGTTTACAACTCAACCTAAATACAAGTAACATGAACAGAAAAAATAAAATAAAAACGTTTTGTCTGAAGCCTGACTGAAAAAAATAAAGATTTTTTAAATTCCTGATCTTTGTTCGCTCCTTTCATAAACGAATACAACTTGTGTTAAGATACTATATTTATTCCATTTTTAACCCTTAGAATACCTTGCAGTTTTAAATGAATACACCAATGTGACAAAGATTTGTAAATTCTGGACATTTCCACATATACGCTAACATAAATCATCTATATTTTGAGTGTGCTTCTGCTTCATCCATAATACTAACTTTTCATATTCCTTGTAAAATAAATTCTTGAATTTCACAGGTAATAAACTCAACTTCGGCTTCACAGACGCTAATTCTTTAATTTCCGTCGACATTTTAAATACGTACAAAAATGACGTTTAACCCATTTACGGCCGCTGATGCGTATACGCATCACTGCACAAATTATTTTTTTATGGAATATTTATTCGTTTTGAACATGAAATGTACACATGCATCATTGAAAGAAGGTACAACAAAAGTGAAAGAATCGTATTTTAGAAAAGTTTTTCATTTGTATTCTTTCGGAAAGTGCCCAAAAAAAACCGAATTTTGTTACATATTGTTCCGAAATTTTCAAAACTCAAAATATTATATACATATTATCATTTGCAAAGTTTTGATGCCCACATTTTATTAAATATACTTCAAAATAATAAAATACAAATGTGTGATCTAAATGAACCTGCCCTCCCCTAAATTTGATCTTGAATTATATTGTTGCGTATTCGCATCACCGGCCGAATAAGTGTAAACAACTTTCGGCACGTAAATAGTTTTAATGTAGATGTATTCTGTAACTGTACAATTGTTTAGTCTTAAACTAATCAAGTTTGAGTGCGTGTCTCTGCTTGAGTTTTTATTGTTTTGAAAAATGTCGAAATTTCTGAGAGAAAGGTGGCTTAAAGCTCTCCTTAGAGGAGGTAATATGTGATTTGGACGATGAAAATGGTAAGTATGTTGTCATTCTTGGAGGTTTGTGCACGTTTGAACATATTATTTTTTCTGTATGTGTAACACAGCAAATTTTTCATACTTTCTAGAGCAAATCGACGCTATCTATATTCCACCCGAGATAGATCAATTGACAGACGAGGCAGATTTCTCAGAGGATCGGGCTGATAATAGCCAAAATATTGATATAGCAGGAACTTTCGAGATTCATACCAGCCCAGACGATCTATATGAGGAATCTGACGATAAACATTTAGCCGCCCAACGCCAACAAATCCTGGAAGAAATGAGAGAGAGTGGAAAACCGACTTGGAGAGCTGGGCAATTCGTGCACCAACATCTTCCTGTATCTAAAGAACAGGAACAAATTCGAGAAATAAAAGGCGAATTAGATGGCCTGACCGTTGGATTTTTTTTTTAAGTTTATCGACGATTAGTGATGCCGCGAGACAACACGAGACGAGAGAGTGGCCTCTCTCGTCTCGTCTCGTAGGGCGAGAGAAAACTGTTCTCTCGTCTCGACGAGAAGGCGCTTCTCTCGATCGAAAGAGCCTTCCTCTCGTCTTGTCTCGTCTCGTTTCTCTCGTGATAAAACAATATCAAATTTAAATTTGAAAAAGACGAAACATGAAAAAACGGTAAAATTTGTAAGACAAAAACATATAATTTGCGCATTAGTACTAGGGATGCGCAAATTTTTTCAAACACCGATGTATCTGTAAACATCGATGTTTTCCAGAAGCGTTCATTGAAGAGCAAAAAAAACAGGAAAAAGAAATATAAACCATCATACTAAACGTGACGCTTAACAAAAAACCAAGAAACATTGAGAAGAAAATCATCGATGTTAATGTAAAAATCGATGTTAGCAAATAACATCAGATTAAAAAACATCGATGTTGAACATCAATAATCGAAACCTAAAAATCGATGTTCTTTTAAACATCGATACATCGTGCACATCCTTAATTAGTACCCAAATTTGACAATAGGAAATACTTATGTCTCTCTGTCAGTCTGTCACAGTCGTTTTACAATTGAAATTTGAAGTAATAAGTGGCCCAGATTAGGCGTTAACTAAAAACGAAAATACTTTGTTTTGTAAGTCAGTCGGAGAGGGGGGAGAGGTTAAATTGGAAGTTAGATTTTTTCTAATGCAATCCTGCGATGTCAAAAGAAAGCATTTTGTAGTATGTCTTCAAAATGCAAGAAGATAGAGACATAAAACAAAAAAGATGAAATTAGAGAAACATGATATTTTTGTTGTAATGAAATGCACTTTACTTGAGACGTAAAATAGAGGGCGTTACTATCATTAAATTTTCTTATGGAAAGTAAAGTCCTTTAATACCCCATTTGAAAGATATATTGATTATATTTACTTCCAAGCAAACAATTTTAATTTTGTTATTTTGTTTTGTTTTTACAAAAATTAAATTCTTGATAATCCTCGTGTGCCTTGATAATCCTCGTGTTCCGCAATAATCCAAGAAATGTTAGATAATGTTAAAAGAGAATTTTTTAATAAGTTTTTTTGCTAAGAAGTTATGAAAAATGTAATACGTCAAGTGGTTTTTAAATCACCTTTGATATTTTTAATTTATTTATTTTAGTAAATACAAGAAGCGTTTCCTTAATAATAAACAATAATTGTTAATACGAGAGTTATCAAGAATGTAACTCATTAGTAAAGGCCCAGAACATGTCTGTATAAGAACAAAGTACCAGCTACAAAAAATTGTCATTTGTGCAGTGTTCCCTCTAACAGTAAAAAATTGCTTAAAATTATAAAAGATACTGACTTTACTCTGTACTAGCCAAAATGTTAATTATCCATTGTATAATATTGTAAAAAACAGCATTTATAAGATAATATACCTCCGGTAATAATCCTTTGAGGTTGAAGTGGTTAATAAAAAAAAGAAATTAACCTAATTTATGAATTTATGTAATGTAATTTCTATAAAAATATAAAAACATAAATCTGTTGTAAAAATATAGAAAATATCTTTTAAATGAGGTATCACATAACCCTACTTTCCATAAGAAAATTTAAAGCTAGTAACTCCCTCTATCTTACGTGTCTTAAGTAAAGTGCATCTCGTTATAACAAAAAGTTTTACCTCGTTTTTGTTTTGTTATATTTTTTCATTTAGAAGTTAAAATAGAGGAGGGTACAATTTTCGTCCCCACTGTATATAATACATTCGCGTGTATTACCTTTTCTTTGACAGTTTTTCGAAAAAACGCTTACAAATTTTCAACTTATCTTCAAAAGTAACCTCACCAAAGCAGAATGGATTAAATATAAGAAATGATTGTATAAATTTTAAATAAATGAAATGAGAAATATTTTTTCCTATAAATCACTATTTATAAAATCCTAATAACACAAGTATCATTTGTTACCATGTAATATTTCGCTGTTCCGGTAAAACAATGACGCAAGTGCAAAATTATGATATTTTTTTTTAACGTCATTAGTTTCCAAATTAGTCTCTCTATGCGGTATAACAACGGCATAATTTTATATCCACCTTCGGCCACTAGATGGTAGTTGCGTTAGTTTTAAAATATTAACGTTTGCCCTTCCACTTTTGGAAAACAATGACACATAAATCAGTTGTGTCTGCAACTTTAAGAAAGACGTTACTTACTCCATGGTTAAATGTTGTATTTTCTATTTAGGACAAGTTCTTTGTGATTTATATGGGCAAATTTGGAAGTAATAATATTTGTTTTTCGTCTCTCCTGAAAAATTTATAATTTTGCATTTGCGTCATTGTTTTACCGGACCAGCGATTTATAGAATAGGTGTGTTATAGTTAACTTTTTGACTATCTCGAAATCTAATATGTTAAAATTTTAAGTTACGATAAGCAATTGAAAATTTCAAATAAGCAAATAGAAAATTATTGTTCGAGAGAGCCCGAGAGAGTTCGAGAGAAACGAGAAATTCTCATAGAGAGATGACACTCTCTCGTCTCGTCTCGAATCTTTTTTCGATAGAAAATGTCTCTCTCGTCTTATTCGAGACGAGACAAGACGAGACGAGAGACGAGAATCTCTCGTCTCGCGGCACCACTATCGACGATAGCGTAATGGAGTTAATTATTAAGTTTTCTGAAAAATGCCCACAAAATAATAACAGACATGACTTCTATCTATCACGAGAAGAACTGCTGAATTTTCTAGGAATCATACTGTTTTCTGGATATGTAGTATTACAATTTACCACGATTCAATTTTAATTTCGACAAAAAAGTCAACGGTTTAAAATATATAGCTATTAACAATAATTTTAACCACTCTACTATTAATTCTGTTGTCAATGAAGCTTAAAATAAGGTTCCAGAAGGCCTTGAGATCCTTCAGCTAATTTTAAACAATTTTCTTTACCCTTTTTAGGGAGAATTTCAAAGTGCTCTGTCCAATTCAAAAGTTGAAATTTATATTTTTGATGAAACACCACGTATATTGGTAACACTCCTATTAGTGAGCAAATTTTTATAAGAGAAGCATCTCTTGGCGACGTTGTCAACTACATTAAATCTGTACACTGGCTAAGAGGTGCCTCTTTACTTAAAAGGATGCACAATGGGCCTACTGAAGCTTAGGTGCCGTTGGTTAACCCACCCTCCACACCTTACAGATACAGATAGTAAGCATATTAGATATCCTGATAAAATTATGTTTGGTCATCATATAAAATAACAATCATAGTTTTAGTGCTACACAGAATTCTACTCTCCTAAATAATATTTTTAACTGTAATTTTAAACTAAATATCCTTGAAATTTACCAAGAATCTACAAAACCATCTCGACCTTTGTTATCACTCAAATTCACATTGATCGCAAAATTCCTCCTTTGTTCAAAAGTATTGGCAATATTTGATCAAAAGTGGCCCGAATCTCATCCTCTTACATTTTTATCAACAAATTTTAAAATAACTGTCAATTTTCGTTACATAACTTTATCTATAACCACCATAGTAAATCGTATATTATGTATCGTTTTGTTTATAAGTAAATACATCATTACAGATACTGTTACGTAATGAAATTCTAAAACTGTCACGTAATTATATATATAATACATAACAGTTTCATTTATCAAACTATCCATATTACTTTCTTGCTAGGTGATCGCCATGGTTACGATAAACAGTTCTGACATTTCATAAATAGAAAAATCGCCATTTTTGTAGTTACAAAATTATTTTTTTAAAGCATAAAAAGAATTTGTCAGATAGTAAAAATGAATTTCAAGGAACTCCTCCTAATATTCTTGAAAAAGCTGCTAATATTACTAACAAGTTACAGCCTTTAAAATCAAGGGCAAGGTATGAAAAAGAATACCAAAAGCTTATAGACTGACGTATAAAAAACAATGCAAACTAATTCTTTGAGAATGTGCTTCTGGCATATTTTGGGGAACAATTCAAACCTACCTGCATCATTTTAGGCAATGTATTCTATGTCATTCGTCATTTCCATATAAAATAAAGTGAATTTTGAAACGTACCCAAACTTAAAAGCAGTCAGATGGTTTTTAAAAGCAGAAATTGTTTTCATATAATGAGTAAATATTTAAATAATGCTCTTAATTCACAATAATATTAACAAAGGTAGGTATTTAAAACGATTTTTCTTCAGTTAATTTAGGAGTTGCATTTGCAATTTACAATATTTTTAATTAGATGTACTTAATAAATGTTATAGGTTACGAAAACTTTCTCGTTATTAAGAATGTATGATTGTGGTTGTAGATAAAGTATAGTACATTTCTCGAGTTGTAAGAGCAATTACATGCTCATAAAATTACTGCACCCGCCTCTAACGTGGCTCGTGTGCAACTTTTCTACTCGCCTGTAATTAGCTTCTTACTACACTTGTTATTTAATATACTAGTATTTATTTATAGATAGGAAAAGGTTTGAATTTTGAAATTTTTCGCCACTTATTTAACTTATTTTTAAATTTAAAATATATATCAGTTGTTATTCGTATTTAGTAATGTATAATCTTTTATGTTCGTAGAATACTTGACTTTCTGTCAATGTCAAATCATATATCACGAGTCTTTGTCATTTATTACATTCGACCATGTATTAGGATAGATACGCCTTAGTCGTGGAAGTAGTGGGTTTAATGATTATCCAAACGGAGAGAGGAGAAAGGTCCACAAACGGAAAACTTGGCAGTGCCGTACCGGAGGGAAGGGGTTATATATTGTTAATTACTATAAAATGCTAGATTAAAGCGGAAGGACATGATTTTAAAAATATTGTATTTTAGCGTATATTTTCAACTTTCAATGTAAGAATAGTATTTCACAGTATTGTGATACTACATAGACCATGCACAGGCTTGACTTCTTTTTGTATATAATTTACTCAATTTTATAGGATTATTAATTTTGTACTTTAAACAATTTATATACATTTTGAGTAAATATACCTACTATAAAGCATGACTGATGAGGGAGAAAAGAAAATAAAAAAATATTGTGAAGAACCCGTTTTATATGTGAAGCAAGAATATTATACATATTTCTGACTACATACCTTTTTTGATGAAATAAAATAAAGACCAAGACACAAATATGGAGATTAATGAACTTAATTATTTACAAAGTTCTGTAGAAAAATTTTGCCGTACACAAGTTAGGGGGAACAGAAGAAATAATGGCATTATTTTAACAATTCAGACAATGCATGAAGTGATTAATTTAATATAAGTAGCGTCGATTGAAATTTTCTGATAATATATTTTTAAATACCTATAATAAGAATTTTTAATTTAAAATGGTTTTATTTGGATAAATGGCTATTTTTTTAAAAAATTTATATGCAAATAAAAACCTACAGTAAATAGGTACATTTTATTTAAAAATAAGTTCCACATTAAATATAATTAAAAATAAGCTTCAAGATTTATATTTTAAGACTTTATTTTCATTTTTTAAAATAATATTTAAGAAGGTCCTTTCGCCACATCTCTCGCCTCAAATGTTAAAAAAAAAGTTATTAGATTATGACTAAAATTAATTTTTTTCTAATACTTGAAGTCCTTATTTATCTAATACTGAACTTTTAACTATACCTTACCTTGCAAATTTTTGAGAATTTTTTTTTTAAAATGTATGTATTTGTACAGTGCCTCACGAGAAAGTAAGTCCTCAACAACAATTCTCGAATTATACTATTATTTATTGATTAGATGGAGTAGAAAAAAACTAAAAATAAGGTTTTTGAAATATTTAGATTTTGTTTTATACAATAAAATATATATAGTAAACCGTGGAACTTATTGAGAAATTAATATTAAAAAATCACAAAAAATTTTGAAGTAACCTAGTTGAAAATTTTTTGTGATTTTTTAATAATAATTTCTCAATAATTTCCACGGTAACCTATATATTTTATTGTAAAAAACAAAACCTAAATATTTCAAAAACCTTATTTTTAGTTTTTTTTCTACTCCAGCTAATCAATAAATAATAGCAAAATTAATTATAATTCGAAAATTGTTGTTGAAGTCTTACTTTCTCATAAGACACTGTACAAACACACACATTTAAAAAAAAAAATTCTCAAAAATTTGCACGGTAAGGTTTAGTTAAAAGTTCACTATTAGATAAATAAGGACATCTACTATTAGAAAAAAATTAATTTTAGTCATAATCTAATATTTTTTATTTAACATTGGTGGCGAAAGGACCTCCTTAAAGTAGTTCATTCGTAAAACGGCTTTTCTTAAGAATTCAATAAAATTGAAATATAAGGTTAATGAAAGTGTCTTTTACGAAACTAAAAAAAAAAAAAAATATTTTTTGACGTCTGTGAAACGAGACATTAACAGTCAAATTGTGCATAATTAATAGTTTTGAAGCCTGTCATGTACACAAGCAATGCATTTATTTTAAGATATCTCGAAAACGGTTCTTTTTTTTAAACTAATGTAATGTAAATCAAGAAGTTATAACATTTTCTAAAAAAACGCTGAATTTTTTGACGGTTTTGGTAAAAAGATATTTATTTTTAAAATAAAAATATTTTTAAAGCAGATCGACGCGTAGTGGAATACAATGATTACAACTTGACAACATTGTTAGTTCAGAAGCACTATATTACACTCGATCAGTTAAAAGAGGTTAGGTTGTTATAACCTCGTGACGTGTTCTTGAAAAATTAATTTGTCTACATTATTATGAACTGGAATCGACGGTTCTGTTTGAGCCAAAATAAACCCTTAAAATAAGTATGTCACAAATTTTTATAGGTATACACTTGATAGCGCATCATTCATATATTTGTGACGTTGCCGGATGGATTTTAATTGAAATAATAACGTATCCGTACATAAGCTTACATGTGTTGTGTTCAGTATCTTACAAAAATAACATTTTATAACATTGATAATCTCAAACTTTTGGTATTCACCATTAGGCGATATTTTAGTGTACGACTGTCGCGCATGAACTACCTTAATAATTACTACATGTAAACAACTCATTTGAAATTGGTCGGTATTAGATACCATAAGTATTTAGTATATTTTCCTGCAGTAAAATTGTTTACAATTCAAAATCCAATGGTAGGCAGTACCCCGCGCATATGAGAACATCATTATGTTCCTTTATAATCCAAGGGGTTTTATCGTTTCTTCTTAAAATTGACTTCTGATATTTCGAAAGAAGAGTCACTTCTATGGTTTTATGCAATATTCAACATTTTAACTGATAGTACGCAACGTTGTTACCATGTACAATTATTATATAGACTCCTTATCAGCGCGAATAACAAACATAATTTCCATATCAATTTGCTTTTAAATGCCCAATTAAACGGATATATGAAGAATCCTGAAGACTTACGTAAAAATTATTAAATATTACGATGCAATAGCTAATTATACAAAAAATGCTTACCAAAATATGAATGGCATGTCACGACGCATTTGTCACAAATAAGGGTAGATTAGATATTAGATTTAAAAAGAGTTTGACATTATTTGTCCGTGTTCAACGCGACCTTTTCAGATCTATTGTGGGACTCCATTTGTTTTAGAGTATGTCATCTAGACTTGGACTTTTTTATTAGACTTGACAGTGGCATCCACATGCGTATAGTTACATGTGTCTGGATTTTCTTCACATAACGTATGTCCGTAAAGTTTTCGGAAAAAATAAAACATTTATTTTTGGCCTTACACGGGCCATAAGCCTTTAGACCGTTGCTAAATCGATCTCACGAATTTTTTGCAGTATTCTTCGTCTTAACTGCTTCTCATTTTGGGCTTTCCATCCATTATCATATACTTTTCGACTTAAAAGGGCCCAAAACTCTTCTATAGGCCTCACCTGAGGCACATTTGGAGGGTTGTCGCGCTTAGGAACAAAATTTATATTTTGAGCAGTTAACCAGTCTCTCGTTCTCCTAGCGTAATGGGATGATGAGTATGTTTAAAGTTACGAAGTTTTGAAAGACATCTCTCAATGTAAATCTCCGCATTGATAGCTTCACCGCGAACACGTCCAACATGTGGCTGTGAAACACCAGCTTCCGAAATGGCACACCACACTAAAATTTTGTCGGCAAATTTAACCTTGCCTTTAAATCTAACATAATCAGGAGCTTCTTCCGCATTACGTGTATAAAATCCATCGTTACCTCTCATTTCGGAATTTGATAAAGTAAAATATTTTTCATCATCCATAATAATAATAATTTTACCGGGAAAATGAATACGTCTCAAAGCACGGCAACATCTGAGAATTTTTTCCAACTGAGCTACTGTGTATTTAGGAGCCTATCTTCTTTTATAATATTTTAAATTATTTCTAGAGAGTGTTCTACTTACAGTCATCCGGCAAACATTGTGTCTTCGGCCAACTTTGCGCAATGACTTTCCTAAGTTGTTTTCTACACTTTCAACCAATCTCCATTCTCGTGCACGACTTAAAACTTTTGGCCTCCCATTTTTTGGCAAATGAATGCATGGTATGCCATTTTCACAGTCTTTAATAGTCTGGTAAATTGTGGTAGTAGAAATATTTTGGGCGCTAAAAATTGTAACAATATCGCGCTTAGGTACTTGTCCAACTAAATGATAAATACTTTGACGAATATTAAGCTTATACGACATCTTGACAAACAATTAGTCAAAACTGAGATTTAGCAACATACTTTTAGTTGTTTACTAACTTTGTTTCCAATGGCAACTTGATCCTAGGCTGTCTGCGATAAATAAATAAAAATAGATTTTTTTCCGAAAACTTTAGGGACATACGTTAGTATTAGAAATATCAATCTAGCTAGACATTCACATTGGTGCAGGACGTGGATTGATGTTCCCTTTTCTTATTCACAGTACTTGAATAAATAAAAAAAAAGAATTAATTACAAAATATCTTAGAATTTAAAAATAATTTAATTTTGTAAAAGAAGTGAAAACTTACTTTTTAGAAGATACCTTGGGAGATTCTACTTCTAGTACACAGCAACTACGCTTGCTTATTACATTATTCTTACTTCTTTTTTGCAAAAAAAAGTAAAATGTTTACGTGTATTTAATACGCCAAAATTACAAAATATCGCCCTAAAGTGGTCGAATTATCTGCAGCTTGCGCTAGTATTGCTTTTGCTTCCCCTGCCATAACTTCGCACTGAGCGAATATAATCATCATACGTTTCCACTTATACATTTTCTATACTACTTCCGCAATGAAGTATGTACTAAACACAATAATAAGTTTTCAATAATGGGTTTAGTACAATCAAAAAAGTTTACTTTGTGTTTATTAAACTACAACTGGGAGACAACAGTTTTGAAACCTCAATAACACTTAGTTTCAAAAAAGAATTGTTTGCAATAAATACTTATAAATTACCTTTTACCTATATCAAAACGAAAGTATGTATATAAAGACACTTGTTTACTTACTCTATTGGCAAAACATTGGATTTCAAATAAAATGTTCAATTATTATAGCTAAATAAATATTCAGGTGAAAAGTGATCTAAACAAACTTTGGTATCTTTCAGTTTTGAGATCTTCCTCATTTATTTTCAAGTTGTTTAGCCACAATGACGTTGGACAATTTATCTCGGAAACCTGTAAATGTATATACCATAAAATAACCAGTTTCTACAAGTAGGTATTTTTATATCAAGAAATAAATAAAACGCTAACACAGTTGTTACGCCCATGGGTATCTACATTATTTACATTTCATGAGATTAATTTTGACATAACCTACCTGTGAAAATAGCGAGCATTGGTTTTGGGTGGTTTTGGTCCAACATGTTCGGAAAACTAAGCATTTCTTTACTATTTTGAAATGTATAATCACGTTGGCAGACAATTTATTTTATATTAATAAATAAAACAAGAATATTCCAGTAAAATAAAATACCGAACAAAACTTTTAAAAACATACACAAACAGGCTTTGCCAAATAATCAGTTAAAACATAGTATGGTTAAACCGATGTATCCTAGTGAACAAAATCTGAAAACATCTAATTTCAACACCGATTCAATGCAGAAAAAAATTAAATGAGAAATTTTATGAATATGATCCAGATTCTTGAAAGAACTGTTAAATATTAAGCTCCATATTAAGTATCTTGAACCTTGAAACATTGGGAACTAATCATTATTATCCTTAAACTTTTACCCGAAACAGACACTGTGGCAACCTCTGTTGGTACCATCGTTTGTTGTGCATGTGATTATGGACCTTATTATCATACGACAATTGTTTATGTAAACAAGACGTATCTATTCCAATTTTATTACTTAAAATGAAGGGATTTCATTCTTGGTATTTGTGGTTTTTTTCCCATCATCGGAAAAAATTTAAAATATCGTTTTACTTTACATACTAACTTCGAGTTAGAATCTCAATATCTTAATTTATGTTTATATGCCAATATGGGAGGTACACTTGAGGTACAGAGCCCATAAATACTGGAAAACTCTTTAAACGTTCTTCAATATTCTCGCTAGATCCGGATGGTAAAAGAAGATTTTCATGTATCAAAACCTTTTAATATTTTAACTTTCCATTTAAATGTTAATTAACTTTATTTGAATGTTCGACAAGAGAAGAAATTGAGATTATTTTTGACGTAGTATAAGACCTAAATAGTTAGTCATGTCTTTATGAAACAACCTGTATATAATGCAACATGGTATTGATGCTACATCTAGTATAATTTATTTTAATATAAATGTATTCACATGGATACAAACAAATGTAAAACACCCAAAAAATTAATAAAAAGACAATCTGTCTAAATATAAATTATAAAGAGATACTCAAAATATCAAGGTAACAATTTTTAGTAACGCCTAACGCAAGACAGTAATTTGGCACTCAAAAACGGTTATAAACGTTATAATTGCGGTTAAACAGAGCATTTATGATATGACGTTTTCAAAAATTATTCCTCAACTCCGGTACCCTTTTCACATTGCATTATCTTGCAAATAATGTTTATGACAAGAGGGAAGACAGAATGGGGCAGTAAAAGGGAATAAAACTAAGGTATTACAAGGGAAGACTACAGGTCTGCGGTAGACAAATAATGTTGGTCGGGTGAATATCTATTGTGATGAGAAGAAAGAGACAAATTTGTAATGTTTTAAGACTCGAGTCTTGCTAAGACTGTATCAATGGCTAAGAGGCGAATAAATCGTACATTATATATCTTTTAACATATTTTTCTTAGCTTTTTGGCATTAAAATACGATACGTCTCATTTTAAAATTAAAATATTACAATCTATTGATAAATGAGTAAGTTTAGTGAAACTTTCAATGAAAATATATATCAAAATTTATACATAGAAGGGATGTAGTTTACTGGCATATTGTATACTGAATATATTTAGTGAAATAGCAGTAATAAAAGTAAAAGCATAACATTGAACAAGTTTTTTAACCATCGATCCAATATGTGAAAGGAATAGGTAAATGCATGGAGGAAGGACAGTTAAAAGATACCGTTTTTTTTTTTTTTAGATATTTAGCAAAAATTTTGCTTTGGGAGGGAGTGGTCGATCTAATTAACTACTCTGACGCTAATATAGTTACCTGTAATAATATATTTAAAAATTAGTGGGCTTTTGATATTACTTTTACTTTAAGACGATAATTAACGTTGTAACTGAACATTTTACATTATGTTGGGCTTTCATGAAATAATGATTTTTTTTATGTTGTTTAGCTTTAATACTATCTTAAGATCATCTACCTGCAAAAAGTGTAAAAACGTGTTTTTTGATTAATATTTCTAGTTGGGTACAGAGGAGGGGATAAAAAATATATACATATGTATAGGAAGAATAGAAATAAAACTGTTTACATATTGCCAGGTTCCCAGAATAAGTAACATTCTAAGATGAGTTGGGAGAAAAGAGCATTTCATCTCACACACTGTTGACATATCTATATAAAACCTTTTGTTCTTTATTAACGAATATTTAGTGACATGTAAGAAATCACAATTATTGATATAATGATTAAGTGATTTTTATAAGATATCTCGATTTTTAAAAAAATATTATAATAGTAAAAATTTTATAGTACATACCCATAATGTTTCATTAAAATTATTACCAAATTAATTTTCTAGAAACGTGACAGAAGCGCAATATTTACAGTCATTCATAATTATTATTGTTGACGTAGTAAATAGTTTTGCATTGTCGTTTCTGTGATCTGCAGCTCCGAGGAATTACTACTAGAGGGAGCGTGAAACGAGTTTGTAGGCGACTGTTGCGATAGCAACATCTGTTGAGGAAGTGAGGAAGCGGACACAAAGGGGAAGGTAAACATCCTTCTTGTTCAGTGGCGTATCATTTATCTATAAAAACACATATTGTCCAAACGTTTTAATTGTAAAAAAAAAAACTAAAAAATTTTCTAATTTTACATTTTTTAAAATGAATACAGTCTTATATGTATCTGATGCAGGAAATGAAACAAAATCACTGTAAAGGTCTAATTTTTTTAATTGAAGAATACATCCTTAAAATCAATTTTATTATAAATAAATACAGGAGCAACAAGTTTCGGCCTTACAGGGACATCTTCAGACCTGTAATACAATAATATTTAATTATTATAATGGGTTGGTCACTTACGAATAAAATTAAATAGTATAAACCACAAAGATGGATCCATATTGTAGCGTTACAGCATTGTAGAGTTAAAGCTGTGAAAATAAAAGAGCAGTGCAAATTTAACTAAAAATAAGAAAAATGAGTACGGAATTTACAAGAGAAGAGGTGAGAATGAGCAATTACGAATGCATTTAAATTGCTCAGGATAACAAATAAACCTGATAATATAAAGTAGTAGTATAATCCCCGACAAAGAAGGTCCGGATATGTTAAAGAGAACAGCGTTTTCTCTGTAAATCTGGATAATGTAAGGATGGAGGAAAGACGAAACCTGCTGGCTCAGGTGTAGATGGCTAGAAAAAGGAGCGTGTAGGTGAAAGCTCCAGTAAATATCGTCACTTTCGTCTAATTTTTTATTCTCACTCACCGTTTCGGCTTTATCTTCAAAATTTATTTTCAAAAGAAAATAAAAGTAATCTTTTATGCAAGCATATAATAAAACAACATGAATTCATTATATTTAATAAAAAAATAAACGTTTGTTTCAATGAAAACAACATATATGTGAATATAAAAAATATATAAATAGATAAGATTAATATCAAAATCAATTTGAAAATACAACAAACAGAGATAAAATAAAATAAATTAACACAAATAGAAAGTTAAAAACATACCTTCTAAAAGTAACACATTTTAAGAAGATAAATGTTTAGAAAGTTTATTCCTGAACATAACTATTCTGACGTTTTCCCCCTTTTAATATTATAAGGGTTTTTGTAGTTGAAATAAAAATTATTATTTATTTTGGTCCTAATAAAAATTTAAACATAGGTTATCAAAGAGTAAAATACATAATAGAACTTCATAATCTTAAAACGTTATCAAAAATTATTAATGGTAAAACTTCAAACAATGATTAGATTCTTAAACAAATTTTTTGTTTTTGTTTTGCAAAAGACTTTTTTGCCTTCTTCGGTTGCCTCTGCCACTATTATTTTAGTAGTTTCGAGGAGAATTTTCCTATGGAAACCAGTAGAACCATCAGTTGGTTGGTAACATTTTGATATTTTGGGTCTGGTAAGAGTCTTGTTAAACTTTCTTCTTAGGTAGCTGTAACCTTTTGGAGAATACAAATTTAATCTTAAGTAAGAATTTTATTTGCAAAGGCTCTTTTAATAATATTTTCAAAAGTTCTTGGAATCGTTGTTAACAGAAACCTGCAAAAAAATATATCATTTTATTCCTTAAATATAAGATATCACACAATGCACATTCATATAATATCACTGTGCTAGAAAAATAGTAGGTAGGCACTGAGACAATTTAAAAAAAGCAATTTTGAGAAAATCAACTTTTAATGTCATCATTGTACTTAACTTTTTTATTGCTAAATTATTAATAATGTCTTTTTATGTAATTCAATGTGATTTGTATAATATATATTATAAAAACCTACCGTCAATGTTAATGTGCCGACTTTTGTTTTAATAATTATGTCCTTGTTATGGTAAAAACGCATTTTTAGAAGTTTTCTGAATTTCTTCTTTAAATTATCGTATAGTTGAATTGACTGTGTGTTTAATTAAAGGTATATCTCTTTTTTGTTAAAGCCTTACTGCCAAATTCTCTTTTGAATTACCTTTTTAACGATGTGTCATTTCTAGTTCTTTCCCAATTAAATTGTAGAGATTGTTCATTACACTGCTCGATGGTTGAAGGATTGACGCTGCAATCAGAAAATTGTGTGTTCGCTAAACTAAAATCAACATGTACGAGCATTTTTTGCATAAATACGAAAAAAAACCTAAGTTTAAAGTTTTCTGTGACCCATCCTATAGAAACAAAAAAACAATTTTATTAATATTCAAAGGTATATCGGGGATTTGACAAATGAAGATTTTTATCTCCAAAAACTAAACTTTTATTCATTAAAGAAAAAATCTGTCCAACACATTACTTTTCTATCTAGTTATTGTAGGCTTTTTCCGGTTATTTTGTACAACCTATTGTAGCACCTCTATGAATGTTTAGAGGATAAACTAAATATATACATTTTCCACATCATCTACCTCAAAACATTTTTCTGTAGATATTCATTGAAAACGAAAACACTGAAAAATTTAAATTTAGCACTTTCCCTACAAGTTTTCCATCACGGTCCATTTTAGAAAAATTATGTATAAACAAAAATTATAGAGATCGATATCGCAAACAACTTTTAGTTTAACAATTTTCATAAAAATCAGAATTTTGCACATTTTGTCAAATTTCTCGAATACGGACCATTTCATGAAATTTTGACACAAAACAAAAATTATAGATAATAATATTAGAAGTAACTTTTATTTGAACAATTTTCTTCTCTAAATAACAGATATATTTCATAAAATATAAAAACGGTCTCCCATAAAGTACCCCCCAGATGTTCCTACTTTGTTCAAAATCTAAACATTTTACGTCAGGCCGAAATGAAACTTAAGTTTAAAATTTATTTATTTTTTTCTTTATCCGTTTTTGAGTCTTATACGGTCCATTTTAGAGAAATTATGTATGGAATAAAAATTATAGTAAATTATATTACAAACAACTTTTATTTGAACAATTTTTAAAAAAAATTATTTTTTTTTACATTTTGTCAAATTTTCTCGAATACGGATTATTTTAGGAAAATTTTGTATAAAACAAAAATTATAGATAATATTATTAGAAGTAACTTTTATTTAAAGAATTTTTGTTCTCTAAACGTAAATTACAGATATATTCCATAAAATAAAAAAATGACCACCTATAAAGTACCCCTCCAGATGTTTTGACTCTGCCCAAAATCTAAACAGTTCATTGGACGCTAGAATAAAGCTTAAGATTAAAATTTGATGTTTTTCTGTGTATTGGTTCATGAGTTTTCCATCACGGTCCATTTTAGAAAAATTATGTATAAACAAAAATTATAGAGATCGATATCGCAAACAACTTTTAGTTTAACAATTTTCATAAAAATCAGAATTTTGCACATTTTGTCAAATTTCTCGAATACGGACCATTTCATGAAATTTTGACACAAAACAAAAATTATAGATAATAATATTAGAAGTAACTTTTATTTGAACAATTTTCTTCTCTAAATAACAGATATATTTCATAAAATATAAAAACGGTCTCCCATAAAGTACCCCCCAGATGTTCCTACTTTGTTCAAAATCTAAACATTTTACGTCAGGCCGAAATGAAACTTAAGTTTAAAATTTATTTATTTTTTTCTTTATCCGTTTTTGAGTCTTATACGGTCCATTTTAGAGAAATTATGTATGGAATAAAAATTATAGTAAATTATATTACAAACAACTTTTATTTGAACAATTTTTAAAAAAAATTATTTTTTTTTACAAATTGGAAAATTTTGTATAAAACAAAAATTATAGATAATATTATTAGAAGTAACTTTTATTTAAAGAATTTTTGTTCTCTAAACGTAAATTACAGATATATTCCATAAAATAAAAAAATGACCACCTATAAAGTACCCCTCCAGATGTTTTGACTCTGCCCAAAATCTAAACAGTTCATTGGACGCTAGAATAAAGCTTAAGATTAAAATTTGATGTTTTTCTGTGTATTGGTTCATGAGTTAGGGTGGATACAGACACACACACACACACACACACACACACACACACACACACACACACACACACACACACACACACACACACACACACACACACACACACACACACACACACACACACGCATGCACACACGCATGCACACACACACACACACGCGCGCGCGCACGCGCGTGCGCGCAGAGACACAGACATCATCGCGAAAATAGTCAAAACGTAAAAATCCGTCGAAAACTCGAGGTCGAAAAAATCATGATTCCTATACTTTCTTGTATCTGTATACAGATAGGAAAGTAAAAATGAAAGTTTAATAGCACAAGCGATATATTTTAATTTGTAATATAATATAGAATATTAATTTAAATAAAATACTTTTTAAATTGATTTGTTACATATTTTCCCCAATTGCCTTTTTAACTATACGTTCATGTTTACATTCTGACAGAGCAGCGGCCATATTCCCGAGACCTCTTTGAACTGTGTATAGAAGTCGAAAAAAAAAATCTTCCTTAAAGCCTGTTTTTAAAAAAAAAGTCTATTAAAGGTTATGCTAATTATTAAGTTTGTTTATTTTTTCTCTTTTGTTTTAAGTTATAAATACTTGATACATTTTGAACTAAATTAATGTAAGATTCTTATTTTTGAGTTATTTTTTTAAGTATTTAAAAAAGTATTCACCCCGTATATTTGATTCTATCTTTTATGCAGGATATAATATGTATCATTAAATTAATAATGCAACAAATTAATAACAGTGAAAAATATACTGTATATTAACGGTTTTTTGCAATAGTTGTAATTAAATAAAATGCATTCTTTAAAACCTTTATAGAACTTGTTTGTTGATGGAATATACTTAATTTTTTAAGTGTTCGCTTGCTATTATATATTATTTCATGGATGTAATCTACAAACGATTTTAGAAACTGCCTACTTACAAATTTTCCAACATTTGCAATGTTAATAATTAATAAGTTATCATGCATCCCACAAAGTTCTATTATTAGACTTTTCAAAATCAAAGAGCATATTTATTAGTTTGAATATATAATGAAGAGTGCATTTTCCTATGAGTGCATTTCCCTTTCATTGCAAGCCATTAATTTCATAAAATTCAGCATGTTATGCTTCTGTTCGATTAAATTCAGGGATGTACCCAGGCATATTAGACACATTTTTGATACATCACACTATGCTAGAAAAATAAATAGCATTATTATACATTATTTTTTTAAAATAAAATGATGTGATCAATCACATATAACTAAAAATAAAAAACAAATTAGAGTCCAGTTAGTTTTATTAATAGTATACAAGTTGCATGGTACAGAACTATAAAACCACAAAGACAACACTTTTACATCTCTGAGAGAAAAATACACCAGAGTTCGAATGAATTGTATAAAAACCCATAATAAAGGAAACTGTGGCTATAATTCCGTCAATCACTGGAAAAACAGAAGCCTGATAATATATCCTCCTCAGGTAACAATAAAAAATCTGATTTGTCCAACACATGACTTTCCTAACTAGTTATTACAGGCTTTTTTCGGTTATTTTGTACAACCTATTGTAGCACCTCTGTAAACATTTAGATGTTAACTTAATATACAGTATGGTTCAAATGAAAGGAATAAATTCATTATAATGGAAGTAGGTCGTTTTTCGAAAAAATGCTCGGACAGGTCAATTTTGTTTACTAAAAGCGCAATTTTTTAAATAGACTTTAATTTTCCCCCACTTCCCATTTTTGGGCAGTGACGTCATTGAAAATTTTTTTAAATAGTAACCCCAATTTTTTTTTTCTTGATTTTGATAGATCTTGCAATTTCCTACTCGGAAACATAATATTTGAAATATCTGACATAACAATTTTTTTTGAATAAAAGTCATTTAAAGATCAGATACATAAATTTTATTTTATTTTGAAACACAATAAATGAATAAAAGATTATTTGTAATTAAGTGCTTCATCTAAAATAATAATAATAATAATAATAATAAAAAGAATTGACAATTTCACAAATTCCTTTTATTATTATTATTAATTATTTTGTTAGATTAAGTACTTAATTACAAATAATTATCTTTTATTCAATTATTGTGTTCTCAAAATTAAATAAAATTTATGTGTCTGATCTTTAAATGTCTTTTATTTAAAAAAAATGTTATGTAAGATATTTCAAATAATATGTTTCCGAGTAGGAAATTGCAAGATCTATCAAAATCAAGAAAAAAAAATTGGGGTTACTATTTAAAAAAATTGTCAAAGACGTCACTGCCCAAAAATGTGAAGCGGGGGAAAATCGAAATCTATTTAAAAAATTGCGCTTTGAGTAAACAAAATTGACCTGTCCGAGCATTTTTTTGAAAAACCAACTACTTCCATTATAACGAATTTATTCCTTTCATTTGAACCATACTGTATACATTTTCCACATACATATAACCCGAAACATTTTTCTATATACACTCATTGCCAAAATTTAAATTTTATACTTTTCCTCCAATTTTTCCATTACGGTCCATTTTAGAGAAATCATGTAAAAACAAACATTATAGAGATCGATATCTCAAACAACTTTTAGTTTAACAATTTTCTTAAAATCCAGATTTTTTACATTTTGAAAAATTTCTCGAATTCGGACCATTATAGGAAAATTTTGTATGATATAAAAATTAAAGAAAATAATATTAGAAGTAACTTTTATTTAAAGATTTTTCTTCTCCAAAGGTAAATAACAGATATATTTCATAAAATATAAAAATGACCCCCTATAAAGTACCACCCAGATGTTCCGACTCAACCCAAAATCTAATCAGGTCACCTGTCGGAATAAAGCATAAGTTTAAAATTTAAGGTTTTGTCGTTATCCGTTTTGTAAGTTTTTTACTTTCCTCAATAAGAGTGAGAGGAAGTATATTTAATCTAAATAACTAAAAAAGTTTTAGTTATTATAAAAAAAAAATTATAAAATATACTTTTTATGTTTGACAAAAATCAGTTAAATAAACATAAGTAAATTTTACTGGGAGGACTATTTTTAAAAAAAATAGGATTTCTATATTTATCCACTTTTTACCAAACAAACACGAATCATTCATCATTAAAATTGTTGACATTAATACTTATCAGGTTTGTACCTTCACGTAGAAGACCAGTTGCGGTTAGCACCGAAAAGAAGTCAATTTTTATTTTATAGTGACTAGGATTTATAAGATTTGAAAACAAACTCACTTGTTACTTTTTACACCGATATTGTGGAGACTACTTCCTTTTATTCAGCTAATATAATCAGAGATGACAGTGGTTATATTCAGATAAGTCCATCTTAATTTTCATTTAATTTTTAGTAGTTTTTATTATCATTAACAGGATGTATTTAAATTTAATATTAACTAAAAGTGGTAAAATATTAATATTTTTTTTTTTTGATCAATTGCCTCTTTAAAAAAATTTATTTTCTATCAATATTTCTTTCTGTTATTTTTGTTTTCGATCAATTGTTATTCGATTAGTTGTTTCCTTGATCAAATACTTCTGATCAAATGCTTTTGATCAGATGTATTCAATCAATTTTGTGCCACCCGTATAAATGACTGTATCAATATAGCTTATAATTGCCTGTATAAATAGTATGAGCAGTGGCGGCTTGTGGGCACTAGCGGCAGTGGGGCACACACTGGTAAGGAATCCCGGGATTCGTTTTTCCCTTAGGAAAACAAGTTCTCCGCTTAATGAAAATAAAAAATATATTTCAAAACAAATTAAATATTACAAAATTGAAGACTAACTGCTAGGTACCGCTGCAGTTGTATACTATTTCTTATAGTTGAAGTCCATTCTTCTGGATTTTTGGCTAAAAAAAATTTGGAATGGACCGAATAAGTTTTTTTTCGATGGATAACATGGCTAACGCGCACAATCTATCTTAGCACATAGTGTTCCTTAAAAATGTTTTAATACGTTTTAGTGTCGAAAAACATCTTTCACTCTCCACTGTGGTCATGGGAATTGTACAGGATAGTTAGCAGCTCCACAGATTCCGAAAATGTAATTGTCAAATTGTTCTCAAAAAATATTTGTAATAACGGTACGGCCCCATTGTGGTGCACAAAGTCATCTCGGGTGTAAAGTATGGACAGTGGAATTTTAGCTGTTTACGTTTGGAGATAAACTATACACAGTTTTAGCGTCCTTATTTGGTAGTTTTTAAATTTTTCACTACCAAATAAACTTACAACTGTTAGTTGAGTAGTAAAACTAAAACGTTCATTTACCTGCACTACTATTGTATCACAAATTTCCTTACATATCCTTAAATTAGGAATGGGGTCCTTCTTTTCAACAAACCGTCTCTTCTTTCTTGTACTTGGACCTGATTGGGTGTTGTCATTTAAGTTTAGTTCTTGTGGGTCTTGTGATTGCCATTCTTCATGAATTAGCGTGTCTATATTATTTCTAATATTTTAAATAGCTGCTGCAAAATTTGATATGTTTATATTAACCTTGAGAGCATCGAGCTGTCTACTCTGCAGTTGATCAAAAAGTATATTGCAGTTTGGCATTATTTTGCTAAAGAAAAATAACCAGTAACTAAAATCTCTCTTTCCAAATTTATCAACCCTTGAGTTTGATTAATACATTTTTTATCGAATTTTGTGTTTATAATTTCTTCGAGATATTTAATCAAATCCTCTATGTAAACATAAATAGTATTGACACACTTCGATGTAAAATTCCATCGTGTAGTAGCATTTTAATGCATACGATTCTGAAAAAAAGGTGTTTGGCAATTTAAAATCTCCCAGCAAAAAATTTATCTTTTATATTTTGAAATTAGAAAAAATAATAATATCTCTAATTTATAGTTTGTTATCTAAGCCTGGAATTTCCAACGCATACCTTTTTGAGATAGAATTTGGTTATCCTTGCCAACAATTTAGAACTTAGAATTTTTTATACTCTTAAATATGCAGAGATTTGAAATCCTCGAAAAAGTCAGACAAAACCAAAAAAAAATTAAAATATTGTCCCATTTATAAATATTATTGATTTTTTTTCATCATATTTTTGACTGCTTTATAAAAAAAAAGTTATTTTTGTTTGTAGTTTTATTTCTTAAATATTCCAAAGGTCCAACTAACGTTTTTTCGTAATCACAATAAATAAATTATTATCATGGTCCAACAAACGCGCACCTATCTGGTCTAGGTAATCTATGCCATGAGTACAGCACGTCACGATGAGAAAGGGCAGCGCCCTGCTTGTGACGTATAATCTATCGCATGTGTTCTCATCTCTTGCTAAGCGGTATTGCCGTTGTCCGTGTTTTTCGCATCATAATGAGAGAGAAATCAACAGAGGCACACATTTACTGTGCCCTGTGCCCACTTAATTTTGCAATTTTTGGAATGTCGCTCAACGCCCGGTCGTCCAGTGTCGTGCCAACGCAGTTTGCGATGAATATTAGATAAAATAATAATAATAATAATAGGCATTGAAGAAAATATAAAATATGTGTTTTTTTTTTGTATATTGTACTAGTATGAGTGGGAAATATTACAGATGTTTCAATAAATAATATTTAAAATTGGTGTTAGGCAAATTTATTACAAGTAAAAGGTAATGTAAAACAATGGTTATCAATACAAAAGCATCCGGTGGAGAATTGTTAATATTTTTTAGACTGTTCGTATTAAGAATAGCCAGGAGATTGAAGTAGCGAAAATTTTGGAACATGCCCCATTATGATGATACTGGCTAAAGTACAAATCAACTTAGAAAAAGCCACAGGCCTCTTAAATGACAAAGGCTGCAATAATATCCTTCTCTCTCAGGTCTGTCCGATTATGAGTGGCATTTTTGATGATAGTTCGGTATTCTTAATATAGATATGAAAGTGCTAAATAGAATGTAATGCAGCACGTCTGTCGCATGCTTCAAATTAGAACTCGAACGCAAGGGGGTAAACTCCTATGTGCAAGATAGGGGTATTAGTAAAATCAACCACCTCCACTTCAGTGATGCAGTCGTGTGGTAGATTTGATGGTGGGAGTCTAATGACAGATGACAGGTGTTGTGGGGTGGGCAAGGTGTCATGGCAGAAAATAACTAACAGTAATTGTGAATATATTGATATTGTTAAACTTGGTTGCAATGATTTGTGATTTCAATTTGTTTAATTGATTTAGTTATTATAAATAGATAAGCACTACTCACCCTGGACAGACCTGGGTTAGTACTAGAATATCACAAAGCTTTGGTATCAACAATGTAGTCAACTTAAGATGAATCAAAGGTCACGTCACATCAAAAGGTAACCGTCTTGCTGATTCACTTGCCAAGAAGCAGTTACAAAACAGTTTTTAGACCTGGCCCTTTTATTGGACTGACAACATTGGTAGTGAGAAGCCTCATTAAAGAATATTCCCTTGTGAAATTCAAGGAAAGATGGGATGAAAAATGAAGCTGCAGACTTACCAGGAAGCTTTTAAGTTATACTGACAACACTACAGCAAACAAATACTTGACTGTGACTACTAGACAGAATCTGCGTCTAATCACAGGTATTCTGACTTGACATTGCCAACTACGCAAGCATCTCAGTATCATTGAACTGCCAGAATACGCAAACAAGAATATGAGACCATCAACCATATCATATACGATTTTCCGACGCTTTCATATATTAGAAGATTTGTGTTCGGGCGAAAATTGGATAACATCAGCAGATATAAGAGAAGCACCTCTTGGCGACGTTGTCAACTACATTAATTCTGTAGGCTGGCTCACGAGCTAGAAGGTGCCTCTCCACTTATGAGGATACCTAGTTTTCCCAGTTGAAAAGTTGCAAGTTGCGAAGATATCCTTTTCATTATACTGGCTATGGAAATTATTCGTTAGAAGTCGAATCTTCTTCAAAATTAAAAATCTAAATTCGAATGTATATAATAAAAATAAATCAATAAAAAGTAAGAAGGAAAGAAACTGTTACTTAAAATAAATACTCCTTCTATGTATGTATTTAAATTTATTTTCCATAACTATCCTATAATAATATCCTTAAATTTCTAAAATATTATCCTTTAATATGTTATGAAATTTCTGTAAGTAGCATTTATTTTCCTTACACTTCGTCAGTATTTTTAAATTCGCGCCAATACAAACTCTACGCGTGACGTCATGCGCGTGGCCGTCCCATTTTTGTCACTGTTGATATCCTACCTTTTATTTTTTTACCATGGGTTATCCTACTAAAAAAGCGTATAGCAATAGTATAACAAACTTACCTAAGACGTTTGAGCAACATCCACAGACGTATCTGTGAAATGTCTCTAATCATGACATAGTCATTGCCAGAAACATCTCAGGTATGTTTAAGAGAGAATAAGAAACTTACTTAATCGGTTTAAATTGATTTAAGGTATGATAGGAAAATTTGTGGTTAAATTTTATGATTGGTAATATTTGCCTATAGGTTTATGGAGACGTTCCTATTGTCCCAATTTTATGTTTCTGGAACGTTCGTGTAACAATACTGTGCTATTAGAGAACCATTCCTGAGCATTGCAAAGAGCACTGCCAAAGGAATTATCGCAAAATGGAGGGAGAATACAACACTTACGAACTGGATATATACACCAGGACTAACTCATTTGAAGGTGTTTTATAACCAATGGAATAGGACAGATCTGCGCATTTTCACGGGACTGATGACTGGAAATTGTCATCTGGGTAATCACATAAGAAGGATAGGTCTGCAACAAACATCGGACTGTCGATTCTGCAGCGTGTAAGACAAAACTGTAGAGCACATTTTATCTAACTGCTCCGCTTTGGAAAGAACTAGGTTCCAGATTTTAGGATTCACCAGACTGGAGCCTACCGATTTTAAACAAGTCTCACACAATTCAACCATGACCTCTTACAAAAGATGTAGCTTATAGGGTCCGATTACAATAAGAAGAACAAAACTGCGTCATCATTTGGCAAAGTAATTAATTGGCTATCGCCGCCTACTGGGGGTATTAATATCACAGAAATATAGGGATATTTTTTTTACCTAAAAACTTACTTATTCTTTATTTATTGATATTTATAGATATGTATTAAAAATTTAAAGGAATGTTTATGACTTATAATCGGATTCTACGGTGAAATATAGGTTAGACACGAGATACTATATAGCCATTTGTGTCGCAGTGGAAAGCAATGAGATCATTCCACTCACTTTCAACCAAACCAAACCGATAAATTTGGGTTTGCATCGCTTAAGGAGGTCCTTTCGCCACCAATGTTAAATAAAAAATATTAGATTATGACCAAAATTAATTTTTTTCTAATAGTTGAAGTCCTTATTTATCTAATAGTGAATTTTTAACTATACCTTACCGTGCAAATTTTTGAGAATTTTTTTTTTAAAAATATGAGTATTTGTACAGTGTCTTACGAGAAAGTAAGACCTCAACAATAATTCTCGAATTATACTATTATTTATTGATTAGATGGAGTAGAAAAAAAAACTAAAAATAAGGGTTTTGAAATATTTAAGTTTTGTTTTTTACAATAAAATATATAGGTTACCGTGGAATTTATTGAGAAATTAATATTTAAAAATCAGAAAAAATATTCAAGTAACCTAGCTTAAAATGGAGTCGAAACATTTGGCAACGTTGCGTAGCGCGCGAGCTTCAGACCATTGAATACATTCAGTGTATACTTTAATGAAATTATGTTTTTCATTTATAATTATTAATTTATTTATTTTTACCAAATGTTTTTATTACATAATTAAAAATATAACAATAAATGAAAAATATTAGCTTATTAGAGTACTATCTAATTATTTATTTATTCATCATAATGAGATATACTTACACAATATTTATTATAATTTTTTATATTATTTAAATAAAATTACGACACAAATGAGTAAATTAAAAACAATTTTTTTATGAATAGTGTAAATTTAATTATTTTAAAAATTACAATTTGTTGTAATAAGAATATTTTCATTAAAATTACATGAAGATTACATTTACTGCAAAATTGATAGTAACAATTATTAATTATTTATAATTTTGTAACAATCAGCAATATTATTATTCATATTTTTGCAAAACAAGTGTTAACTTTTTCATAATATTATTTAAATGTTTTGGTGTGTTAGTAACCCGTGGTTTTTTACCAACATTTTCCGACAATAATAATTTTATCCCGGCTTCACCACTTGTAACGAAAGCTTTTTCTAGTATTTCTAATGAAAGACCAGAATTAGCCATTTTTGTAATAAAAATATTAGATACCTCCGGTCTTAATTTCATTAAACTTAATTTATTTTTTTCTAAAATGGGATCTGTTTGTTTTTTTTCGAGAATACTTTTATTGTCGTTCGAGCCATTTGTTTTACCAGCTCATCTTTTATCTCGACAGCTTGTAAAACTTCTTTTAAAATTCGGACATCCGTTTCACCATTATGAGCACCTTCAATAGATTTATCACCAAAAAATTTTATGGCCAAATTAGTGAGCTTGAATCCATTTTTCTCATTTTTATTTTCAGGTAAAATAAGAAGAGTATCTGAGAAACCTTTTACAATCGATAAAAATTCATTCAATAAACCATAATATTTTAAATGGCGCAATATCAATAAAGCATCAAATCTAAATGCATTGTGAGCTTCTAGAATTACATTCTTTTTAGTTTTTTTTTTTAAGCTATAAAACTTTTCAAGCCATCTTCAATAGACAAAGTTTCGAGACAAGTATTATGTAGATATAATTTGTTTTGCTTTAAATGAAGTGCTGTCACAGCTGATGCATTAGGATTCATTTTTGTAGGAAGCATGTACATAATTTATTTTTTGGATGTTTACTAATCACAATGTTGTTGAAAGATTCATTGCTTTGAGATCAACCACATGGTGCTAACTTTGCTGCATTACCTAACAGCTTATCAAATATTACAGTGAGATTATCGGATAGCTTTGGGTCAGTTAAAGGTTGTTTTTTTAGGCAAATCTTTGTAAATAAAATTATTGTCTTTTTCGTGACATTTTAACCACTCTTTGCATTTATCGTGGGTCCCATATGCATGAGGAACAATATTTTTTAAAGCTTCAGCAGTATCTTCTACATTACCTTTGTGGTGATTTAAAACACGGACAAAAAGTTGACCGAAATAATTAACAACCTTTGCGGATAAACTCAATTTATACAAACGTGAAGTTAAATTCTTTTTGGCGTGATTCGTATCTGACCATTTTTCAACTTCATGTGATGCTTCTTGACGAACTGCAGCTATTGCTGAAGAGTCATCGTCACCAATTAAAACAGAAATAATCACATTTTCTTCCTTCAACAGTTTATTATTTGTAACTAAATCTACGGACATATCAGGTTCCATGGCTCGTGCAGAGCCATCAAAATTTTTTCGACAATCATGATCACTTTTTGTATGACCGTGTTCACATCTTGAGCATCTTGTTGAACGAGTATTGTAAGAAATTACTTTACCACTATAGTACCCGATCAGTGACGTATATCCTGGAACAAAATCATTTATTTTAATAAACATCTCTCTATCATGGTATATATATTTATACGTGAGTTAATATGCAATTATAGTATGATTGTATGACATGAATATACCGTTTTTTCTATTGTAAGAATGGCCTGATGCTCGTTTAGTCTATGCAGTATCTCTGGAAGCTTTTATAGGTGTCGGAGTAGGAGGGTCAGTAGGATTAGGATTCTCATTAGGATCATGGATAACCCAAAGGAGTATCACTGGAATAGTCACATGGTATATAATAATTTTTAGTTGTTAAAAAGTTACCTTTTATAAAACTGTCATGATGCTGTATTTATTTCCAATTCTAACGGTTCATTTTAGATTGAAAATAAATTCATTAAACTTTATGCTGATTTTACCTCGATGTTTCCTGTTAAATAATTGTTAATCCATTAAAATCTATTTATTTTGTATTATTTACATATCATGCTCTTTTTTTTATCAGTAATAGAGAGATGACACATCAGTTAACAATCGAGTAACACGTAGAAAATCATGCATATGTTTAAATAAAAAAATTAAAAAAGTTGATGTTTATTGAGAAATGATGTTCATATTGATAATATTTATTAGAATTGTATAAGTAAATTTTACGTACGTTGTACCGGAGGATTGTTTTCTATTAGCATCTGTTGCTAATTCTTTTCGAGACGTATAAAATCTCGACAACTATCCTCGGCTACTTGTTCAATAGCTGCTCCAACAATTCTTTCATATCTTTTTAGCAATGCACTGTTTACTATTGGTATATCCAACGCAGAAAGAATTGTATTGATATGGGCTTCTCCGATCCCTGCATCAATTAAAAGCTGAAATTTTTATTTTAAATAAGTGTTAATGAATGAAAATTTTAACAATAAATATTTAACTATGCACGTAGAGTATATATTTATTTAATTAATACTTACCAAAAGCTAGTCTCAAATTCATGTCAAAATTGTTTGCGAATTTTATCATTAGTTTTAAAACTACTTGTATAAACCAAGTGGATGTTATTACATTTAATGCATCTCACATGAAAAAATACTTGCTAACCCCAAAATTTCCTCTTCGACAATGTGTTTCAAAGATATCGGTAAATTACATTTATTACACCACAAATCATTGGCAATCGATTGAACTTCTATCACTCGGTTACTGACGTAAATGTAAATATCTTGAGGAGCAGGATTTTTTTCGATTTTTCTTTTTTTTGCAGTCACTAAATTATCACGCCATTGCTTACGTTTTAAACTGACGAATTTCCCAGCATTCTTGCCATGAGACATTCGGATACTATTTTGAAAACATTTTTAATTAATTAATTCATTTACTATGAATCTGACAGCAAAAGATTAAACGTGGTTAAGGTTATATTGTGTGAATGGAAATGTAAACACAGAAAGACAGCGTTGCCAAATCACGAAGGGCTGATTGACAAGAGTCAAACTAAGTTTTATATTTAATTATTTTTTTTTATAATTTTTCAAAATTCCAGTTATTAATGCCTTATATACTATTTATTAATTAATTTTAAGAATTTTTATGGGTTTTTTATACTAATTTTAAGAATTTTTACTACTACAGTTATTTTGACTAATCTGAAGCGAAAGGGACCTCCTTAAAATGTAGATGCTGTTCAAAGTTCATACCTTTTTCGAATAATTCTCATATAAGTATATTTTTATTATTTCTATAGGTAGGCATATTTTCATAATTATACATTACTATAATACTTTTTATACTTTTAGATTTGGTCATACCTACTTACGGTACATGATTTGGGACCAAAAAACAACTAAAGATGAAATTTTACAAATTTAAAGATACCTTGTATTAAAACCGTTAAAATTGAGTTAAGTCGCCTCTTTATTTTTTTTTTTATGAAATGGACATTTTACGAGAATGAATTCTGTTCCTACAATGTTTTAAATTGTACTATATTACCTCACTACATTTTAAACAAAATTAAATATTTCAACAATTAAACTAACTATACGATTGTTTCGAAATATCGAAATACTTATTCTGCTTAACTCCATTTATAGTGTTATTTTATTTTTATCCTTTTCAAGCATATTTCTTTTACACCGACTGCAGTAGTCCAATTTCGAAACTCTAAAGAAACTTTTATACTTTTTATTAAAACAATATAAGGACGAATTCTTCGGCAACAATTCCGTAATATACTCTTCAATGTAACTTTTCTTTATGAATTTCTCTAATACCTACCTCATAAAAAAGATCAACGACAAAAGTATTTCTGCAGATGTCGCAATCACCTGAGTCTTCGGCAATAAAAAACTTTCAAACAATTAAACTTCCATCGGGATACTAACTTCAAACACAGTAGCACTGCCAGATATTCGAAATATCTCCCCGGGACTTCTAAGGAACAAATAATCCTGCGATTCCTGCGACGCCAGGCACCAGAATTAATAAATTCCCTGCAATAGCTGAGCCGTAAAGAACATTCGTCGTCTCTAAACCTAGTTATATTGTAACAATTGTAAGTTAGTTTCATGTAATGATGAATGAACCCAACAGTTAATGTCGAAAACAATGTCAATAAGTCTGATCGAGCGGAAATATTGGATGCCGTAAGGTATAAGTTTAGACGGTTAGCTCAAAATTTCAGGGCGGATTATTTTTTTTTTTGTCAATGGAAAAAAGACAACAATGCGTAAAATTTACTCTTAAAATTAGCAACAAAGTTTTGCTACAAAAAATTATGCTTTAAAGATAATAATAAAAAAAATGGCGCGCTAACAACCTATAAACTATAATAGGGTTATTTTAAGAAGCAGAATGAATTCTTTATTTCTAAACAAGGATATAAATATTATTTAATTTTCAGGCTCTAATTATTTTTCTTATATATCATTAGAAAAACTTATAAGTAAAAGTAACTTAAATATATAAAGTATACAAAATATCCTTCTTTCGTTTTCTCTTGCTAGTGATCTTTGTAATTTAAAAAAGAAGCAAATATTTTTAAATTCGCCCGATTTTTTCTTCTTTTCCTTCTTTTTTTCTTCTTTTTCTTCTTTTTCTTCTTTTTCTTCTTTTTCTTCTTTTTCTTCTTTCTTCTTCTTTTTCTTCTTTTTCTTCTTTTTCTTCTTTTTCTTCTTTTTCTTCTTTTTCTTCTTTTTCTTCTTTTTTTCTTCTTTTCTTCTTTTTCTTCTTTTCTCTTCTTTTTCTTCTTTTCTTCTTTTTCTTCCTTTTTCTTCTTTTTCTTCTTTTTCCTTCTTTCTTTCTTTCTTTTTTCTTCTTTTTCTTCTTTTCTCTTCTTTTTCTTCTTTTTCCTTCTTTTTCCCTTCTTTTCTTTCTTTTCTTCTTTTTCTTCTTTTTCTTCCTTCTTTCTTCTTTTTCTTCTTTTTCTTCTTTTTCTCTCTTTTTCTTCTTTTTCTTCTTTTTCTTCTTTTTCTTCTTTTTCTTCTTTTTCTTCTTTTTCTTCTTTTTCTTCTTTTTCTTCTTTTTCTTCTTTTTCTTCTTTTTCTTCTTTTTCTTCTTTTCTCTTCTTCTTTTTCCTTCTTTTTCTTCTTTTCCTTTTTCTTCTTTTTCTTCTTTTTCTTCTTTTTCTTCTTTTTCTTCTTTTTCTTTCTTTTTCTTCTTTTCTCTTCTTTTTCTTCTTTTTCTTCTTTTTCTTCTTTTTCTTCTTTTTCTTCTTTTTCTTCTTTCTTCTTCTTTTTCTTCTTTTTTCTTCTTTCCCCGTCTGTCAATTCTATCTTCTACTTGGCAATCTTATTATATCCACAAAAAATATGCATAACCCAAATTTTTCCTAAAGCTGAACTCATCCCGAACCCACAAAGCATGCAAGACTGTCATCCAAGAATTCACCATATTACTATATTTCATTTGTTTATCCAAAGTAATACATAACTAAAACAATTTATTTGAATATTTGTTCATTCAGTTTCTACCTCATTAGCAAATTCAACGGTTTCCAATAATTTGACAAACCAACTGACTTATCTACTTATCCGGATAAGCGTCTGAAAGGAGCCCATGTACTATATTAGACTATTCCAGACCAACGGGTTTCCAGTCGAATCCGTTTAGCGAACGGACATGGAATTGGACACACGCGGACACACAGCAATTACCTCGAATTGCTCTGTCGGATTCATACATTTAGAAATCTATCCCTGATGCTATCCGACCGACCGGACGCTCCACCTATCGCTCGGTAAAATATTCTGAATTAACCGTTTGAATCCGGATGGGCTTATATGGTAGAAAAATAACCCCTGAGAGATTACTCCGCGCAGTTGCTCGTGTTACTTTTTTTTTTGGTTTGCCGGAAGCAGATTGCATATTTTTATAGGATGGTCCATATCGTTTGCTTGAGTATAATATTACAGTCATTCGTTTAACTTTGAATTAAAGTATTTTCTTTATGTTTACTACTGATTTCAGATAGCTCTTTTAATATTCCGCTCAACATATTAGCATTGTATAAAGAACTATGAGAAAGGTGAGTTATCTTATAGATAAAATATAGGAGGATAGTAGGTTCTAGATATTATTACGGTTTTTAAAATAATACCGCCTATTTTCAATTTATAATTTTTATACCTATAAATAAAATCTTTCGAATAATAATTTAAATATAAATTTAATAAAATATAAATATACCTTTTTGTATCATAATTATTTATATTTAAAATCAAATCTATTTTGTAAATTAAAATTATTTATTAATATAAAACCATATTTTAAATCTTTGAAAACTCTGACTTTGTTTTTGTTTGCCAAAAGTAATTTATTTCGACAGTTTTAACATTTAAGTATCACAATACTATTAATTTATTTTCTTCTTTCCTAAAAAGTAATCAGATTCTCCACGGTACTTATGTTATGTTGAGAATGGGGTGTTAATACACTGCGACCTAAAAGATCTATTGAGCCCCCTTCTGTCGCCACTGCACTAAGGAAATGTCTCAATGCCTATAGCGACCCTTCCAATCCTATTTTCTCAAGGAAGTGTATGATTTGAAGTGGCTTCAAGTTAGGTAAATCTCCCTCTTCAATTTGATATCCTCCTAGATATAGTGCCCTTGGATTCTGGAGTGCTACAACATTCAGTTAGGAGGTGAATGGAGGTTTCGTCCTCCTCCTCACAGAATCTGCACATATTATCATCTACTACTTAGGTGTCCTTTTAGTCGGCAATGCCCGGATGGATCCCTGTTACAATACGTAGCCTGTTCTTGCTCAGGCAGATACAGGCTTACGATCTTTTTTGGATATATTCACCCAGAAGTATCTTGGCCTGTCTCAGCCCCCAAGAGATTATTCCAATTATCGGTTCTTCTACTACCCAATTCTTTTTTATCTCTCCTAATATTATGTTACTGCTGATACCGCAGAACGGCTCAGGTCCTACAAAGAGTGTTTGAGCCCCTTTCCTCGCAAGACTATCTGCAATCTCGTTACCCTGTACTCCGTTATGTCCCGGGGACCCAAGTGAGAGTAACTCTATTTTTCTCGCCTAGCTCATTCAAATTGATCTAGGCATCTCCAGACCATTTTTGAGCTGATTACGTAAGAACTCAGCGCTTTGATGGCTGCTTGACTATCGGACATGATGATAATCTCTTGTCTATGATAGTTTCTCTCGATGTTAAACTGGAAACACTTCTCGATGGCGTGAATTTCCGCCTGGAAGATGCTTGGGTATTTTCCCAAGCTTTCGGAGTGCTTGGTTCTCGGCTCATACACTCCTATTCCAGTTCCTTTTATGGTTTTGGAACCG